>CM050170.1:162626040-162866040 GCA_027410445.1 Discoglossus pictus
CAGCATACTCTCTGGACCTCTGCATTGGTCATCTGCTCCTTGGGGATTCTCCTGAACGCCTCACTGGTTCTCCCACTTAGTTTGCTAACCAACAGTGTAACCTACTTTTCTTCTGGCACTGTTACACTGTTGCCCAAAGTCCTGTAGGAAACCATCAACTTTCTCATAACAGAAGTGGTTGACACTGCTGTATGCCATCTTTAGCCTGACTGTCCCTGAAACCATTCCATGCTTAGGTCTTAGAGGGAAATGAACAGCCTCCCTTCTGCTCTGCAGCTATACCTCACGGCTTAGTTGGAGGGCCATCACCTGTTCCTTGGTTATCTCTGGCATGGCAGATCTCCACCTCTTGAATCTCTGGAACACCCCATCATCTTCCTCTGCAGTGAGCCCCATCTCTAGAACTGGCTCTGGGTCAGGCTCTGGAACCTCCTTCCTTTTTTCCATACTTTCCTTCACTCATTGGAGTTGATCATCCTGCTGCGATTCCTGTATCATATCAGCCTTGGTGGTTCCCACTGTCCAAGCAAAGCCTCTCTCCCTGAATAGGTCTTTGAGATCAGCAGTGAACATATTCTAGTAGTTCGACATCCTGCTATTCTTCTTACTGCCTGCCAACAAGCTACTGCTTCAGTTGGGCTTGATAAGAAACTAATTAAAACCTACCCAGTAGGACTGTCTGGTTCTTTATGAATCCCTGATAGCAGGACTAGAACCAACCCAGCTTACAGAGCCAAAGTGTCTAGCAAACCATAGGAATCACCCAGGAAATGTTACAGACTGTAACAGACTCCTATCCAGATTCAGCAGCAATAATCCCACACACATCAATTATGCATGATTAAATTTACAACAGTCTTTATTGATGTGGTCCAGTATTTATGCATAAACCAGCCCAACAACCCCCCCCCCCCCCCCTCGACCATTTGGTGAGGCCTGTCTATCAGTGATGTCCCCCCTACTAACCCCCTTGGTCCAGGAGCCTAATTACTACCCTAGCTAATTGGTCATTTGATCCTGGCCTTACAGAGGAGTATCTGATCAGATCAGTAGTGCAGACACTGGTTAAGGGGTTATTTCTGTGTTTCCTGTGAGCAATATATGTTTGAATTGTGTAAGAAGATGCAAGGGTATGTACTTATTTCTCAGTATGCTGACTTATTTGAACCACTCTTGCTATGATTGGTGAGCATCCAAGAGCCACTTTGTGTTGGCAAAGATATAGAAAGAAAGTAATATTCGTTAAGAAAGGGGATTTTGTCAACCAATTCTAAAGCTTATAAACCGTGGACAAGGGAATAGTGCTTTATTTTGCTTTAGGGAATATGCTAGAAGATATGAGTGCTTCATCATAACCATTTTATTCCTCTGGAACTCGATTGATTGTCCAGCTTGCCAACTATAATGTGTAGGAATGTATGTATTTTTAATATAATTTGTATTAAAGTGATAGTTTATTTAAAAAAACAAACATACACGGAGGCATGCCAACATATTATAGCATGATGTTAGAGCAGATACTGAATGATCTTCTAAGAGGATTAAATGAAAATATTCAACAATTACAAAATATCATTGTGATAAATGTGCTGATCTTCTTTGAGAACAGGCAGCATTTATTGATCAATATAATTTCTGACTGCAGATGGATAGCATCCTAATGATTGTTAAGGTCAATTGTTATTTTAATGCATTGTGTTCATAACTTTTAACTTAACTTGGAAAATTAGTTAAGATGTATATATTTTCAGAGATCAAAAAATGTTTCTGGGTAGTAAGTTATTTGTACTGTAATAAACTGATTACTTCATTGACATTTTCTAGATTATATGTCTTAAAAATGTGTATCTATTTTCTTTTCAACTGCCCAGACTTCAGAATGCTCAGACTTTAGCATAATACATGGAAATTACCTAAATGAAAAAAAAAAAAAAAAACTTTTTAAGATCTCATGAGAGAGTGATATATAAGTATATTGATATAAAAATTAGCTTTTATTCATTCACTATAAAACAATTGCTAATTTAAAATATAAAATTACACTGCTATATGGAGATATTGATTCAAATTATCGATTATAAGAACTCTAATAACAGTCCGAAAAATATTTTGTCAATACGTGAGCTTATTTGACAATATACGTAATAAGACAAAGATAAAAATGTGAATGTGGATATTTCTTTATATTAGTCTTCTACAAAGTTAATCTGTGTTGAAAATTATGTGTTTAAGACTGACAATATTAATATAAATTGTATTTAGCTTGTAATTGAACCAGTAGTTTTATATTAGCATTTAAGCCAGTAAGGTGTCCATTATAACTTATTGTAAGGAAAAAGATCTTCCCTTCTATACATTATTCTTACCTTTATCAGGTATTATAGCAGTCTAAGTTTATATTATTATATATTGTTTAAATACATTTTTATTATGAGAAAAGTAAGTTACAACGCTTTTGAACATGTCTTCATAATGAAAGAATACAAAACATTGTAGTATGACACTTTACAGCTTATATTAAAAACATTTACTGAAACTCTTTCTCACTCTTTTTTGTTTTTGTTAAAGAAGTACACTTAAATAAAAATATATATAAAAAAGAAGAATGAAAGATATTACCCTCTTTCAAGGTCCACATTCACCAACCTCATCGGCCAACTTTCAGCATCTACATATCCCAGCAGGATGCCCATTTCCTGCATTTTGCATTTATCTCAGCAGATAAGACACTCATGGAGCGAATTAACTCAAGCTTCTGAAGAACTTCCTCAAAGGTTGGAACAGATTTTTTCCAATGTTTTGCAATTATGCTTCTAGTAGCCAGAAATATCTGATTTGATAGAAATTGTGCATTTTTAGAAAGACCTGGGAGTGGTAAGCCTAATAATGCCTCTTCTGGTTTTTGAGGAATAACTGTATCCCATCGTTTCTCCAGGGTATTAAAGGTCGCAATCCAAATACGCTGAACTTTGGGGCACTCCCATAACGTATGTTTTAAGGAACCTATGGTGTTGCAACCTCTGGAGCAATTGCCATCCAACTGACTATTTGAACAGTGGAGTCTAGCTGGGATAAGGTCCCATCTCAAGATAGTTTTGTAAACCTTTTCCTTCAATATAATGTTTAAAAAGGAGTTTGCTGCATTTTTGATAATTATACCCCATTGTTCATCATCTAGGCTAATATTGAGCTCAGCCTCCTAGGAGGCCCTATAGGACAAATTATTAGGCGTGGCTTGTTTATTTAGGTAGTTATAAAGAATAGTGAGTTTTTTTTTACCTTTTGAGTTGTGTAAGCAACAATGCTCAAAGGGAGTCTTGCTAGCTAAAAAAAAAATTTGTTTGCAGTTTGTCCCACTTGTGTGCTAATCATCATCAGGTTAAGCCATTCTTTGTGTGGCAATCAGAGATTTATGCTAAAGTCCGATGGAGACCAGTTTTGACATTCTAACAGTACATCTGCAACAATTGTTATCTCACTTCTAATCCACCAAGCAAATTGGAAATTGTTTATTGATTGATAAGTCTGCATGGGGTAGCCACAGTGGCGTTAGCCATGAGTTATTTTGTAGTAGAGGAGTTCTCTTATTGATTTGCTTCCATAGTACGATGGAGTGACTCCGACACATCGGAAGTGATTTAAAATTAATACTCTGATGGATACTTAGCCATAGTATTTGGTTCAGGAGAATATTTTGGTCCCATAAAACTTGACGTTCTATCTCCACCAGGGGGGGGCTCCCTTAATATACCATTTAGCTATTTGGGCTAATCTTGCCACCTTATAGTATCAGAGAAGGTCAGGAGTTGCTAAGCCTCCTTTGTGTTTTGATGCTGTCATGGTTGCCCTATTTATTCTAGGTTTCTTATTGCCCCAGATGAATTTAAATATTGCTTTCTGTAATGTTGATAATGTTGTATCGATGATGGTGTAGTCCTAAAAAGGTATAGTAGTTTAGGGAGAGTGTTCATTTTAATGGCGTGTATTTTACCAAACCACAAGATATTTAATGAAGATCTGAATATATTTCTTTAAAGATAATAGGGTAATTGGCATCATATATCTGTTTAGTAAATTTAGGGATATGAATACCTAAGTACTTTATATGATGCAAGGACCATTTAAAGAGATAGTTTAAGGTCAGCAAATTTTCCAGTTGCTTAGGCAATGAGACATTAAGAGCATCACTTTTGTTTGTGTTAATTTTAAACCCTGATATATGGCCAAAATTGCTCAATGTTTTAAATAGGCTAGGTAAGCTAATAATTGGGGTAGTAACTGTGAGGAGAATATGATCCACAAATAGGCTTAGCTTATATTCTTTGTCTAACTTGATTCCACTAACATCTGGAGCTTCCCTTAATGCTATCGCTAGTGGTTCTAAACATAGAGCAAAAAGTAGAGGGGATAAAGGACATCCCTGTCTTCTTCCCCGATCTATCTTAAATGATTGAGACTTGAAACCCTGATAGGAAATATAGGCCCTAGAGGCAGAATATAATGTCATAATGCTTCCTACAAAGTTTTCACGAAGGCCAAATTTAAGCAATGCTTCTTTCATATAAGTCCAATCAATCCTATCCAACGCTTTCTCTGCATCTAAAGATAGTAGCTTAGTGGTAATTTTTTGTCTGAAGCGATATCCATGAGATTAGAGAATCGCTTTTTTATTGTCAGGCGCTTCCCTACCCGGTATAAAGCCCACCTGGTCCAGATGAATCGCGGTCGGCAACAAAGAGGTCAATCTATTTGCTATGATCTTGGAGTATACTATCATTGTTTATTAAAGATATGGGTCTATAACTGCTGCACTGCATCGGGTCTTTGCCTTCTTTATGTATTTCTATAATTTTTGCCTCCAGAAATTCAGCTTTTATTAAATAGATGTTGGAGGTGAGTTAACAAAGTTTCCATGAATTGCATGTAATAGTAATTAGTGAATCCATCCGGACCAGTTGCCTTATGAGGATTAGTAGCCCCTATTGCTCTGCTGATTTCCTCTCCAGAGATAGGGGATGTGAGAGAATCTACTTTACTTTTATCAAATTGGGGTATCGTAATGGATGACAAAAAAGTCTGTATTTGGGATTTATGGTTTTGTGACCCAGAATGGACAGGCATTGAGTACAGCTTGGTATAAAATTGTTGAAATGACTTAGTAATCTAGTCTGGTTGGTATGCCATGCAATTTTCTTAAGTGAGTAATTTAGGAATGAAAGAGTTTGCTCTCTGTTGTTTAAGTCTTCTAGCTAACATTGTATCTGGTTTGTTGGAGAATCGAAAAAATTTAGATTAAGTACGCTGCAATATAGTCACCATTTTCTTTCTTATAATCTCTTTCAATTCTTGTTTACATTGAAGAATTTCCTCGAAAAGGTAAAGTCCTTCCCTGTCGGGTTCATAACCCTCTATCTATTAAATAAGCAATTTTGGCTCAGGATTGATTTAAAAATCTTAGTGGTGGGGATTTGTGATGGGGTAGAGGGTCCATATCTATCTCTAAGTGGATCTAGAACTGCATTTATATCTCCTCCTATAACCCAAATAGCATGTTGTCAATTCGAAATTAGATTTTAGATTCTGCGAAAAAAAGTGGACTAGTCAGAATTTCGTGCATAGACATTGATAAGTGATACTGCACTATCGTTAATAATTCCACGAACTGCAATATATCTGCCTTCAACATCTTTTTGAGTGTTAGTGTGTTGAAAATTAAGTCTTTTATGAAAATCAAGACACCTTTTTTTTATCTGTAGCAGATGCATGATATGATTGTGAGTGTTTTTCCCCAGTATTTGGGTATTGAATTTTTTTTAAAGTGGGTTTCCTGTATCATGACATTATCTGCTTCTAGTCTATCGTATTCCTGAAGGGCTATCCCATTTTAACAGGCTCATTTTAAGCCTTGTGCATTATGTGAAATTATTTTAATGTCCATGACTCACCTGGTGGTGAGAGAGAGGAAAGAGACTGAGGATATCAACTAATCAGTCAGGCTTTTTACTAGACTGAAGCAAGATGATCTCCTTGCTGGGACACGAGGAGCAAGAGACTGAGATCTGTTAGTTAAGGGCCGATTCCCTGAGAAAGATATGGAAAAAAAAGATAAAAAGAAGTCAGAGCAGGATAAACTAGACTTAGACAATTTATGCAACAACGTTGTGATCTAAAATGATATTCGTAGTTTACCAGCTGGAAAACTAGAGAAGGAAAAGAAAGAACGTTAAAGAGTTAAAAAAAGAAAAAGAAATATCAGTAACTTAAATTACTTAGAGGAGAGCTATAGCTGTCCTCTTAACTTTAACCGGTGAGCCAACTAGTATCCAAAACAATGAATACTGTGAAAGTTCGCCTAAAAATGAATCTATATTTACGCCCTATAGGGGCCCTTTTAAAATATTTGGTAACATTATAAGTGACATTGCAAGATAAAACATATATGTAAACAAGCATATAACTGTGAAAAAAGGAGATAAATGATAGGTAGCACTACAGGGTATTTCCAATATGTAGACCAATATGCTTAAGTGAAGTCCCCTAGTATTGATGTCCATAAGACAAATAATGAGAGGCATATTTAGGTTCTTGTAGTAGCTTGGCTTCTTGGACCTCGCTTCTGTTGCGGGGTTGATACAGGAGGAGGGTTGAAAATTTCTGGTAGCTGAATGTTCCATGAAGAGAGAAGTGTAACTCCTTCTTCAAAAGATCAAATGGTGTACAATTTCCCCTTCTTGGATATGTTCAGACAGAAAGAAAAGCCCCAGGTGTATTTCCAACCTCTGGCTAGTACAAGTTCCAGAATGGGGCTTATACGGCATTTTGTCTACAGGATCTGTTCTCCAAATCTTCTTGGACAGACTGTTGAAAAGATTTTTCCTCCTTTATTAGGCTCATCTCCTCCTCAAGTCGCGTATGTGTACGAAGAAGATCATTGTAATTGTCCTCCAGTAGCATTGTTTTGGAGCCTACTGCCTTTATCCCTGTAGACAATTCAGTTGCCACCGTTTGAATTTCCGACTTGATCTCCGTTCCACAAGCAGGGTAACAAGCACTTTCGTCACTGTTGGGTCTTGATAGCATGTATTTCCACTCTCAGCCAATAGTTGACGCTGTAGGGCTTGGTGATGCAGTTCAATTGCAATAGATGGTGCTGTTGCGTCTAGGAACTGTTGTTTTTACATGCAATAGCAAGGTGGAGTACCAAGCCAATAGATGGCGCTAGTGAGCTTTTTAAGTACGGGTAGATCCTTTCTGCGTAGCAGGCAATAATCAGAAAAGTATTTACACAGTTTATTGATTGCCTGAATTATCAGGATAATAAAAGTTGTGGTTTTGCAAGGAAAGTCAATCATGCTTTAATTATGAGAAGCTGTTATTGGGGGTACTGTTTGGGGTGATGGTTTTGTAAAGCTTCTTCCAGTAAAGATCTTTCAGGAAGCTTTCTCACATACCCTTGCATTAGGGCAATTTAGGAGTCCCCCCTCCCATCCATCGCCAGTACCTGTATGTAGAGTTTTTGCTTCAATGACACTTTGAGCAGGTCTCCTACGGCTGAATCCTCCAAACAGAAAAACAAGTTGTAACAATGTCCTGCAACAGAATTTAAAGATGTCTGTCTCTTGCCTCCAAAAATCTCCTGCTTCAATACATAGATACCAAATGTGTGTTGTGTTTGGGGTCTGATTCAGATTGTTCCTTCATGTATATCCATCCAGTACTTTTTAATCCTGTAGATTATTTAGATCTGATGTTAAAGTGAAGTACAAAAGTTGCTGCATAGTTCCAGAGCAACCCAGACTGTTCAGTCACTGTATCCTGATCTTGTAGATCAAATATAATACAAATTGCCTTGGTATTTTCATGTTTTTTAAATCCTTACTGCAGGGAGCTGTGTGTTGCTTCCTCTCAGTTTGCTGCTAGCCACACCCCTCCCCACCAGTAAACTATCATATTTATTATTATATTTAAATTAGGAATTATTTTAAAGTGAATTAATAAAAGTTATCTTTTATACCAATATACTTACATAGTTGCATAGTAATTGAGGTTGAACAAAGACTTTTAGTTCATCAAGTTCAACCTTTTAAGATCTCTTCTAATCTGCAGTATGCAGATTAATTGTTAATTGTTCCAAAGGAAGCAAACAGAAAAAAAAACAGTGAAACTTTGTCAATTGTTTAAAAAGGAGAAAAAAAACTTTTCTTCCTGACCCCAGATACTGGCAATCTGATTCATCCTTGGATCAATACTCCCTCTTTATTTATCTAGGATACCGCAGGAATGCCCTTTTTCATTAAAAATATATCCAATCCTTTTTTAAAGTTATCTATCAAATTCACTGTCACCACCTCCTTTGGTGGAGAATGCCACAGATGAACCACTCTTACTGTGAAGAACCCTTTTCTTTAAGGTGGGACATTTTTACTTCTAACCTCTCTCTAAAGATGTCCTCTTGTCAGTTGAAAACCTTTTGGCACAAAAAGTTCACTTTACAAAACTTTATATTGACCCTGGATATATATATATTGGATATATATTTATATAAGATAATTCTATTCCCTCTTTAGAGAAAAAAAGTTTAATTTGGTTAGTCTTTCTTCATAACTTAGCCCCTCCATACCCCTTATTAATTTTGTTGCCATTCTCTGTACTTTTTCCAGCTCTAAAATGTATCTTTTTATGAAGTTGTACTCCATATTCCAAATGAGAGCGTACTAGGGATTTTGTATAGTGGTTGAATTAAATTTGCTTCCCTTGCTTCTATACCCTTCTTAATGCATGCCCTCCCAAATCCCTTTGAGTATCTGATACCCCTAGATTTGGTTATTTTTCCTAGACAAATGCATAACTTTACATTTATTAATGTAAAAAAAAAAACTTTAAACGGAAAGAACATAATTTTCTGATTTCATTATTACACAACTTCGTGTCATTAGCAAAAATGGAGACAATACTTTCCAGTCCTACTTCTAAGTCATTAATAAATGTTAAAAAAGGAGAGGACGTAATACTGAACCCTGAGGATCCCCACTTACCACATTAGTCCATTTACCACAACCCTTTGCTTCCTCTCTTTTAGCCATCTCTCAATGCATGAGCAGATATTTACTGCAATTCCTGCATCCCTTAGTTTGCACAATAGTCTTCCATGCAGTAAATATAGTCTTCCATGTGGCACTCTATCAAAAGCCGTTGCAAAATCCAAAAAGACTAAATCCACTAAGTTGCCTTGATCCAAGTTCTTACTAACCTTCTCATAGAAACTAATTATATTTGTATGTCATGACCTATCCCTCATAAAACCATATTGACTCCAACTTCTAATTCTGTTCAAATGGACATATTCATTTTATATTATCTCTTATTAAACCTTCTAAAAGCTTTCCCATTAGCTACAGTGCCTTGCAAAATTATTCACCCCCTTGACTTTTTACCTATTTTGTTACATTACAGCCTTAAGTTCAATGTTTTTGCTAATCTGAATTTTATGTGATGGATCACAACACATTAGTCTAAGTTGGTGAAGTGAAATGAGAAGTCACCTGTGTGCAATCTAAGTGTCACATGATCTGTCATTACATATACATACCTTTTTTGAAAGGCTCCAGGGGCTGCAACACCTAAGCAAGAGGCACCACTAACCAAACACTGCCATGAAGACCAATGAACTCTCCAAACAAGTAAGGGACAATGTTGTTGAGAAATACAAGTCAGGGTTAGGTTAAAAACAAATATCCAAATCTTTGATGATCCCCAGGAGAACCATCAAATCTATCATAACCAAATGGGAAGCACAACAGCAAACCTGCCAAGAGACAGCCGCCCACCAAAACTCACAGACCCGGCAAGGAGGGCAGAGAGGCAGTACAGAGACCTAAGGTAACCCTGGAGGAGCTGCAGAGTTCCACAGCAGAGACTGGAGTATCTGTACATAGGACAACAATAAGCCGTACGCTTCATAGAGTTGAGCTTTATGGCAGAGTGGCCAGAAGAAAGCCATTACTTTCAGCAAAAAACAAAATGGCACGTTTTGAGTTTTTGAAAAGGCATGTGGGAGACTCCCAAAATGTATAGAGGAAGGTGCTCTGGTCTGATGAGACTAAAATTGAACTTTTCGGCCATCAAAGAAAACGCTATGTCTGGCGCAAACCCAACACATCACATCACCCAAAGACCACCATACCCACAGTGAAACATGGTGGCGGCAGCATCATGCTGTGGGGATGTTTTTGAGCAAATGGTCAGAGTTGAAACTGGTCAGAGTTGAGGCAAAGATGGATGTTGCTAAATACAGGGATATTCTTGAGCAAAACCTGTACCACTCTGTGCGTTATTTGAGGCTAGGACGGAGGTTTACTTTCCAGCAGGATAATGACCCCAAACACACTGCTGAAGGAACACTTGAGTGGTTTAAGGGGAAACTTGTATATTTGTTGGAATGGCCTTGTCAAAGCCCAGACCTCAATCCAATAGAAAATCTGTGGTCAGACTTAAAGATTGCTGTTCACAAGTGCAAACCATCCAACTTGAAGGAGCTGGAGCAGTTTTGGAAGGAGGAATGGGCAAAATTCCCAGTGGTAAGATGTGGCAAGCTCATAGAGACTTATCCAAAGCGTCTTGGAGCTGTGATTGCTGCAAAAAGTGGCTCTACAAAGTATCGATTTTAGGGGGGTGAATAGTTATGCACATTAACTTTTTCTGTTATTTTGTCCTAATTGTTGTTTGCTTCACAATAAATAAAGCAAAAAACATCTTCAAAGTTGTGGGCATGTAAAGTAAATTAAATAATGCAAATCCTCAAACAATCCATGTTAATTCATGGTTGTGAGGCAACAAAACACGAAAAATGCCAAGGGGGGTGAATACTTTTGCAAGGCGCTGCAAGTGAAGCTTACAGGTCTATAAATCTCAGAATTTGCTCTTGCTCCCTTCTTTAATTATAAGTATCACATCTGCATTTCTCCAGTCATCTGGTAGCAACCCTGTATTGAGTGAATCTTAAAAAAATAGATATAATGGTTTGGCTATTACAGAACCCAGTTCCATCCGTACTCTTGGATGTATTCCATCAGGACCTTTTTTTAACATGTATTTACTTTTTACAACCTCTTTTGGATTTCTTCCTGCGTTAACCAATTATTTAAGGTTGTAGCCCCATTATGTTGCAGTGTCCCAACCCCTGGTACCTCCCTGATTATCATTTAGCCTTTTTCGCATTTGTAATGTTCCTATAGCTTCCTTCCTGGTCTTCTTACTATTAATATATTTAAAACATATTTTATGGTTAGCTTTATTCTCCTTTACAAATAACTTTTCATTTTCTATTTTAGCCTTGTTGATTTCCTTATACTTACATAAGGCAGTATCTGTCCCCTCTTGTTTGTATAATTTAAAAGTCTTTTTTTTTTTACTATGTATCTTGATCTTTATATCATTAAGTCACACTGGATGGGATTTACTCCTTTTACTAATTAGTTTATGGTATTTTGTGACAAGTGTTTATATTTAGTAATTAATTAAATGTTGTCCATTTATATCAGTATTTTTACCCATGAGTTCTTTGTCCCAGTTTATACTTTGTATTGCTGTCCTTTGACTGGTAAAATCTGCTCTTTTTAAAACTGAGTTTTTGTTGGACCCTTATTTTTTTTATTTTTTTATTCAATCTCAAATGATACTGTGTTGTGATCATGGTTTCCTAAAGGTTGCCCTATTTCAACATTTGATACCATATCAATTTTATTTGTGATACCTATATGCAAGATTGCCTAATTTCTAGTAGGTTCTTGTACAACCTGGGCCAGATAATGATCCCTGCGTGTACTCAAGATCCTGCTCCGCTTAGCTGAACTACTGGTCTCATTCATCCAGTATATTTTGGGGTAGTTAAAATCTCCAGTTAATAAAACTTGCCCATGCTTAGCTGTATTTCCAATCTGTAACAACAATTGCATTTCCTCGCTTTCAACCCACAAGGATTTAACATTATTGCTAGTTCCAGCATAAATATCTTCTATGACTGTAGGATTAAATTCAGGCTTAGCATATAGGCTTCTCCTATTTTACCATTGCCTCTATCTTTCGTAAATAAGTTATAAACATCTAGATCAATAGTCCAGTCATGAGATTCATCCCACCATGTTTCAGTTATGCCTATTGAATCCTATTTCTTATTATCTGCTAATAATTCTAACTCGCCCAATTTTTTGGGCAAGCTTCTGGCATTAGCGAGCATACACCTTATATTGTTATGAGTTTTGTTTTGAAGTGCCTGCCACTGTACTTGAGTTACTTAGCATTACTTACCTATTGACTATACTAACCCTCCCTCATTCTCCTCCACCATGACTAGTTAATTCATTCCTTACCCCCTTTCAATTTCTACCCCATTACTTCTATCTAGTCCCCCCACCAACTAGTTTAAAAACTCCTCCAGCCTTTCTACCATCCTATCCCCTAGCACACAAGCTCACTTGTCATTTAGGTGCAATCCATCACTGCTAAAGATATTGTATCCAAGTGAGAATCCAGCCCAGTGCACTAAAAAACCAAACCCCTCCTTTAGTGCACCACTTTTTTTTTTATCTATGCATTAACCTCCCTAAGCTCTTTCGGTCTCTCTAGGCTAGCATGTGGCACTGGTAGTATCTCAAAAAAATATACTACCTTGATGTCCTTGCTTTAAGCTTATTTCCCTGTTCTCTAAAATCATTCTTTAGGACTCTCCATCTTCCACTAACTTTGTCATTGCTACCAATATGTCCCAAGACCACTGGTTCATTTCCAGCCCCTCCTACTAATTTATCTACGTGATCCACAACATGCCAAACCAGAACAATCAGGAGACCGCAAACTGTTTGATTTCTGGGATCTGGATGACAAATCACCCTGTCTACCTTCCTAATAATAGTCTCCTAACACAAAAAAAACCATCTATTGCACTGCCTATTCTGCCCCCTCTCCTCCAGTAGAACTGTTCTCCGGCTGTTGAGGGAACAGCTCTATCTGGCATTGCCATTCCCGAATGGACATCCCCAACAGTTTCACTTAATCTGTCAAATCTGCTGGTGTTTGCCAACTCAGAACGGACTACCTCCTCCTCCTGTTTCCCTCTGATCCTTTTGTAATTATAACCCAGCTAGATCACTGGACATCCTCACTAGACCCATCTCCACCCTCCATACTTACCTCTCTCTCTCTCTCTCTCACATGTGTTCTATATAAATTGTGTGCCTAAACATAATTATTTCTCTGATTTTTTCATTTAGGTACAAATAACTAATTCTGTGTGCACCCCTGTTTATTCTCAATTTTTGTGGGATTAAAGGCAAGCCATTATAGTAGTTTCTAGTATAAGTGATTAAAACATGGAAATTAGCAGTAATTCAGAGTTTGGCCCTTGCCCTCTCTCCCTAGTTATTTTTCCCTTTTTTTAATGTTAGCAGGTTCTATATTTTGGTAGTTTGATAGAACTAGTTGCATTAACTGTTCAAAGCTTAAGTACTGGACAGGAAAAGATAGTTATAGAGCAGAAAAGAAGTGTGGCAAACAATACAGGCTGATATACTGTTTACACAAAACCTCACAAGTGAGGTAATATGTTCCAAAAAACAATCTGGTGTCTCTAGATTGCAAGTTCTCCAGGCAAGGCTATCTCACAATACTTTGGTAGATGAAGTGCTTGACCTAGCTTCACCTTTTAATTCCTAATGTTCTCATAGGAGCCTCAAGGGTGATACTACATGTTTGTCTAGCTTTGCACTGATTTGAATGTTATCACTGGATATAATGTTTATACCTATTGTGACTAATGCTGACTATTTGTATAAAGGGGGTAGGCTCTCCTCATCCCTACACACAGGCAGATAAAGGTCTCAGGGACCAGCACCATTCCGAAGACCGGCTGTTGAGAAACACTGATCAAATTAATCTTTTAATAAGAGCTATTTATGTATATGGCAGCAACCTTCTCCTTTTTCTCATTTTTCTTATTGTGGATGAGAACTATGTGTTGATAACCTCACTGTCAAACTTTTGTTTACCAATCTTGTCTCAGTCAATAACTTGATCAACTTGAACATTTTTTTAATTTCCAGCTTCTCAAAAACTTCTCTACCCCTTCATCAATAAACAGTTCAAGAAGAATCTGTAGAAACAACTTTGCTGGAGATCTAGAATCTGTATCCTATAGATCCGTACAGGAGATAGTGAGATTTTCTTGTCATGATGTTTATATCTGTGTACTCTGGCTCTACTGTTCATCTGCTGGTAACCTTTACTACCGCAGCATTCCTTCTATACAAGTGTATTCTGTACTTCAACACCGTTGCACGATCAAAATAAAGTTACTATGCATCACTAATATTTGCTCCCCAATTAACTACCTTTTTTTAGTATTATTTTGTGCTGAAGATACCAAAGTTTACACAATCCCTCTTTACCAGACCTATTTCATAAAAATGTTCAATTTTAACAGAGAAATTTAAAATTTGCTTCCTACATCTCCCATATCCACTGTGTAAATGCTACACATTTAGTCAAAAGATACATCAGGCTTCAATACTTTGTGGGTTGTACTGCATCTTGTCATATGCATTTTCTTGAGCGGAACAGGATGACTGGACCACTATCCACGAAGAACATCCTGCGTCAGAATTCTGAAGGCCAGTAATAATTTCACCTATTTTAGTTCCTGTGTACTTTGTGTTTGGGTTGAACCCACTGTCCACTATGAGTAAATTATCCTAGAAAAGTGTAATGGTATTTTTATAACATTGGTCTGATATAAAAGTTGTTTAGAAAAGAAAGCTTATTGCAGAAACCATTTAGGGATAAAAACTATTTTTTTTTTTTAAGGTTGCACACTCTTTATTGACTTGATGCAGCATTACTGGTCAATGAACACTGATACCTTGTATGTGTGTGAAACACCCACACTTCTGTAATGTTTAAAGCATATAATTTTACATGAATGATGAAATTTTCGAAGGTTCACTGTCCTTTTCTCCATTAACACAAAAGTAGATAGAATAAATCATGAAAAAGATGTTTTTCAGACAGAATACTTTCTTTCTTTTCTTCTGCGATGTCCTTGTAGACAATCTTGTATGTTCCAAATAGCTTTACATGTGGATTCAGTGCAATAAATGTATATTTAAATTAGAAAGCAATGAGCAGAATAAACACCAGAACACTTTTTTAGCATTAGCAATTTTTTATTCTCCTTTTTTGTTGCATAGGAAATGCAGTACTTGCTTCCAGTAATTGTATTGTAACGTGAGAGGTGGCTGCACTAATGGTTGAATACAAGAGTTAAACTAATCCACACCAGCTCAAAAAACCTGCAGAGATTTAGTTGAATAAGAATGGATGCCCACAGTGAGTCTCAACCAATTACAAATTTTCACAGAACACAGTAAAACTAAAATGATAACCAAGAGAGTCAATACAAGGTACTAGAGGCAGAGAGAGCCTGATTCATAAAACAGAAACTGTATTAACACAGGCACAAGGGATTTCGCTGAAGATCTTACAAAATCACCCATTATGGGACAATTAATTATTTAAACACAAAAATAAGGGTTTTTACATGGTCAAGTGCCAGCTTGGGTGCTGAGCTTTGTTCAGTAAAGAAGCTTAGCCTTGTGAGAAATAAAATAAAAAATGCTATAAAGTAAGTGGATGATGGATATGCTTTTCCCACGATTGTGAAGAGTCCCACACACAATAATGCAAACAACTCTTCTTTTTCTATTGCAACCCTTTAAAATAAGGCATGATCTATGTGCCTTTACCATCTCATTGCACCAATTAATTCTGCCCACATTCTAATAGAAAATATTTTTGTGTAGAATACACATAAAGGGAACAAGTGCTTTACTTAAAGAACAATGTAGTTAAACAACTATACAATCCTGTGGAAATATAGTTTCATAAACAAAGTGGTTCTTCATGATTAAATAAGTACAAATGACGTTTTTTTGCTGTGTCTGTAAATAAATTGCATCATACAGTTTAAAAACATGACATTTTCCATGAATATAAAATATGCTACATAAATAGATGCAAATAAAAAAGGTGCAAATTGCATCCATTTAGTGCCTAGGTGCCCCTCTTGCCTCTTCATAAATAACCCCCTGTGATTCTCAGACCGCTTCTATTGGACTTTTGTGAAGAATTATCGCAATAAGTCCTATATATGAGCTTCTAGTCAATAAAGCATGTAAAGATACTATATGGATGGCCCACTTTGCATGTAAAAGTGACAAACAGGGATGAATAGGGATCCTATAGTGTTTGCAGACACAAGTTATTAGACAAAACAAACTAATACTGTACATTAGTACAAATATAGAACAGTTCACATTAACTTGATCTTTGGAGGTGATGGAATTATAACTAAGAGCATCAAATAATACGGTCATAGACAGGACAATTTAAAATGTAGACTCTTAACAGAAGCACTACATGCATGTAAGTATGGTAACATAACAAACATTCAATACAACTTGTGCAGTTAGTTCTATTGTATTGGACCTTTCTGCGTGTATGTTTGTATGCATATTTATATATATATATATATATATATATATATATATATATATATATATATATATACATTCATACATTATAGTTGTATTTGCATTGTTTTCAATACATATTCATATATTTCATGAATCAGGCCAAGGTTTTATAGTTTTTCCTTTTTTTTGTTTTTAAAGAAAAGCGAAAAAATATAAACTTTTACATGAAAATAAGGAGCCATAGTGTTGTTGTAGTTGTGTATAGTTTTCTGATACAAGTATATCTGGTGTGAAGGCAGGGACAGGGAATGCTTTGGGGTAGCTGTTTAGTTCGCATTTGTCTCTTGACATCTCCAGCCTGTACTACTGTAAAAGTCTGCAGGTGCTGCAGAATTTATTTAACACAACTTTTTCTTACTTACAATTTGTATGAAAGATAATAGTCTCAGGAAATAAAAGTTGAATTAAACAGCTACCCAATTTCCCATATTTAAAATGGAGGAAAAAATGTAAATAAAAAAGCCCACAATTAATACTGAATTTTAAGTAAATGTATACCTCCAAAATACTGAAATAAACCCAAAAATCAAAAAGACAGAATTTGCATTCTTGGTGGCATATCTTTAAACCTATCTGACATTAACCAAGTGAGAAAAAAAACTTCTTAACATAACTCGGAGTAATATTCATACAGCTCACTAAACATTATGAAATAGCATGCATTATTATTGTACTGTTATGTTACATTGTACATCAGCTATATCAGAAGATTCTGACAGAAAGCGAAGGCTACCGGTGTAAAAAAATCTTACTTCAGAAGTGTAATATAATACAGATTTCACAGGCACTACATTTTATATATCCGGTATTATGCTGGTTTTTGTATAATTAGTTCTGTCCTAAGCTGGCATTTTTAACAATGACCAAAAAGGCAAGGATTGAAGTAAACGGAAAGTAGATACTAAACTTGATAATTTCTTTTCTCAGATTAGTGCATAGTTATCATGCAGATAAACACTGCTATGCATGTACATTGTTGGAAAGCAGAGTGAAATGAGCCCAACCTATCACATTTTTGTAAAAATAATTTTGCCAGACTGCAATAGCACCATGTACGGTATATGCATTAAACAATAAATGGATTTCAGAATTGGTGACACACAGTTAAGTGGTACATAATAACTACAATGTTACCTAATAGGTATCATTGCAATTTTGTTTTACCCAATGCTTTTTACTGTAAATTAAATTAAAATTGATATTTATGTGACTGCTGTACAGTCTTTGATTTGATGCGTAATGGTGGCATAGCTAACTTACTGCTGGACAGTAAAGCATGCATCAACTTCAAGACAAATTGTCATTGCAACCATTTGTTGACTTAAGCCTGCCAAGAAAGCAGTACTCCCATTCAAAGACCTTTTAAAAAAATACAGATCTCAAGAGAAGTTGGTTAGGTGCCATTGAAGCTCTCCTTGCATTATCATGCCGGTTATAATTTAGTTTTGATCTATTGATGCCTTCTATAAAAACAAAAGTTTACAAAAAACAAACCAAGAGATATTTCCAGAGACACAATGTAAAGTACAATATTGACCAACATTCTTTTTTTTAAATCACCACAAGAAAAAAACTGTTTAAGTCTAATCATATGTTTCCTTTTGTACAGCAAAAAAAAATAATAATACTGTTACTACGAAGCTGCAAATTGTTTTGTGAAAATAGAAATAAATAATTGCCTTGGGGTCTGCATATTGTTGTGGGCTAACTGGAAAAGATCTTGATGGTATGTCTCTGAATGGATTCTGTGAGCATGTTTACTTTAAATGGACAAAGCAAAGGTTCCAATTCTGATATATATATATATATATATATATATATATATATATATATATATATATATATATATATATATATAAAGAATAACTGAAATTGGTTATAGAAAAAAAAAATCTAAATCCGTGTTCAATAATTAACCTTGAATGCTGCTATGTTTGGCTAGAAATTATTTTATATTGAGTTAATTATTTTAAACAGTGGGGAAGTTTGCAGGAATAGAATGGCTAGTTAGTTGGTTTAATAAGAAAAATAACAGAGGCTTTAACACTTACAAGCTTCTGTGATTAAACAGATGAAACCACATGGGGAAGGCCTTCCTTCTTACCACCACTTAGAGTTAACTAATGGTACCTAAGATAAGGTATCATGCCAGATAGGAGGATCTTGCGTTGTAATTTCTAATGCCTAATATAACAACATTCAAGGACAATTGTATAACACTTAATTAACAACAACCAGTTAAAAATTTCTCAGTATATTTGAAAGGTTTTAGTTTCTAAAATCATTGGGACATCTGCTGTGTTCCTTTTCATGTGGCCTATTATCGCTGTAAACAAAACTAATAATTATATCACCTTACTAAGGTGTGCAGCATATTAGTGAATAGACACTTTTCTAACAAAGACGACATACAAAGATATATTAGAGAAAAGTGCATTGAGGAATGCAGGCACCATTTAAAGATTGCTTTGTGACTAGACAGCCACAGCACAGATTGTCTCATACAATCTATAGATGGCCTCTTGTATTGTAGTGTTGTAATATTCACATTGTTACTTAGCTACACAATGTTTGATACATACTTTCAAGCTGCAATGGACACACTGAAATTTTATGTACAAACCCTGTATATAGGATGAAATTAAAATAAATATGCAAAATATCAAGGGCGAAACCTCAGTTCAATTTTTATGGAGTTTAAGTGTAAATAGTTGTTCATATCGTGTTGCTTAGTTATGGCAGTGTTGATGTTTAATATCTTTATTGGATGCTTCATATTTCTAAATATTTCTTCCATGAGAATGTTTTGTAGTGAAGGGGAGATTTCCCCCATAATGTTTTTCTCGTCACAGTAGGAAGGTGTAAGGAACAGAAATCCAGAATATACTGCAACAATGAGCAGGTAAAGATGTTTAATTACCATCGCTCATGAGATATGGATTTGATTTAGAAACCTTACTAAGGATGATAATAGATATATCTTTTGGTATGTAAATAATCTGATTATATGAATCTACGCTGTACATTTAAGCACAACACAAAACTAACTCCTTAACAAAATCTTAAAATACAATCCTGTATTTTGGGCTTCTAAAATATGTTCTTATTTTTCCAAGCTATAATGTAAGGGCTACTAGGCACCTAGAAAGAGCCTATACAGCTCCTATAAAATCTGGTGTTTTGATTTTTTACTTTTCACCTGTTTTGAAGTCTCTTATGGTTAAAAGGCAGTTTCATTGCGGTATTGCCTTATTCACCAAGATCTGTTAGTGGTAACATGCCTCTATGCTAATTTGAAGGGTGATATGGACAGCAGGGCTACATATTGAACTATTTATTTAACTAAATGTACTGATGTTTAGAATTGTGAAAGCTTAATTGGAACATTCCAATGCTGTTCTAGTAAGTATATTCATAAAAATATCCAAGATACAACTGTTTTTCTGTGATGAACAAGCACCATAAAATAACACAGGAACTTATTTTATTTATCTCACGAGGCATGAAAAATGTGTCCAATGTCAGGCTGAAGGCAGTAACTAATATATACCAAGATACTCTAGCAGCAAGTGTTTTATCTGCCGCTATGCTGCACACCCAAAACCACTGTGTGTCTGCTGAAGGATAAAAAATAATATGACTAACTGAAAATAAGTGACCTGTGGATTTCCTGCTGTATTTTAATCAGTAGAAGATGAATAAAACTAAATGTGTCTTTCATAATTGATACAGTATAACCTAGATCATACCGTGTGGGTATATGTTACTGAAAAGGAAGCTCCACTGAAGCCAAGAGAATTTACTCTTGGCTAAAACAGTTAATCGGCTCATCCACACCAATACATCATAGACTGGTGGTGGTCACCTTAATCCTATACAATCACCAGCAGTGCAAATTTTAATATCTCTCTGTTGTGTATCCAGATTTTCTCCATTTTAGCACATTACTCTGTTTCATTCATTCTTTTTTGATTGATCCATTTATGCTCAAGTAGAGAGATAGAAAAATCCCTGGACTGTTGGAGACCCTTGAAGGACTGAGTTGCCCAAAACTGATCTAGGCATATGTTAACATCCTTTACTGTCTATGCAATGTTTTAAAGCCTTTAAAACATTTTTGTGTCCGCAAATCTGTTCAGAGTTTCCCTAACCTTAGCTTTATCGAACTCAGTAATAGAACGCCTTCAAAAATATAGCAAACCTGTCATATCCATTTAAAATGGTTATGGGTGACCCATACTTCTCAAGTATAGGACTATGCTATACCATTGAGAGAAGAAATAGAACTGTATTTAAATACATATAAAAAAAGGAAACGGGAAAGTTTACAACTTAAATCCAGTTTCCAAAAGAAAAAAAAAAAGAAAAAAAAGGAAAAAAAAAGCAGTTCTAGGAACGCTGCCATTATATCAAACAATCAGAAAGTCTGCTAAGCTAAATTGACAGAAATGTTTCCTCATTTAAACAACATTACAAAAGTCCTGCATTATAAAATAGGGTAGAATAAATCAGTGTAATCAATAAAACTATACAACATACAAATTACATATCTGAGTGGGCAGCTTGTTCGTTCTTTGCAGCCATGACTACAACACACTCACCAAAAAAAAAACATCTACAACTGCCCAAACTATTGCTTGGTTTGCTTGGATTATAAAAGGGTGCATTTGTATTGTATATACAACCAATTTACTGGTAAGGCCTTGACTTCTAGCGAAGCTGTGACAAAATGTTTGTCTAGGCTTTTTTCCCCTTCACTGTGAAGCACTGGAAGCTGCTATTTTAGTGCACAATATGTCATAAGGTAATGCCCAGCTAAGTGCTTGAGGGAAGGCAAAGGATGCTGGCTACAGGAAGTGGACACCATACACTAACACATCACACAGTACAACTACTCAACCACGTATCAGACACATATGAAAAATCCAAAACATTTTATTTTTTTTCTTTTAAATAGAACCAGTAAACAATTTTCAGAACTTGGAAGTTTAAAAACGTGCATATAAAAATGGGCGTTATATCCTGTTTCTGTTGAAAGTGGATTGATTTTTGTCTGCTAATAAAAATGGGGTGTGGGAGTTGAAGAAAGGAAGTCTGTTTTTGTTTAAGGCTTGCTTGTGATAGGAACAGTTGTAACACAAAAAAATAATTGCTCAAAGCAGGGTTCAGCTTAGTGCTTCACAGTCTAACTGCTTCTCTAAGTAGAGGCCCTCCTGCATGTGCATTTGCATTCACAAAAGTACAAAGACTAAACATCTAACACACTGCGTCAAGTGCAGCACCAACTTTGGTCAAATAAAAAAAAAAAAAAAAAAAGGAAAAAAAAAACTAATTTGCTAAGCTTTTACTACACGATACAAGCAGGTATTGCATATTTTCATTGATCAGGGAAAATAAAACAAAACAAATAAAAAAAATAATAAAAAGGAAGACTTGAAATAAAAATTTTACAATGCAGCAAACATCCCAAAAAATACTGATCTCCTACGCAGAATAGCACAGACGCTACAAGACTAGGCACACTATTCTTATTGGTGGGGTACAACTAAAATATCTACCTACGTGGTGAAGTCTGCAATGTCTGACATGAAAATCACATTTACAAGAAAAAAAAAGTGTCTCCAAAACACGTGACTGGGGAATCCTTTCCCCACTATCTATATAGGAACATGTGCAACAATTCCACAAATAATCGCTATCCAGGGCAAGGCACATTGATATGGAATTTTTTTGTTCTCGTGCAAATTAACCCACAGAGCGCCAAAGGGGCCTGCAATGCACTGCTTTGCTAAAACGTTGCACGTTCTCCCTGGCGCCCAAATGGTGAAGAGGAAAATAAAATAATTAAAAATAAAAAACTTAAAAGCAATAATTCAGGTAAAAAAGATGAGGAGCAAAGTGTCTTCCCAAGAATTTCATGTACTTGATTGTATAGGACAGTAGCAGAAACCCTTTAACAGAGTTGAACACCTTCACTGCAAAAGGGGCAAGTAGGCCCTATTTCAGCTGGGGAGGGTGAGGAGGGGTAAAAAGGCAAGTGCCTGGAATAGGGATTAAAATGTTTTGTCTTAATGCACTCTACTTTATCCTACTTTAACTATATAAAAATGAGTTTACTAACACTAGAACATGCAGAGACCGTTTCCTGGTTGGCAGGATTAGCCAAACAGAAAGTATATTATATATGTATAGTATAGGAAACTTTCTTAATGTTGCATGCGAAGCAAAAGGTATGCTCCGCTGTCTGGTAGAAAAAAATCACTTGTATTCTGTTTATTTTGTTTTTTGTATTTTTTTTGTCTTTTTAAATTTTTTTAAAGTACATAACATACATGAAGTTTATGATCCAATTGTATTTTGTTCAGCAAGTGCCATAGCCCCAGATCACTCAGTGTATTTATCCAGACATATCCGTGATCAGAATCACATAGATGCTGGATGATTATACAGATTCCAAGATCTCTGACAAAATCCTATATGTTGGGAAAATGTAGCATTTGTCTTAATTGGCATACTCCATTGATAGTGACTTTAGCTTATAAAATTAAGAGATATTATGATTTCATTTTAGTTATGTGCTTTGATAACAGAAAATGATTACTTAGCATTTAATGTAGTTAACATATTGTGGTAAAAGCACCATAATGTTTTTATATATATTTTTTTTTTACATTTTCTTTTAGTTTTTAAGGGATACAAGTTTAACAATAAAAAACATAAAAAGCAAAAATAGCTCCCCTTTCTTTTGCAAGGCTGTTTTTTTACCCCAATAATTTAGAGTCCTGGGGTGGAAGGACTTGGAAAACAAAAATAGAATTTTCAACAATCTCTATCTTACAAAGATATTTACCTATCCAATGAAATTGCACTTTTCTCAATCCAAATACGATTGTTTTGCTTGATTCCTGTCAGTTTCTGTCAAAACAGACCATCTTCCCCACTGCTGTGTTTCCGTGTACTTGTTGAAAATTTGTTTCAAAAAAGCTTATATGTAAGTGCAGCATTTTTAAAAAACTGAATAGTAGGAGTTCTCAACATTTTTCTTACATCACTCTGCAACTCGAATAGATATAAATGTTATCCGTTTCCTCATGGGTCATGGATGTGACTACTCCTTGTCAGGAAGGAAGAGCGGCCATTTTGTTTTTGATATGTCACATAACAAAACCGACCTTAATGTGTTTTTTGTAAATCAATTTCACTGCTGGAGGGTCTGGCAAATAAAATATTAATTTTAAAGTGTAGTGTATTCAGTCTTTTACACTTTTTGTTTAGCACTCAGTTCTGCAGGCAATCATGGAGGCTTTTGACCACTTTTAGCTGACTTCCACTGCCGTTCAGATTAGGCCTGTGTAGAAATGCTTATGATCGGATGTCTATGCAGAATTATACACATACTATGCGTATTTATATATGTGAGTGCTTTATATTTTTAGGGGGACTGCTCCTTCATTAGACCTCAAGAAGTATCACACCCATGTGTATAAAGAAGCTGTTGCTTCAGAGAAAATGTTGGACTTCAAGTGGAAAGTGTCTTACAGCAAGTCAGTAAATAACATCAGACTATGGCTACCCAGCATCACCTAATTATTTACACTACCAATGAAACACTTCAAATACTGTGAAGCCCAACCCTTTCGACTAAGCAGGAGAGCTTTCTTTAAACCCCAAGGTAAAAAAAAATAAAAAATAAACCAGGCTGAATATTTATGGTCATTGCCATGCGACCACATAATATTTTTGTTCTTCTAAGTTGTTTTGCTGTTGACATGAGTTTGTTTCCCCTTCCGCTGGCGTGAAGTAACGTTGTCTTGGTGTTGCTACTTGCTTCCATGTTACAGAGATGGGAAGGGGCAGGTGGTCTGTCAGGTGAGTGATGGAAAACTGTGACTTTTATCCCAGGTACCAGGACTGTAGAGAAAAAGAGAATCATTGTTAATTTAGATATTTGTATTGTTTTTATTTTTAACTCTCAAACAATGTATATACCTTTATAAGTTACATGCTTTTTACCAAACTCAATAAATTGTAGAATAGCAAAGTGTAAATATAATTTTGAAACTACCTAAAGGAACACTGCAAATGTGCCAGTTATTGTTGAAATAAACAATACAGTTAAAAATTATAATTACAATTGTTTGTTAAAAAAAAAAAAAATGAGTGGTAGTGTTAAATAACAGAGTTTGAAAGTTGCATATTGTAATCCTAAATTACACAAAAAGTAATCCCACTCACCCACTAACAACTTTACATCTCAGTCTGAATAATGAAAATGTCTTGCAATATAAGAATATTAAAGCATTGTCATTATTCTGATATACATGGATTGAGCTTGCTTATGTGGTTTATCACCCTCATTGTTAAATAAATTAGTGGAGTTGGAAAGACTTTTCAGTATTATTTCTGCTTAAGATACCCAACTTTCAAACTTTGTTACCTTACACTCAGTATATTTAACAACCAGCTGTAATTATATTTATATTGGTTCTTGTAATTATATTTATATTGGTTGTAATTTGTGTAATAGCTGGAACCTTTGCAATGTCACTTTAATGAATTAAATAATATAAATTTGGCCATGCCATCTCCACTCCAGTTCATAAAGGTTCTTGCAGTAACAGACGTAGTTACATGAAGATTATTTCTGACCCTGATAAAGATATGTAGGGCCAGACAGAAAAGTTAGTATGACTTGAGACTTAAAGGAACATGGTCTTTAGGAATTTGCAACACCAATACCAGAAAGTAACCTCAACCTGAATGAATATATATATATATATATATATATATATATATATATATATATATATATATATATATATATATATATATATATATATATACACACACACACCGGTATATATAATCACATACATAAAAAGAAAGGTCAAGAAATGCTAAATCCAATAGACTGAGAACAAAGCATTACATGAATCATTTGCTTTTCAGTGAAATAATCATTCAATATACAGTATATATTGTTCAATAAGTCCAAATATATATTTATGTACAAAAATAGGAGGCACTAATAAAAGTTGCATTGATTTAATCACTTCATGAGACAGGTTAAACAGAAAATGCAGAGAAACTATGATACAGTTTGTTTGAATTGTGTTACAAAGTATTTGCTAATAAATGATGTGGAACTACAGTGATGCATAGTTTGCAACAAACAACACAAGATATATTGGGCAGCATCACTTGTTATGCTTGTATCTAACTTGTTCAAAGTTTCTGAAATGAGACACTTTGCTCTCTTGTTGCATTTTCTATTGGAATTTTATTTCTTCAACCATGAAATTCTACATATGCAGATGGTCATTTTGTAAATATTTATGTAACCAGCATAGTTTGTTTTCCCAAATCCCTGTATATGCACGCAGATATTAAAGTGATACTGTCCTCATTTTTATTAAATCAAAATAATTATTTATTTATAGTTTACAAATACAGCTACAACACATTTAGTCACATAACTGCAGTAAAGATACAAAATGTTTCTCATATATTTCCTGCATCCAATATTTTCACAAAATGTGAAGGCCTTAGCATTTGTGCCCCTGTAAGTACTGTATCTCTAAAACCTGGCTAAATTAGAAGAAACACTGATATCAGTTAAAGGATCACTGAAACTAGATATTTCAATTAGACATTGCTGATGAATAAAATTCCTATTGAGTATCTTGTGTTCACCTTCTATGTACTCCTTAAAGGTGTGACTGGCTGTGAGCCAGCATTAATGGTCAGACACAAATTTGTGTTTGGATGGGGCCCTTCATTGGCTTCTTCATAACTATAGTTGATAAGCTGCTTCAAGGAAAACAGTTTTAATACAGACAATGAAGAAAATAGTTTAGACTCCACCCCTTGATGACCTTATAGGACATGGAGACAAGAAGATGAAATGGATGTTTAGAAGATGGTGGTTGAAAGCAAGTTTAATACTGAATATTATTTTTTTATGAGTATGGATTTTATTACATGAATAAAACATGTACTCTTAAAGATTTTTTTTTTATAAAAGGACATTTCTATAAACAATGGTAGAGGAATGTTAATCCCCAAGTATTCAAATTTATCTTGAGTTTCCTACAATTTCTAATCTCAAAGAACTTCAGTACTCTGTTATCCATTCAAGCAGAACACACTTAACATGCAAGCTGCTGTAATTTGTCTTGACTAAAAAGCTGGCTTGGCTTGCACCACACCACAATGAACATAAAGTGGAAGTAACGAGAAAATAAATGTAAACATTTTAATAAAATTGATTTATCATAGTTATAAGAACATTACCGTATAACAAAGGCTCGTAGTATACAGTTGTTTCAAATTATGGCCGTAGGCTCTTGTATGAAAACTTTTTTACATAATTTCGAGATTTTCTTATACAGTCTAATTTGTTTTATAGCATGCACTAAGATATTTAAATATCAGATACTAGCACTGGACTCTAATACAGAATTGCAGAAACCATGGTCTGTGGTTGAATTGCAGTCAATATATTTCATGCAAAAGCTACTTAGTACTGAAAAAAAATTGTCCATTTTCATGCATAGTAGTTCTTGGATTTGGTAAATTAGTGTACTGCTGATCACTATCTTACCATAGAATTGCTCAGGAACGTTGCAGGCATATATTACCTGTTGATCAAAATGTCATTTTTGCTTTGTTTTTTAGCCATTTTGAGAATAAGATTATTGTAAAAAATGTGTATCAACAACTGCCAAAAAAAGTGGGGCTGTTAAGAACATTTTGAAATTAAGCCATTATATTAAATTTTTCAAGATTCACTCCACACAGGGTTGCTTACCAGATGAGAGGTGATACCTGTCGCAATCTGCTTCTTCAAGGGGCTTGATATGAACCTAGTTCAAACCTACCCCAGCAGAATCGTGTAGTTCCTGTTCTCGGTGGCACAAAAGATGGCTTCTCAAGAGGGCAATGCCCAAAAGGTACAGGCAGAGAATACTGCATACAGGTTACTAGTGGCCCATGGCAAGACCACTCCCCAAGTCAGGATACAAGACACAGAAATAGTCTCACACTGTGGATATGTGAAAACTATCTCTCAACCTTTTATTGAATGATCAAAACAAGATATTTATACTCTCCAATACCACACCATTGTGTACATTTGTGTATGTGTGATGTCAGCCCATCTGACTTGCAACCTTGGGCTATCAAAGCTCTTGAGATCAAATTCACCAGATATCTATAGCTGGCTAGTGAAAAAAACCTTTATGTTAAACTCAAGTGTTTGCTTATGACTACTTGAAGTACATACATCTGTATTTACCCAATGTCTGTATGTGTGAGTGTGCAATCATCTGCAGCTAACTTCTGTGCAGAGCATTTTTACCAATTCCACATATGTTCTATTTAAAATGTTCCCTCTTATAATATATTATAACTAGGATACAAAATTAACCATGTACAGGCAACATATAACCACACAATAACACATAATCCCAATGCAACAATGTCATGGTCCCTTGGCCATATTCATACATTTCTGGCAATATGGTTCCTTAAACAATTAAATCATGACAATACCTATATTCAAGACCTCTGAACCTCACTTTTGTAGTGGGAAAGCTTTTAGAAGGGTTAATAAGGGATAATATACAACAATATGTCTATTTGAACAGGATTATTAGTAGGAGTCAACATGGATTTATGAGTGATAGGTCATGTCAAACAAATCTTATTAGTTTCTATGAGGAGGTTAGTAGGAAGCAAAGGGTTGTGGTAAATGGAACATACTCCAATTGGACTAATGCAGTAAGTGGGGTTCCTCATTATTAGATCCTCTCCTTTTTAACATATTTATTAATGACTTAGAAGTGAGACTGGAAAGTAGTGTCTCTGTTTTTGCTTATGACACAAAGTTGTACAAGGTAATTAAATCATTAACTTTCAAAATATTTGTATAAAGTTGAAAATTAAAAGTAACTTTAAATTTATTAGTGATTGTTTTCAGTGTTGGCAGCTCAATTCTCTGTAGGAGGGCAACAAAATGCCCTCGGCTCTTTTTATTATTATTTGATGGACTGGTTTGCCTTATTGCTCTGTTTGTTCTAAATAATGCAAAACCGCAAATTGTTTTTAGTTTCAGTTTCCAAAGCACAGACCCACTTTACAAGACAAATGGACAGACTGTTAAGGGAAGTATTTTAGATGGAAACGGAACTGCGTAGTTCTGCATAAAATGGCTACTAAACCATGGCTGTTTAAAAAATGTTTTAACTTTATATAAAACAGCTCGTTGTTTTGATTTTCCATTGTGCATGTTCTAAATATATAATGTGTTAATGATCCAGGAGTGTGGCATTGGATAGCCTGCCTCGATTCAAATATATTGACTTCTTTGTCTCTGCACCATTTGACATTAATGCAAATCCACTAAACTTGACGCAGTGGCTCACGATAGTGTCTCTTCAGTCTGCCATTATTCCTGGCGCAGTGACTGAAGAGCAATTTTTAAACAGTTTAGCATTGTAAAACCTTGCTGCTATCAGCAAAGAATGAATCAAGTCAATGAACTTGCACTGTAAATGCCATGCAATCCTATTGCACCATTTGAACACCAGGGGCTAACGTGTGCCTTGCCACAATTCTCTAGAGTAGACCATACACTGCACACCAGCATGTTTCTTATACTCTTAGAAAAAAGTTTACTATTCAATATGTGCCTTACAGACAAGGTTACCCCAGAGCAGCCCTGTAATCCTTCACTGAAATAGGCTTTATTGATTGCTCTGGTCTATTGTTCTGTGCTGAAGTCCCCCAAGTTCAAGTTCATCCCGGTGTTACATCATGTCTGGTTGCTCTTAGCAACCAGACAGACCCAGACGTGACTGTCATTAGCAAGAAACGCTTTACTCTCCTCCCACCAACCTTCCCCTTTGCTCTGACGTAGCAATACCAAAGCACACTGAAGTATTTATACTAGTTAATTTATGACCTACCCAGCCGGTGGGACCCACCACTCCAAAAACACTGTTGTATATTTAATTAATCTGTCTTTCCCTGTCACTTGGGAAAGTTAGACAAAGGACCAATTATTGCTTGTTTTACTTTCCACACTTTATTTTTTAGGGGAGAAGAAGGTATGAGACCCAGTCAGGTTCTCTTTTTGCCCTATTGACATTTTTTTGTAAAATACTTTAGCTGCTTAAGGGAATTAGAAAAAAAAATGATGTGAATGTTAGTCCTTTGGAGTTGGTATTCAGCAACACAAATCAGCTTCATGACATGTTTAAATTTAAATGCGAAACACATACTCTGAGAGTAACTTTAAAGGTTAGTTTTTAATCAATAGAAAGTGCTGACTCTGGAGTTTTATTTTAGCTGTGCAATGCAGCTCTCGTTTCTTTGTCTAGTGATAAGGCTTTCAAACTTTTTTTTTTTCTTCAAGACAGCAATGGTTTGCAGACATACTGCTCTATTATGCCACAAAGTAGCAACATGTCAGAGGGGTATGGTTTCCATGTATTGGAGTGGTAATCTGTCTGTACATATTACTGTTAATTAACCTGTTAATCCCTCCATTGCCTTTAATACATTAAATTGTTTAAATGTTAAAAACAGAAAAGGTTGAATTACACTTTAAGGGATATCAATGGAGCAAAAGTAAAATATTAGGGAATACTGCATGGAATGTACAGTGGATAAGGAATAGCCGGTGTATAAAAAAGATATAGTATAAGTATGACTCATGTGTCTGTAACTAGGGACAGCTAAAAGGCCAGGATAAAATTACATCTATGGGGAACAGATGGGTCATGCAAAAGGACATTAACACAATCCGAGATCTATTTTGAGTTAGTATTGGGAGTTTAGATCCAAACCCTTGTTTTAAAACTGAGAATATTATAGTTAACATTGTGTAAAATCTTTCATGTTCATCCCAAACTTTAGAGCAGAGTAAAAACAAACCCTCACCAAAACAGTTTGGTAAAAAAAAAGATAACCAAAGTCCTATGTTATCATAAATTCCACCACAGAAATACAAATAACATCTAAAGAACCAGTGAATCAGATTTTCAGTTTGTACTTGTGAAGATCTAAACTTTATAGTGGGATAGTTTCTAGAAAATAAAACATTAATTGCAATTAAGCTGTAGAGGGAGCAACTTGTACATTTGTATACCCAGTATGTTTTAAGTGACTGAATATTGGATACAGATAAAAGAAAAAAAAAAAAAAAAATATATATATATATATATATATATATATATATATATATATATATATATATATATATATATATATATATATAAATAATACTAGTGACTTGCCCGTCAAAAATTAAGGAGCAATAAAATTTGAAGCCATGGCAATGCTGTTTGCCACACAATGTCGAGCTTTTTGTACTCTGAGGACCTTCGGCGCTCATTGCGAGCCTTGCGCTGAGCGCCAAAGTAATCGCGTGACTCGCAATGAGCGCATTTGGCACTCATTGCAAGCCTCTCCTCTGGTGTACTTTTGCTCCTCTGAGCACCTTTGGCGCGCATCACAAAGACAGATACATATGTCTATAATTTTTTAAATAATAATCAATTTATTAGTTACTTAATAGATTAATATACTTTACCTATTTGTAATGAATATATCCAGCAATCAATAGCCTGAAGAGCTAACAATCTCTTTTTATTTTCAATGATGGGAGCAAGAAAATTTTAAGCCATGGCAATGCTGTTTGGCACACAATGTTAAGCTCATTGCGAGCCTCTCCTTTTGGCTCCTCTCTCTATTTTTTTAAATATGAACTCATTAATTGAATAATAAATTAATATAGTTTACCTTTTTCTTATTAATATATGTAACAATTAGTAGCCTGAAAAGGTACCCATCTCTTTTTATTGTCCTGCAGCATATAATGTCCAGTTGGACTGTTGCTGGCCTGAGGAGATACTGTGCATTAGAAATAGGCTGTGTGCGCAAGGGCAAACCGTTGGTTTATTTGTGTAAAGCGCTACTGTAGATGCGTAATGTTGTTAGTTGCAAGTTAGGGTTGTAAAATAGCGTAGTTTGTCTATGTGCTACGCGGTTCGCGAGCATTTGCAGTCCTTTGCAATAGCGTATTTTGTACCTCGTACGTTCCTGAGTAAAAGTGGTACGCGGTTGACGCTGTTTTGCGCAGTCCAGGGTCGTGTAGCCTCATTTTAATTTAGTTTGGCTGCCTTTTTTTTTCTCGCTTAGCCGATGTTCAAGTGCCGAAACGCTTAAATTCCCAGACGTCCTGGCTGTTTCCCAGTGCTGTGTGTGATGTTTTTTTGGTATTTTTTTGGGGTGTTTTCTGCTTTGCCGTTAACTTTGTATTTTTCCTATCTCGTATTTTTTTTTCCGAAGTCCTGCGTTCGTCAACTGCTTGTAGCCTAAGGCGATCCTAAGTTTCTTAAGTGTTTGGAGGCTAAGTCATGCGTGTTTCAATGGCGCTCCTTTCTGGCTAAGTCCTGCGTTTTTCATTGCCTCCACTGCTCGCTTTGCTTCGCGGGGCTCGTAGGCGATGAGTGCCTTTGGCGCTCATCGCCTAAGTGCTGCGATTCATGGCTTGCTACGGAATGTGTGACGACGTCTCGTAGTTCGACAATTACAATATGTGATATATATATATATATATATATATATATATATATATATATATATATAGATAGATATATTGTCAAACTGCGAGTTGTCGTCACTCTTGCGAGCCTCGCAAAGCACAAGCTCGCAAAAAATACTACCACTGAACTGGAAAAGACTACGAAAACACACAAATATGCCTCAAATTCACTTTCACACTCAGCACAGGGGGAGAGCCAGGTACCCGGAGAGTGAGGTTGCAAGTTAATTTGACGCTTATTTTGTCTTTTTTAACAATTGAAAATCGCCTAAGCAGAGAAAAAAAATTGCGGCCTGAAAATTTTTACAAATTCTGAAACAAGATGAAAACGAGACTCTGCCAGGCCAGGTTTGCAGAACGTAGAAAATACACCACTCAAAAGACAGTAACACTTACACCAACAACGCCAGACATGCGGGACTTAGAAAATACACAACAGCAAATACAGTAACATTTACAACAACAATGCCAGGCACGCAGGACTTTAAAAATAAAACCAACAGCAGTCAGCACGCGCCACGCAAAGATTCAGCATAAACACGGAGGAGAAAGACACAGGGATGGGGGGAGATGGTGGAAAGAGACACATGGCAAGTTGCTGAGGCCTGTAATGAGCGCTGGAGTAGATGGGAGGAAAGCCCTGCAGTGAGCGCTCAGCGCAGGGCTCACAATGAGCGACGAGGGTGCTCCGAGGGGGCAGAACATCGCATTGTGCGGCAAACAGCATTGTGAGGCTTCAAATTTTATTTCCGAGATTTTTGATGGGTAAGTCGCTAGTGTGTGTGTATATATATGTGTGTGTGTGCATATATATATATATATATATATATATATATATATATATATATATATATATATATATATATACACGCACTAAAACATGTTGCAAATTACCCAGTATAGTTCTGCAAAACAACATAGAAATAAAATGGCACTTTGTTTAAAGTAAAGAAGAATTAGGACAGTGCAGTATTTGAATATTTTTTTATTTTTTTTATTCAATATTGAACCTCTGTAAAAGAAGATACACAGACAAATTATTACTACTCGAGCATTGTTAATTATGTGTTTTAATTATTGAGGCACATATTCTTCTCATATCCATGTACCACACTTCACCTAAAATAAGAAACAGGGATGTGTCCTGTCGAGCTGCTTGTCAACAGACACTATAATTGTCCCTTAATTTCAGAATAGTATCCGATATTACAGAAGTAAACACAGCGAAGTAGCACTTGTCTTAAAAACTTTTTTATTCAAAATATTATGAAAGAAGTGTGTGCAAAACTCTTGCTATCAATCCTATGATAATCTAATGGTAGGAAAATAATGCAGATTGCCTCTTTTGGATGTGTGTTAAGTTCTCTTTGCACTTGGATCTAATATATGGGTACATACCCTCTGTAACTTTTACACAGTGCCTGGTCACGGTGGAGCAAGTGTCTGCTTTATACTTTCGTATTTCCCACTGTTTGTTATTATTTTCAAAAGGATATTTGTTATAAAAGAATAATCATTATTGAATAGATTCTTGTGAGCAACTCCGCACCTTCCTAGTTTATTTTACTGAACTATTGCAATTTAAATTCACACAACAGATAGTTAATTATCCTTATGTTAATAAGAAAACAGGATTGTAGATCTTTAGTTCTGGAAAGAGGTCCAGACTAGTGGATGTCCTATGTAATCACTAGTAAGTGAATTAAAATGAAGCTGGCAGCCCTGCAATAGAAGATCGCCCATATCCATGTTGCTACATACCTAAGATATATTATGATTAATTAGTATTTATCTTTGGGGAATTATAAAAAGACATGCCATGATACTTTGTTTGCTGATTTATGGATTGAGTAAATTGTATCCAACATTTGAATATTCCAATTGTCCATTTATATTTATTGGTTGGAATGGTATCATACTCCTTTTGAATTATAACAAATCTTAATACTTTTAACCTGTTTAAAGCTTTTAGTACATTAAAGGGGAGATAGTGCATAGAGATATTCCAAAGACGACAAAAAAGGAGAGAATGGAGAAAAGTGGAATTGTAATTAACACGGATGATATCAGGGAGGAAGGGGGTTCAGTATGGACAGCCACATTCTAAAGCTTTTTTTGAGGAGAAGGACATGGAATTATTCCCAAGGGGAACATCAGCTAGTTTAATGGATGAAAATAGGATACAAGTGCAATATTTTTGGTCAAATAAGACATACCGCATCAATGTAGTGATTTGTGAAAACAAATGGGCAGTCCACTATTGCAGATCATTTCTTTCGCACATTTATTCTCCAAAAAGATAAATAGCAATATAAAAGTTTTGACTTCCTTATTCTATCTAAAAAAAATTGTGGTAAACTGGAAGCCTATACAGGCCTTCTATTGTAGCAAAAGTACCAAAGTTTAGTCAGTTAGTGCTGGGGTGTTTATTTCTGCTTTAAACATGTCTAAACTGGCCTTAACCATTCAAAAATGCTATTCCACTATATCTCCATTATGTATAGCTACTTGTAAATATTTAAACTGTAAATACCATCCTTTTTAATTTAAATTAAGTGACCTTTGGCAGCAATACACTTTGAAATCAACCATGACAGTGTTCTCTATGAATTATATTTGTAGTGATGACTGATAAGAACAATGCTTGCTCTGTCGAAACACTTGAAGCTGTATGTGGTCACCAACTGGATTATGACTATAAGGTGAACTTTGTCAGTTATTTGTGGCATAACTTTCGGCTATACCTAGTCTGATAATTCACAGCTTTAGCAACACACAAACTAGGCTATCATTGACTACCTTGTAAATGTGACATACAATACAAATAACAAATATTATTAGAAAGTTGAGCTTATGCTAAACAAACAAACTATAGTTTTCTATATGTATATAGAAATATGTTAATAAGAATAATTCCTAATCAAAGCCAATGCAAAATGTTAGAAATGTATGTGGTGACTGGGGTACTTTAATCTTAAACCCCCTGTGCTATACTTTTACTCAAAGTACAAATAGCTTATGAAAAGTACTAAAACCCAAAATAAAGGATAATAGTACCCCCCTCTATACTCTAAGCTATTTGTTGTTGTTCAGTCCTTCAGTTGTGTACGAATCTCGATGGCGATATGGACATTTATGTCTTGTGTTCATCCATATGGTTTTCTTGACAAAGATATTGGAAGGGGTTGCGAGTTCCTTCTCCAGTGGACCACTATTTGTCTAACCTGTCTGCTATAACTTGCCACTCTTGGGAGACCCTACATGGTATAGCTCATAGCTCCGCTGAGGTACACCAGCCCCTTCAATACGACAGGGTAGCGATACAGAAGAGGCTTCTAAGCTATACCCTCAGATTATTCAGGTCATGAATTCTTTTCTTACAAGTTTTTGTCTTTTAAGAACATCTACCATTTTAGATGCCCTTTTTAAAAAAAATAATTTCAAATAAATGAAGTTGCCCATTGCTGCTCTCCAGCATGGTTAGGAAGCTTCCAATACAGCTACCTGAAACAAATCGGAATCCAAGGTCCCCACACAAACAACATAAGGTACTTGCCTGAAGAGGAGATCTTCAAATACTGACATCTTTTATAAAGTTCTTACTATTACGAGGCAGGGTTCATTGTACAAATGAGCACAGAGCTTTATTTACCCACAGTGATGTCACACATTTAGACTCAGGGTTATTAGTTTCCCCTTGTGATTGCAGTGTGCGATTACTATACTTAAACAAAAACCTATCTATAACTTCTTCATGCTTCAATCAAGATAGACAAGATGTTCTCAATTAGATAAGCAACAAAACAGATAAACTGTGTATCTTCTGTGAATACTGTTCGGGTGGAGTGCTAGATATGTAGAATTCTACAGGAAGCATCCCTAGAACTATAGTTCAAGTATATCCTTCCAATATGAAAATGAGTTATCAGGCATGATTTTCCTTAATATAAATAAGAAAATGTCCATTTAAAGTTAATGTATGCAATAATACAAAGCACAGTGTTATCTTCAATATATTGGGAGTTTGATCTAATTCTACATCAAATTAATATGTTGTATATAATAGTAATTTCAGCAACGTTGCATTTTGGATCTGCATTACTGGGGAACTACAAATGCCAGAAATTATAGCGGGATTTTGCAATAAAGGCTGAGTGTCTTCTATATTATAACGACAGTATATACAAAAACAAAAAAATGTCAGGCTGGCCCAGATAGATTTCGGTCCACGGGGATAAACAGCTGTGATTGTTGATTTTTTTCTTGATTCGATTATGCTTAGCTACAAAGTTATTGTTGCACGTCTCTGCCATCTTAGAGAATGTTCCACCGTCCTTTTTGATTGTTCAAGGTGAAACATCAAAAAGAATTCTGCAGTCCAGTACAAGATCTTAGCTTTCCTTTCTCCAGTCAAATGAAGAAGTAATCTCATCAGGTTGAAAATTGCTGACTAAGGATTTAATAAAGTGCCTGCAGCTGTGTGTCATCTCCAAGGTATTCAACTCATGTAATGCAAAACAGTTCCACACAGAATGTGCTTATAAAATCCCATTTAACCATTGCTAACTCTACTTTATTTTACCGTCCTCCAAGGAGTATTATCCCTTTTTTTCTTTCTTAATTTACTGCACCATGAAAGTTGAAGCTCTAATCTGCTGGTGTCGGAGGACACTAATAAGATTTTATGAACCATAAACAATATATACTCTGCTGAATCCTAAACAGGAAGTTCACTGTATCCATACAGCTGTTTGACAGTGACCACCCATTTTGACAGACGAATGCCAAGGCAGTTTTGACAATTTCATCTTTCATGTTGGAAGTGCAGACACAGTGTATAATAATGTCTATTAAACTAGTAAGATTAATATGTTTCTTTGAATCCGTTCCACTGTTCACAAAAGGCACGTTCAGCCAAGGGGTAGCAATCTAATTTGTAGCACTTGGGAAATTAAGTTACAATTCCAAGGTCAGATGGAGCGAGCACTGGGTTATGAAATGAATTTAGCACTGAACCTTTCGTCATGTATTTGGTAAAATGTTTGTATAGATGAACAAGCTGTGCTGAGAGAGAGCGCTAAAAGTAAAGAAACAGCCAAAATTTTGCATTACTGTATGTTTAGTTTTCTTTCTGGGTTTCTTCTGGAAAAGCTGTTTTTTATCCAGAAATGAAAACAGTTACCTGAAGGCTTTGTTTTAGTCTGAATGAGATCTGCAAGCCAGCAGTCTGTTTTTCAAATTATAAAGTTAAAGAAAAGTTGTCAAGGGCAAAGTTTAACATTGCGGAAGGAGATTGTTAATGTGGAATCCAGAACAGGGTGTGACAGTTGGCTTTCTTCACAAATCTGAGAGTTATTTAAGGACACAAAACTCCTGACTAACACTCAAACCGTAGATGCTTCTGCACTTAAAAAGAAGTTTATGATCTGTGAGGAAAGATTCCTCCTGTAAGGAATAGGTTAATATTCTAACTGTAGTCTGAAATTCCCATTAGAAATAGCCAAACTATATACAGTATCTTCAACCTTTGGTATTCACAGTGGGTTTTAGCCGAGTGGCAAGCGTACTGCTAGGCTTGCATAGAGCACAAAGGTGATGGCTCAAAAATAATCCTGAAAGGGGACAGGTTGGTAAGTGTGAGCCATCCATCTATAATGTGCTAATACTTGGAAGAGACAACTGGAAGCGTTAAGGAGGAATCAAGACTAGGTTGCACACTTAGGTAAGGATAGTAGGTGGCTGTCCAAGGGAAGTCTCAACTACTGTCATGTCTCAGAACAAAACATTTTGCTCTAGTCTACTATGATAACACAAAAGGACAAAAGAAAAGGTGGTATGTTTACCCTACACAGAATCACATGCAGCTATTTTCTGCACAACACAGTTTTTTAAAATGTGGTAAATTATGACAGTCTAAAGAGAAGAGCCTCTGAAGTGTATACATAAAGATATCTGCAGATTTGTGCTCTGCTATATATATATATATATATATATATAAAGTAAATAAATAGTTCACATTTGAATGTCTAAAACAAGTTAAACAAAAAACTTGTTTCATGCCCAGAATTCCGAGAAATACAGTTGTTACACTGCACTTTGGGAACCTTGGCAGGGACATGCAAATGCACCCACAAGGCTTCGCTCTTGCAATCCATAACCATAACAAACATGGCTTTCTTTAAGCATATGCCTGCTGTATCAAACGGCTTTGAGCAAAGCTAGGGTTGAATCATACACAAGCTAGGAATCCCATCCACTTACAGCCGTTTCAAGGGTACTGCCTCTCATCAGCCTGGGGCCGGTTTCTTAGCTTGTGTAGTGGATTCTTTGAGTAGGTATATAATTGGAATTAAATATAACTCTGTACCTTCAAATGGTTATATAATAATTTCTTCCAAGTATAAAAAGACTGCTTGTGTTGTCTTTGTCTGAATGCTCACTAGGGAGTGTAGAAGAACTTACATTTTTGTGTTACTATCTTATGATTGGGGAAGCAGCTATATACTGGAAGTTATATAAAGGAAAACTGTGTAAACGATGTAGAATTTGGTTAGTCCCATCAACTTTAGAAAAGTGGTTTATATCCTAGTATTTAAGTAGATTGTGTCGTAGAAGAGCCGTAAATACTATTGAGCTAAATATATTTCTGAATGTAGAAAGTAAGAAGGCATACGTAGAATCACTGTATCTTTTGGAGTGTCCAGCTCTCATAGCAAGTGAGAAAAGCTTGAAAGAAACCTTTGAATCTGACTAAGAGCATAGTTAAATAGAAAAATATAATATAGCTAGTTTTCAACTAGAAAAAAATATTGGTTGAAGACGGGAGTTTAAATTTCTAAAGAACAGTGGTTGCATTAAATGATGCAATGTGTCTAAGTCTGTGCCAGTGAGATGGAAGGGGTGTGGCGTTCATTTTTAGTATTATCCTATTGTAAAAGAATGGCTCTGGACATCTGCCTGTTACAGCCTCCCAAGCCTATGTCTCTACTGATAACTCTAATCACACCCCCATCACCCAGCTTTACAAAAGGGATGTAACAAACACATAATGGATTCATGTACTTATAAACAAAGTCTTCAAAAATTAAGATTTCTCCAAAAAATGTTTTATGTTCGTGGCTTACACAGATGCTAATATTGTTAGTTTGGTACATACTTACAAACAAGTGCTTTTTTTTTTTAACTTCACCAGTCCTTTAAAAGCCTAAATGCCATTACTTCCTGATAATAATTTCATGATTTTAGTGTTTAAGGACTGATATTGACAGTAATTGTGGATGTGGCCAAGGAGGCATGACATTGTTACATTGTGATTATGTATTATTGTGTGTGAAAGGTTCAGTTCTAATTTTCACATATCGAAGGTGTGAGACTGTTTCTGTGTTTTGTATCCTGACTTGGGGAGTGGTCTTGCCATGGGCCACTAGTAATTATGCAGTATATGCAGTATACCTGTATGCAGTATTTTCTGCCTGTACCTTTGGACCTTGCCCTCTTCAGATGCAATCTTTTGTGCCACAGAGAAGAACTACACAATTCTGCTGGGGTAGGTTTGAATTAGGTTCATATCAAGCCCCCCTTGAAGAAACAGATTGTGACACTTTCTCTTGCTCAAATAAGTATTTGAAGCATTGTAGCACTGATTAGTAGATCTATGCCTTTGGATTTTAGATCCCAGACCAATACATCGTACTTCTAGGTAATTTTAAGGGGTATTTGCAAGATATGCATTTCAGTAAGGTCTTCAATGATTAACGCTTCTCAAAAATAAACAAAGGAAAGCAGTTGTTTCTCAGTATAGATATTTTAATGATGCTGCGTAATATATATATATATATATATATATATATATATATATATATATATATATATATATGTGACACCTGATTTGTTTCCTGTATGATATTATATGTGACACCTGATTTGTTTCCTGTATGATATTTGAAATCTACTTCTAAGCACATTCAATGTATAAAAATGAATATGTGGACATATCTAATAATGTCCTATGTGTTATGAAAAGCTTATTGTAACAGCAGCTATTATTAATTCCATTGTGGTGCTTTGTGTACAAGTTTATTTTAATTATATGTCATGCTGAACAGGACAAATACACTATCCTCAGAGTCTGTGTCTCACTTAATTTTGCCCCACTTGCAGACATGCAGTGTGGATGCACGTGATGTTCCACCATAAAGAGGCCACAAATAATTTAATGCAGTGGTTCCAAACCCAAAGTTTACTGAGGTATTTGGGGACCACTTGATTACTTCTAAGGCACTCAGTGAAAAACCTAATGTCTGCTTTTTGACAATTCTAGTATACTGTGCGCTATTGAAATATGTCCTTTGAGCCATACATTCTAGTAGCTGATCTTTGAGAGTGGATACGGACACATTTATTCACTTACAGTTTAAGCAAGCAAGACTTGAATATTTTCATTAGACATCTTCGGCGGAGAAACAGGCCATGGAAAGTGCAGACTATGGCAAACTACTTTTTTGCTTCTCACAAATTCATGAATGTGACACAATGTTTTAAAAATGTGACAATCCTGTAGAACCATTCCCCATTAAAAAATAGGATCCATGGAATAGTATGAGTCCTAACTAAAATGAAAGACGGTTTGGGTTTATAAGTCCAAAAGCTATATTTACATACAGCACAGTAAATCATTGCTAAGAAGCAGACCGAAAAAGTGGTCTATGACGGCTCTCTGCTGTATTCAGGTAGCCCACCAAGATTGATCTCAAGCAACAGTATAAGAGTATTAAACCTATTTATTAGTTCACCATTTATTAACATATAAAATACATGTGCAAAGAGGAGCAAACCAAGCTTTTACCAAAAAATAGAATTTAGAAATATTACCTAATTAATGGTGGTTGCTGTATCCCTCCCCATCTTTGTTTGTCCTGAGCATCACTGAAATAATGTGCAAGATTTTAACGGAGATAACATTATTCATGCCTTACCAAGGCAAATTAATGTTATCCCTGTTAAAATTGTTCACTTCCTTTCAGGAAATTGAGAGAGTTGGGTACATTTAATGAGATAAAACTGGGGTTATAAATGATATTATCTGGCTCAAGATTTATTTTACTGTTGTTTGTACTTGTATTTTTTAATGTTAATTAATATAAAACTAAAAACTAGGTTTAACATGAAAAAGGGAGTACACTGGCTCCTTAACTTTTATGTAGTTCAAGATAAAAAAAATGTTGGGAAGCACAGTCCTAAAAATTCTAGTCCTAGAGTTGTGGTGGTAGATTGTCCTTGGTAAACACATGTACACAGTTTGCTTCAAATCTGAAGGTTAATTAAGAAAGCATGAAATATCCCTTCTTATCCACACCAGACATGTTCAAATGATTCTCACACTGAAACCGTTTGCTGGAATTAAAACCCGTAAGTAGGCTTAGCCAGCACCCCAGCTGGACCCAGATGTTTCTGACATACAAAGCAACGCCCAGAGATGTACCGTCCTGGCTGCCTCCAGACACCCAGGTCAAGTGGATTAAAGATTTAGGAAATGGTAAAAGATGCAAGTCTGCATTCCCTTCTAGTCTCAATATAATGGGAAGAAGTCTTATCAGGGACAAATGTTTGAAATGTAATCCATTGTAGATTGTTTGGCTTGTAGACTTAACATTTATATATTAATTATGCATGGTAACATTAGATTTAAAAGGAGACTGCAGTTTGCCTCTCTTACTCTGAAGAAAATAGCACAAACTTAACTCATTAAGAACCAGATAATTTGATTAAAAAAGAGAAAGGTTTTATTACGTTTATCCTATCTTTCTATATCCTACACATAATCTTATACAACTACTGTAAAAGTTGCTATCATTATAAGCCAGTATATAGGGAGGCGAGCAGTTAGGCCCATGTGACCAACACCCGACAGGGGCTGCAATGAGCGCCAAAAGCTCATTGTGAGGCCCCAGCGCTCGATTTACCCCCCCCCCCCCCCTCCCCCAGTACATGGATGCGATCTGCACTCTTCCCTGAAGCGCGTCTTCTGGCTGTATCCGACCGGCATATGCTAATGGCGTGACATATGCCGGTCTGACACAGCCAGAAGACGCATGCACGACTTACCCCCAGCTGCACAGGAGAGGGAGAGCAGGGCAATGAGACACAGGGGAGGGAGTAGAGGGGGAAAAAGACCTGAGGGAGAGGGAGCAAAAGAGACACGGGAGGAGGAGACACAAGAAAGGGTGAGGGGGGGAGAGACACAGGTGAAGGGGAAAAGGAGACGAGGGAGAAAGAGGATGGGGAAATGAGAAAAAAGGGAGAGAGGAAGGGGGGAAATGAGACACAATGGACAGAGAGGAGGGGGGAAATGAGACTGAAGGGATGAAGTAGACAGGGAAAGAGACTCACAATGAGAGCCAAAAGGGTGGCAAACAGCATTGCCAGGCTTAAAATTGTATTCCCGACGGGGAAGTAGCTTGTTATAGATAAGTATCTGTGATGTCTAGCATTGTAAACATCCTCCTTTTCAGCATATTGTGGGTTATGCTGGTTAAAATACCCCCATATTCTGAGTGCTTTAATGTCTCCCTAAAAATGAACCAACCAATACAGGCACCTTCAAGCTCCACGGCTACAATTAGTATTGGTATCAGATTGGATGAAGTGAGTTGCATTTTTATATAGCCTACAATGTGAATCACATATAATAGTTGTCAAACTATGAATTGTCGTCATGCTTGCAAGCCTCGTGTAGCGAGGCGAGCCATTGAAGCACAGAAGTTTTCCGAGCTCTGAGCACTTAGCTGATTGGCGCACATTGCCTGCGAGCCTCGCATAGCGAGGCATTGAAACTCTGAGCACTTAGGCAATGAGCGCCAAAGGTGAGGCAAACAGTTGAGGCATTGAAACACGCGGGACTTAGACTCCAAGCAGTTATGAAACATGGGATTGCCTTAGGCTTCAAGCAGTTGAGGAACGTGGGAAAAAATTAGAGGCGCAGAACTTCGGAAAAAAAAAATACGTGGTAGGAAAAATATTAAGTTAACGGCCAAACCATGCAAATCGAAAAACACAATAAATAAAACATAAATTTCAAAAAAAAGCCAGGACGTCTGGGAGTGAGGTTTGACGCGATTTTAAGCAGAATTTGCCGAGTTTCAGCACTTGAAAATTGGCTAAGTGAGAAAAAAAAATGGCGGCCCCAAAAAATGGAAAAGAGGCTACACAAGCAAAAGACCGCCAGGCGCGTACCACTAACACAGGAACGTACAAGGTACAACATTTTACAACACTAACTTGCAACTAATACCATTACAAAGCTAAAATGTTGCTGTACACGGCTAAACAAACGGTTTGGGCTCACGCACACAGCCTATTTATACTGCACAATTGGCAGTGCAGCAACAGTCCAACTAACTGTATGCTGCAGGAAAATCAGGATATTGATTGCTGGATATATTAATTAGAAATAGGTAAAGTATATTAATTTATTAACAAAAAACGCTAAATAGAATATTTTACACTGCCGTTACTTTATGAATACATTAATGCTTCGCACTTCCTAATACATTTGGTCATTCAGAATTAATTAACGTACATTAATTTAATAAGTATTAATTAGTAATGGAAAATAAAAAAATTAGACTTTCTACTGTACTAAAAATGTGTTATTTTTTACATTGCAGTTATATATACGGATTACTGCTCATTGGCTGGCAGCGATCACACTCTCAAAGAAGTTACATATTTAAATCACTATTGGGCTCTGAGAGCTGAAAACATTTTCTAATTTACACTGCACTTAAACATTTTTTATATTTAACACTGTACTTATATATATCTGTCTTTGCGATGAGCAGTAAACATGATCGCTGCAAGGCACAAAACTTGAAGGACACGAGGGGAGAGGCTCGCAATGAGCGGCGAAGGTCCTTAGAGTAGCAAAAGCTTTACACTGTGTGGCAAACAGCATTGCCATGGCTTCAAATTGTATTGCCCCGTCATTTTTGACGGGCAAGTCGCTAGTAAAATTATAATCACTGTAAAGAAATAAAGAAAAGACAAATGGTAAATCCTCTTTTTTTTTTTTTTTTTTTTTATATTTAAATTTGTCTACGGTTTTATTTTAAAGGGACACAGAACTAAGAAATGTTCTACCATGTATTAAAATATTACAAAATATTTTTGTGTAAAAATAAATATCTGTATATTTGCAAGTAAAGTAGTGAAGAATACTCTAGTTATTAATAGACAATTAAATAAAGCAACTTTATAATGGAATCAACCTTTTCTGTCTTGGTTAAAATCTACTCTGTCAAGAAAAAATATACTGTATTACTCACAGGAAAGAGTATTGACCTTTCTTCTTTATTCTGCTTGTACAGCCAATGAGAGGTTGCAGAAGTTAACAATATTTCTATGCAGAGTTAATTTACTCCCTCTACAGGATGAAGTGCAATTTGCATTGAATTACATTAACTGCAGAAATAAATTCTGCTGGGGTGACCTGTGGTTTACTGAATGTGGCAAATCCTTTTGCAAATATTTATGAGGCTGTCAAAGGAAAGGTTTATTCAAATGCATATATTTTCCTTGAAATAAAAAGTATGGTTAAGTTATAACATGAACTTTTTCTAGTCTTCACTGCAGCAGAAATTCTCCATCGAGTGTTTAACAGTCTCTCCCCTAAATTAGGGATGAATAACTCGATATATTCTACAGAAGCATATTTTTTAGAGTTACTATCTCTTTAACAAGTAAAAAAAAACTGCTCACACTTACTCAAGAAATGCCTGTTAATGTGAAATCTGGTCTGTCCAATGAACGATAGCAAGCTTTGTATTAAAAAAGCACTAAGACGAAAGATCGAGGGGACTAAAAAACAATCCCATTTTGTTTTTTGTTCAGAAATGACATAGTACATAGATCAGAGACTTTTCATAATATAAAACCCCCACTGTACACAAAGCACAGGAAAATGTGATGGGGGAATAAAAAACCAGAGAGAAAAAACTAAAAGCAGCTTAGGATGTGTTAACTCGGCTATTCTGTCAGCTTAAAGAGTATTTTATGCTTGATCAACAGCTCCTTTTTTATTACGCTTTTCTTTCATTCATTCAAGACTTCAAAGAGAGCCCCACCACTGTACCTGATCTTCCAGAGGAACTTGTAAGGGTGTTCTAAAGAAAACAGGGTATTGGGAGCCAGAGACCCCTGTGGACAAGCCAGTTCAAAGGGAATATTTCAACAATGATTACATTTTGTAAATCTTTTTACTGAGGACAGCTTGTTTCCTGCTTTTTCATAAAAAATAGATTGTAGCCATTAAGCACAGCCCTGTGCAGAAAAGAGTTTCTTCAGAGCGGCGGTTCTACATCAGGATTAAAGCTCACAAGAGATAAAATCTTGTGGAGAAAAAAAAAACAAGCTCAGATGTACGGCATGATCATTTCTGCTGCCAAAATCTTGGTTCTTGATCTCAGTATTGGTACTTAATTAGGATAGTGGTAAAAATTGGTGCTCCGAAAGTGTTTGTAGAGAGAGAAAATGGTAAAGCATTTATTTGTATGTTATATTTAATAATGGAACCTAAAAATGCTGATGTTTAATTATTTTTATTACTCTAAAAATCAATATTGAACTGATAGTAAGGTAAGAATGTACTATTATTCTTTATTTGTCACACTCCAACACATTTCTTATAGCCATACAGCGGTTAAGTATAACAACAACAACAATATTAACGCATCGCAATAGAATGTCTTTAAGCTTAAAATCAAACATACGTAGTACTTTTTCCCAAAGCACCTTACAAGATCTTTCATACTTACAATATAAAGGTACTTAGCAGCTTGTAATGTGTTTTATTGTATGAGCATGCTCAACATATTCTGTTGCATAAACTTTCAAGGCTGTAGAAATCAGGCCATTGGCTCAAGCGTGTAAGGATACAGAAAAAGATCTGTACATTGGAACCAAAACTGGTGGTTTCTATATCGAACTTGAACAGAGGTGTAACAGAAGACATCTGCTTATGGTGGTGAGATCTCCAATGCTGTAAAGCACTGAAGGAGTTAACACTATGCTAGACCCTTCACAGGAAACAGAGACCTCACATTCTCCAAGGCCTATGAAAGCAGATCCCAAGCCAAACCCACTCCAACACAACCAAAACAAAAGCAAGTTCATAAAGGAACGGTAGGTGGGGAATAAAGTTATCAGGTTCTCCTAGCTATGCTCAGTTTAAATCAACAACAGTGGGCTTCTAAAAAACATTCAGTTTCATTATGTGCTGTATTCAAGAATATGATACAATATGTATTTAATCACTTAGGATTTCTATTTTATGTAGAACATGTGAACATTTAAGGTTGTGAGCATTATGAAGGGGTTACGGCTATGAATGTACTATTTGTCTGGAACAGAAAATCATTAGGCTTCATGTAAATGGATAGGGCAAAATCTCCCACACATCAAATCTCCCTGAAAATACTTTAGATACGTTGGCTTTTGTGAGCGTACAAGGTTGCTAGGTAGCAGTGTTTATTTGGGTTTTTCTTATCTGCTTTCAGAAAGTTGATGCAACTGTGAACTTTTCTGACGCTTAAAAAAAAATAACAATTTGTATTGCAACAAAATTGCGTTTACTCCAGCTTCAGAGAAAAGATGAATAGACATTAAGAATAGCATACAAATGTGAAAATTATTCAATTAACTGAATATAGCCCAAAAGGATTATATAAACATGTATAATGTAACCAGCACCGCCTGTTAATCTATATACAGTGATAATAATATATTTTAACATTTACAGTTCTGGAGAGTGATAATTCAGCAAACACCGGTTTTTATATAACATCTTAACTTTGAGCTGTGCCACCAAATAAGTTTTACTATGAATGCATATAAAGTTATTTATGTAGAGGTGTATGTGTATAAATAAATAAATATATATATATATATATATATATATATATATATATATATATATATACATTTTATAATTATAAATATTCACACATGGCATATGAATACGCAAAACTTTACATACACACACACACACAAGTGCACGCATATATACTCACACCTATGCCTTTTTACTGATTGCCTAGTGGAAGCCATTATTAAGTTCAAGTTCAGGTTTAAGCTATATAAGGCATAGCTCAGGAGTTTATGGCTGAACCTCATTTACATATGATCTCTCTGAACCTTTCACGCTCTGTTTCCAAGGCCTTGCAGAGGAATGTATCACACTTAGAGCCTGCAGAGCTTTCTCAGACATATTAAAGCTAGAGGTTCAACTTCTAAGCTGCACAATTAAAAGGTTTCACCGAACTACTGCAGCGTAAGAGACAGACAGTAGGAAAGGGGTGACAGTATAAGGCAGAATGCCTCTAACCTCTTTACAAGAATTGGCAGCGTCAGAACATTGTAATGAAGGTTAATAAATAGAGAACAAATGTGTATAGTGAATTTTAGGAGGCCAAGCCAATGACTGTTAATGATGCCTGATCAAACAAACTTCAGTTTAATTAATATGTTCAACAAACATATTCATGATAAATACCACATAAGGCCAGTACTACTAAAAGAAAGACACATATTAGCTTTTAAAGATGCATGTTTAACCTCTTACATGACCTGTCCTCACCTATAGAACTTGTGACTATAAAATATATGAATGTATCAAGGAAAAGAGCATTTTCCCCCCAACCTATCTTTTCTGTTTCTGCAGACCACTCCTTCCAGCTGTTCCACATTCACAAATATGGCACCAGGTGATGTATTAAATATACTGCAGTTATATTGTGCACAGACTCTCATTGACTATAGTTCTATTTTAAAATATAGTCTTTTGAACAACTACACCTGATAATGGGAAAAATGTTTTCAGAAAGTAAAAAAAAAATACAGTCTTTACCTTATGACAAATATAAGGACAACTTGGGATCCATTCTTGTGAAAAGGGCTATGGAACTGCATCAATGACAAATTATATGATTACTATAAACTATACTAAAGTATCTGCCATTTTTGTATTTTTTTTAATGGAGAGGCCTTAAATGGAGAGATGCATACATTTTATTGAAATGTGGCATTTCATAGTGGTAGTAAAAATATGATCAATAAAAATGTATCTTGCAATATACAAATTACTATCTTGACACTGCTTCTAGAATATAACAAAGGTTTGATCATGCCACTGACATTAATAATAACTTTGCTTGTTGTATTGCCAGTGTCTGTGCCAGATACAGTCCCGATATTGGGTTTGCAGTCCAGTGAAAGGACTGCGTACTGCTGTTTATGTGCTAGAGGGACATTTTATTTGTATTCGCTTACAAGAGTGGAATTAGCTGCAATACTATTTACTGTCCGTTTCAGATTTAAAAGCTCTACAAATATTTGGGCATACAATTTGCAGTTATGCTCAAAGCCCTCAATCACATTATTCATGACAGCACTAGATATGACAGATCAAATGCACCGATCAGGGGAATAAAATGGTACTAAACATTACAACGGATATATACTTTTATGTACATAAGCTAAAAAAATATATATATTCTACATAACTGTAAGCAATTTGTTCACACACAGAAGCATCATGTTGTAACTTTAATGTGCCTTTAATACCTTTAAATGCAGGTAGTAAGTTATTGGCCAAAAAACAAGAAAATGTTTGTCTGTTTGAATCCATTTTCGAAGCGCAGCTTTCAGATAGCTAGTACAGCTGCAGACAAAATAATCTTTAAGAGCATTCCCAGTGTGCAACTAGGACCTGTTAGATGCAGGAAAAAGTAATTTGCATAACTTGTAATTGGAAAAAATAGCCCATTGCGAAGCATGATGGAGCCGGTGACATGTTTATTGGGCTTTGCACCATAAAGTATTATGTAGACTGTTGATGTTTCAGTGTGAGGCAAAATAGCTCGTTGGACTTACTGGGTTATGTAGCATATTAAGTTTGCGAGTTTTCAATTGGGTCTCCGCGTCTTGGAAACATTTGATTATATGCTCAAAAACAGGGCCATCCATTCTTTATAAGGTGTTGAGTTTGTTTTTTGCCATTAAACCCCTGTACAGCGCTACGGAATATGTTGGCGCAATATAAATAAAGATAATAATAATAAGATTGAAGCTTGCCTAAAAGTCCTTTTAAGCATTTTTAAAACAAACAGTATACATATTATGTGATACTTTTTATTTGAAGGATATTTCCTTAAAATTGAAGTTTGTGGTGTGTGGGGGGATACCGTCCTACTATAGAAAAAAATAAACAGAATAATTACATTATACCTTTTTGAAGAGCCAGGGTTTATTACTGCCAAAATGTTTTTAGAAAGTTAAAACATGAACACAATCTTTATTATATTATAAAATACATTTGGTTATTCTTTGATGTAGAAAACCACTGGCTTATTGGAGCTGCTTTCCAACCATGAATGTTCCTTCTAAACTGATTAGGTTTTTTCAGTCCTACTGAAAGCACTGGATGTAAACCTTGCAATATTCTCTGCATTCAGCGTCACCTCTCACTTGTAAAACCGGCACAAACATGTTGGAACCTCTGATAAAATAATTGCATGTTCTAGTTAATGAAGTAAAGGCGGTATTGGTATTGATCTTAATTGTCTACAGTTCTTCAACAAGCATACTGAAAATGAGACTACAGTGGTCCATAAAACAAAACACTATACCATGTATAAAAAAATATCATTTTCAGAGACATATTGTGCAAGAAGTCACATAAATTTAATACATGAATTCTTATTTTTATGTGGAAATAACTACTATTATTTTCCATATTTTGGCGCAGTAGCCCTACTCCTCTAATCCTCTGAATCAATAGGGCCCATATGTCTCTCTACTGATGCATTATGCCTATGATTTCTTGCACATAAAGAAGTCCTTAATTAAGCTTCAAAAAGGCAATTAATTGCCAAAGTGGCCTTACCACTGGCTATATGAAAAGTCTGCATGGACATAAGCCAACATTACAATATAATTAGGAGAGACTGCTTTCCTGAAGATTTTTGCCTAGGCTGAAGATTCTACAGAGGTTCACACAAACCATTTATGTTTCTTAGCACATCTCTCGCTGCAGAAAAAAAAAATCAATTGTATTGACAGGATGAGTTCTATACTGCCAATCAAGCAAATGTGATTTGATAGTACCCTGAAGCATTTCAGAGATAAGGCAAGGAATACAGAACTTGTTCAAGTCTGCATCACCTGCAAAGATCAATCCTTTCAATGAAACTGCTGCCTGTATGATGCACCCAACTACAGCAATAAATAATGTACATTCAGCTGATTAACTTAAGCATAGTGTTCTTTGCAGGGTAAACACATAAAGATGCATAAGTAAAAGAACCAAGGAACTAAACGTCATATTTTATTTATTCATTTTACATCATTCTGACACGTTCTCACTTTCCATTCTTCTCTTGTAACAATTACTGTACCAACCACTCTGACAGACAGAGTCAATATATTGATCCTGAGCCTGATGCAGTAACATAGCAGACTAATCTGATACACCATTATCTGTTATAGATGTGTGACTGGGCTCTAAATGGGGTTGCAGGAGATCAACTAAAACAAACACAAACAGTAACCGTTTAACTCTTTCAAGTATTTTGTAGAGCACATGCTCAAAGGGTCCCTCATAAATAAGTGGGATACAGAACAGCCAATGAAAGTAAGTTATCTACTTAAGGGACCACTGAAGCCCCATAGTTATAGCATGCTCTCTTAAAGAACTTGTTGTGATAGTGGCAAAATGCTCTTAAAAATAAACACACAAAAAAAAGTCAATAAATACAGCTCTTAATTTTTAACTGTTATAGCCAAGTATTCTTTACTGGAGGAGGATATTTGTAATTATCCCTAACCTGATTAGTGATCTGGGCAGCACATTTGGATGTACTCTGTTCTTTTGATACACTGCTACAATGTTGTAGGCTTACAATATATTTAAATGGAGATCTCACTAACACTAGTAACTATCTAATGTTGAACTTGAAAGACAAAGGCCCCTATTCAATTGCAGGCCCACGTTATACAGGCCGTATGTCTGTAGGCTTGAGATTTACTACAAATATAGAGCGATTCAATTGAACACGCCTGCAAGTTATGGGCTGAAACCATAAACCATGCAATTATAAGTAGTATTTCAGAGCGTGATCATGATCAATAAAGCAAGGCTGTAACTACTGATTTATAAACAGCCAATAGTAAATGAGTCTGTCAGTAAAACATGGAGGTTTAGAAGTCCGATATGAGATCAGAATCGCAATCAGGCAATGTACAAAATAATAAAAATGAATGTTTCAGTCCATGTGGGTGTCCTGATATGTATTAACTCAATGATTTCCGAGATTGACATGACACCAAAATAAAAAACATTTTTTGATTTCACAACAGTCTCAAGCTCCCAAATCTGCAATCAATTCTAATGTCTTACATTGCTTTCCCTGTCTTTAAACGTGCAGTATTGTTTTTTTTTTTTTTTTACAATGCAACGAGCAGGGGTTAAACCCCCTTGCGAGTCCTACCTGATACCCGTAGGAGTTTCTTCTACATTTGCCGTTTACGGGTGTGAAAACATTTGCGGGCTTGAGGAATTGTAGCAATTGAATAGCCATTTGTGATTTTAGCGATTGTAAATTTTGCAGGTTTGAAAGTTCAAAGGCTTAGATAGGTTGTAAGTTACAATTTTGACAACCGCAGGGATTTTGAGCCTGTAACCCGTAGATCGTTTGCGGCTTGCTAAAAGACACCAATTGAATAGCAAATTAGTTTACGGGCTCCAGTATCTTACAATTGCTCAATTGAATAGGGGGCAACATCTTTTTTTTTTTAGTTTCAGTTAGTATGAAATCCCAGGTGACATTTTAGCAAACCAAATAAAGCAATGCACGCCCACAAAAAAGAAAAAAATGCATGTAACTGTTCATAAATTAAAGATGGTTTTATTATTTTCTAAAAATGTTTGTTCCTATTATCAAGATAAATGTTTCAAAATAACATAATATTAACGACAACTGAAGTCTCAAATGTTCTTCAATAAGTATACAAAACATTTTTAAGCTAAGGAGTACTTTTTGAATCTAATAAATGCAAAGACTGCATGAGAGTGCTTAGGTCACTGAACACACCACTTCTACATGCTAAGCAGTACATATGTAGCCAGCTAGCCTGTGATAGTACTCATACAGAAGCATGACATTTTATATTTAGATATGTGTAGACAGTGTTCCCAAACCCATCATCAGGAGTAACTTGATTTGAGGCAATTAGTACTCAACTGGGTTTGGAGCATCTCCTTGCCTCACCTGTATTATTTCTAAATCCTGACTAATGGTCAATGAGGAAAGGTTTGGAAACCACTGGTGTAGAATATAGTCAGTGACATTAGCAGATATGTTCCCCATCCATGCAATCTTTGCAAGTGTAAAATAGAATAGGTATACAACAAACTTCTCCCATCTTCACCTTCTACTCATTTTAAAAGTTTGTTGAATAAACTACATTCTTTTCCTTTAAATATGTGTTCTATTTTCTAAGAATTTATTATTAAGTTGAAAAAAAATGCTTTTCGGTACTTGGTTTTAAATATTTTTTTTTGCAAGTAAATGCTTCAAAATGTTACTAATATTATTTGTGAAAAATTGTAGCATACAGTGCCTTGCAAAAGTATTCACCGCCCTTGGTATTTTTTGTGTTTTGTTGCCTCACAACCTGAAATTAACATGGATTGTTTGAGGATTTGCATCAGTTAATTTACAGAACATGACCACAAATTTGAAGATGTTTATTTTTTATTATTTTTATTGTGAAGCAAACAACAAATAGGACAAAATAACAGAAAAAGTCAATGTGCATAACTATTCACCTCACTAAAGTCTATACTTTGTAGAGCCACCTTTTGCGGCAATCACAGCTCCAAGTCGCTTTGGATAAGTCTCTATGAGCTTGCCACATCTTACCACTGGGATTTTTGCCCATTCCTCCTTGCAAAACTGATCCAGCTCCTTCAAGTATGATGGTTTGCCCTTGTGAACAGCAATCTTTAAGTCTGACAGATTTTCTATTGGATTGAGGTCTGGACTTTGACTAGGCCATTCCAACACATTTACATGTTTCCACTTAAACCACTCAAGTGTTGCTTTAGCAGTGTGTTTGGGGTCATTGTCCTGCTGGAAGGTGAACCTTCGTCCTAGCCTCAAATCATGCACAGAGTGGTACAGGTTTTGCTCAAAAATATCCCTGCATTTAGCACCATCCATCTTTCCCTCAACTCTGAACAGTTTCCCAGTCCCGGCTGCTGAATGGCTGGGATGGCGTTCTTTGGGTGATGTGATGAGTTGTGTTTGCGCCAGACATATCGTTTTCTTTGATGGCTGAAAAGTTCAAATTTAGTTTAATTTAATTTAGGAGCACCTTCCTCCATACATTTTGGGAGTCTCCCACATGCCTTTTTGCAAACTCAAAACGTGCCATTTTGTTTTTTGCTGAAAGTAATGGCTTTCTTCTGGCCACTCTGCCATTAAGCCCAACTCTATGGAGCGTACGGCTTATTGTCGTCCTATGTACAGATACTCCAGTTTCTGCTGTGGAACTCTGCAGCTCCTCCATGGTTACCTTAGGTCTCTGTGCTGGCTCTCTGATTAATGCCCTCCTTGCCCGGTCTGTGAGTTTTGGTAAGCGGCACTCTCTTGGCAGGTTTGCTGTTGCGCCATGTTCTTTCCATTTGGTTATGATAGATTTGATGGTGCTCCTGAGGATTATCAAAGATTTGCATATTTTTTTTTTTACAACCTAACCCTGACTTGTACTTCTCACAACATTGTGCCTTACTTGTTTGGAGAGTTCCTTGGTCTTCATGGCAGTGTTTGGTTAGTGGTGCCTCTTGCTTAGGTGTTGTAGCCTCTGGGGCCTTTAAAAAAAGGTGTGTATATGTAATGACAGATCATGTGACACTTAGAATGGAAACACACATGGACATCATTTCACTAATTATGTGACTTCTGAAGGTAATTGTTTTTTATGGGCTTCGTAACAAAGGGGGTGAATACATATGCACATGCCAATTTTCTGTTTTCTATTTCTAAAAAATTGTTTTATGTATATATATTTCTCATTTCACTTCACCAACTTAGACTAGTGTGTTCTGATCCATCACATAAAATTCAGATTAACAAAACATTGAACTTGATGCTGTAATGTAACAAAATAGGTAAAAAGTCAGGGGGGGGGGGGGGGGGCGAATACTTTTGCAAGGCACTGTATAATCTGGCTTTGCACGATTTCTCTCCAGATTTTGTATTCGAGACCTACATGTCTTGGTTGGCTCCACAAAACAAACACAATTTCTCAGCCAGAGCTAGAGTGGATCTGTGTAATGCTTGTGCTGAAAGGTTTTATTATTATTTATTACTAAACACCAAGATTTTACACAGTACGATATATTGTGTATGTGGGGTTCTTGCCGTATGGTAACGGATATAAAAGCCCTGTGCTTGCAAATTTACAATTTTTTTTTTTTTTTTCATTTTTGCCTTACTTGTACAAATAAAACTTTCTATAATTTTATTGAAATCTGTTACACTCTCTTAAAACAATCTTCAACTCCTTTCTGTTGAAAATGTGGATGCTCCATCTCCCTTAAAGTAAAGCTACATTTCTTATTTTGCCCAGACCCTTTTTTTGAATCAATTCCAGAAGGCTTGGCTGACTGTCACTGATCTGTCCCAATTTGAAATGCTTTATAGCACTTTCTAGAGTTGCAAAATCGGGATGCAAGCTTAGACAAGATGTCTGCTCTCTGCAAATTAAATCAAAAATCTGCTACAGCAAGGACTATCAACACACATATATTATTAAATCACTTGTACTATAGATATAGTTAGTTTTACAGCTCTGGGAATATGGCTATATATTTTTTAAAACCAAATAAAAATCTAATTAGGATAATTTAGTGATCCATTACACCGTCAAAATGTCACCTCTGTCTCTGCATATACTCTTAAGTACAGGGATTTTTATTTCCCTATAACTTTATACATATCAACTGTGATAACAAGACATGAAAATCAAAATTTCTGTAATGGTTCTATTTCACTTCTGGGATTTCACTTCCAGTGCTTAGCAGACTGAACTAGATAAAAGGCCCATTAACTCAGCATGTTTGTTTCTCTTATTTAGACATTAGTTTGATATATTTATATATATATTTATTTCTTGACTACAGATATTGACAATCTATGTATGCACGCTTTACACTAATGCTTCTGGTGCCAACCATATATAATACATATCATAGTTTCAAGTAGTGATGCTTTTAAGTTGTCATATTTACTTGTTTTAAGATGTTAGCACACAATCACATTGATTATGTTTTTTTTATTGCATAAATGTGAGCAACTTAAAGTTAAACTCTATCCTCTCAACTTAAAGCATCACTGTAATGTATTTAAAAGTAAAGCTCCTGTGTTTGCTTGTTAGACATAGACTATTAAAAACAGTATGCAGTTTAAAATAAATACAAATTAATATTTTTTTTACTCTTAAAATAGTTTGTTTTTTTCCTCAAGCAGAGCTGCCTTCTCCCTTTCAGGGGGAGTGTGCCATCATGGAGCTTGACATCAGCCTAGGCATGACATCATTCGTCCACCCCACTATCTATCAAGTATAATAGTTATCATGGTGTTTAATGCTCACGCGCAGTCGCACTGCACTACCCGCGCATGCGCCGCGCTACCCACAAATGCGCTGTGTCAGAGGGGGGAGAGACATGGGGGATAGAAAGAAGGGGAGGGGGGAGAGACATGGAGAATAGAGACAGGGAAGGGAAAGGTGGGGTGGGGTGGGGAGAGAGAGAGACACATATCAAATATTATCCTGTCATTTTTGATTGGCAAGTTTACTAGTACAGAGTTAACGGCTGTATGGTAACCTGCTTGCAGCTGCTTTATAGGCTCCATGACAGTGCATGAACCATCATAACTCCTCCCTCTTGTATTGAGCATGCTTAGTCTGACTTTTTTTTTTTTTTTTAAAGCTTCCAGGCAGAGCTGGCCACACTCCCTAACAGGCACAGATAGGCAGAAAAAGCGGCTCTGCTTGAAGAAAAAACTGGAAACACACATGGAAATTTAAGAAAAAAATAAAAACTTTTATTTATTTTAAACTGTATACTGTTTTTTTTTTTTTGTTTGTTTAACAGTCTATACATTACAGTGGTCCTATAACAAAATAATTTTATTTTATTCAGTAAATCAGGGTCTGGAAACTTATATTTTACACATTTTGTGCAATGGCTTGGAGAAGCAAAGCCCCATTTACAGTGGAGATATTTGAGCAATGTTTTTTTCATACTTTTTTCTGCATGTTTTTACATAGCCCTTATTTTTACAGATGTATCTGTAATGCTTAAAATATGGAATATGAAATGCAAAGCGAGGGGCCGCATTTGCGGACGGTTGTGGCGGCTCATTGCTGTCCGCACAGCCGGACCCTCGCAAAGCGAGGGGCCGCATTTGTGGAGGTTCCCACATTGGCTGCAATGAGCCAAAGGCTCATTCGCGAGAGGCCGCATTTGTGGAGGTGGAGGCTCTACGGCGCCTCACAAGCGGTTACAAACAGCCACAAAGGTGGGACTTTGAAAAAAAACAACAACACGCAATGACTAACTACGGACTTACACAAAAAAATATGAGCCTCGGGACTTAGAAAAATACCCCATTACGAACTGACAAAAATACGACCTTAATGGCCGAACCGCGCACAGCGGAAAACAAAACACTAAATAAACACAAAATTAAATGAAAACCTTACTAACAGCAAAGGGGGACACTCATGACGTCTGGAAGTGAGGTTACACCTCAATTTAAGTACAATTTACCGAGTTTATACACTCAAAAATCCCCAAAACAAGATTTTCTCTTGTTTAGGGGATTTTCTAGTGTCTAAACTCAGTAAATTGGACTTAAATTGAGGTGTAACCTCACTTCCGCTGAACAAAAAAAAACGAAAACAAGGCTACACGACTCCTAAAGCCGCAAAACACCACCAAGCACATACGACTTTTCCAAAAAGCCGTATGAGGTACAAGATACACTAAATCATCCACACCTGCGTACCACATACACGTTCGCCGCCATTTTACAACACTAACAGAATGCTGAAGTACACAGCTACACTTACACGCAGCCTATTTACACTGCACACATTGCTGACACTTACACCTCAGCTCAACAACAGTGCAAACCTACATTGTATGCTGCAGGAACATCAAAACAGATGGTTAGCTCTTCAGCACAATGCTTGCTGCATATATTAATTACAAATAGGTAAAGTATATTACATTTAATAATTAGCAGAAAGACCTAAATATACACACACAAAAAAAAACACTATCGTAATAAACGCCAAAGCCTTTACCGCGCGCCTCACAAGGAGCGCCAACGGTGCTCATAGCACACAAACTACACCAGGGGATAGCCTTGCAATAAGCGCAAAAAGGAGATCAGCGCGGACCTTATAATCACAGCAAAAGCGCCATTGATAACAAAAAATACACCAACCAAGAGGCTCGCAATGAGGGCCGAAGGATCACAGACCACCAAAACACTTACTGTCTGTAGCAAACAGCATAACCTACCTTACAATTTTATTGCCCCATAATTGTTGACGGGCAAGTCGCTAGTATTACCTATAATTCCCACAACACCAGCGTTAAAATTATGCATCCTTATCTTAGAATTGAAGTGTAATGCATATATCTGTGCGTATACACAGCTGTGTTAGGTATACTTACCAAGAGAAAGTCATTGCATATAGACTTTTCTATTCATATAAAGTTATTATTGGTGCCCTTGAAACTGTAGGTTTGGACAGTGGTTGGCCTAGGCAGAGATATATCCCGGCCAAATCACCATAAGAATGGCATCAGGTCATACACAAGTATACGCCTCTTCATCAAACACCTTAAATGCAAACATTTACCTTAATAAACAGAATTCTCCTATCAAGTGATGGACTAGATAAGAATGTGCTTTAATAAAGATCTCTACATGAGCTCATACTGTGCAGGATTTGTGGACTATAAAATGCTGCACAAGTACAGATCATATATCAAGGGAGCTGCATATCTCGCTTTAGAGCTGGATAAAAAGCTTTAACAATACTAAACATCCCTGTACTATACTACATCACTATATTATGACTTTGGCCACGCGGCTTTAATGCTTCGACTGAAGCTGTACAAGCAAAAATAGAAAATAGGCAATGTATCAGTCAGTTTCACATAGAAGCTCATGACATTGCTTCATTCTACTAAAAACTTTCATGAAGGACATTAATAAAGGAAAGGAAAATCCCATATAATAGTTGTGGACCAAGAGCGTTGTAAAGCTTTGCAGCCCTTGCGAAGCAAGCAGTTGAGGCCCACAAATGCGCGAGCCTCGTGAAGAGAGGCGAGCAGTTGAGGCCTGCGACCGCGAGGCCTGCAGGACATGCTGCAATGAGCGCTGAAGGCCAAAATCCTCACATTGTGTGGCAATTGCCATATTTACAATTTTATTCCCGTCATTTTTGACGGGCATTTTCCTAGTGTATTAATAATTGACTACACTAGCCATATATGTATAATATAATATTTTGAAGAATGAAATGTGAAAATAAGGAAAATGTTTTAGAATGTAAAAAATAAGCCTTTACTATATTATCTAAAATGGCAGTTATGCTAATGTGGGACCTGCTATTTTGTTTTCTGCTGTTCTACTTGTTGAGGTGGGATGAGACTTTGAATACACATGCATCTTCTATCTCTGCAATAAGAATACGTTAGCTAAAACTAACAGTAACTTCAACAGATCTAATGGAAAGCTCATTAGCTTGTAAAATCACACCTTCTTAAGAATGTAGCAGACAGAAATGTTTCAGAACAGAAAACTGAACATCACTGTAAAGAACGATGGCATATAAAACGTAAAAATATGAAACCTATTTGATTGTATTCCCAAAAAACTTTTGCAAATGATAAAGTTTGATTATTCAAAAGATCAGATAAATAAATGACTGCAGTGGTCCTTTTAAGTAAGAATAGTTAAAACCACAAATTATGTGCAAGATGACAAAATGCCATTTGGTAACCTCCTCCCTCTCTCTGTCATGCCCGCTACTTATTTCATCTAAACAGCAGACTGATTTAGAGAAATACTCATATTACCTAAACTAATTTAATGAAAACCTTTGTTTGTTTTTTTCCTGTGGAAATGGAAGATGCAGAAAACCCCCTATTTTGTATATAACGCTGACAGCCATACTGTCGTTTGTGTCAAAATTTGAATTTGTTGAATTCTTAATTTATAATAAAGTGCAATATATGCATCATGGTTTGATTGGCAAGTCTGCTTATAGTAAATAACATAGTTACACAAAGCTGGTTTATCTAACTGTTGGTGAATGACATTATCTTGCTTAACTAAAACAAAACTGATACAAATCAGCTTCTGCTGACCACTGGGCTGTAAAGTGACAGGGATCCAAATCAAATGATTTACAAGGAGCTGAGTCCAGCACCTGTGGTTTTATGTCAAAAAGTTAACCCCCTGCCAAGCTAAGCAATTCTTGGGATGCTGCAAATAGCCATATAGTTTTAAATAGAACAACAGAGAGGATGAGTTTCACTAACATAGTCACAGGTTAAAGTAATAAACTATATTAAAAAATAATTGATGAGGATAAAGAAAAGCTGGATGATTTTGCGTTAAAATTATGTTAAATTAGACAATACTGGAATATGTGAGCTACCAACACTTCAAGAATCTGTATTGATCTAGTTAATACCGGATACTTTTTTAAATACCAAATAGCATGCACTTAAATTGTATGGATCAATGTAATGGTTCAGCTTCCAGAACTAATTTTCAGTACCAACAAAATTAAAATTTATTTCAACTAACAAAGTTTATATATATATATATATATATATATATATATATATATATATATATATATATATATATATATATATATATATATATATATATATATATATATATATATATATATATATATATAAATTTTAGAAAATGTATGCTGCATTTGCTGGTTTTCCCCTTAACTCTACACAAAACGCTTAACACTGTGGCAGAGTATGCTATAACTTCCCTACAGTTAGTGGCATCACTGTCAAAGTAATTTATACTCATTAAAGCTAGGAAACGTGTAATAAGTAGGAGTTACAAATGGTAAACGTTTTATTTCTAATAACGATAAAATGTTATAAAAAATGATCATCCATTTTTAAAGGACCAGTGTAGATTGAAAAAAATAATATGTTTCAAAACTTTGATTCTGAGTTAAAGCATAATTAAGAAGGAAAACATGCGTGCAGGTAATGTTCAATTAGAAAGAAAAAATAAATCTTATATGGAAGAAGCAATGTTCCCTCTTCCTCACAACTCCCTCCACAGTTATCTACAAACACACTCGCAGACATGCACCTCTGGATGTGATGCACATAAACAGACTTCAAAAATTCATATTTTCTCTAAAAATATTTTATGCCCATAGCTTACTCAGCTGCTAATATTATTAGTTTGGGACATACCTGACAAACAAATGTTTTTTTTTTCTTGAACCTCAGTGGTCATTTAATCACAATAAATTGTTAAGTTTATAGATCTTTACTTTGAATGGCATGAAAGCTGAGCCTTTGAAAAGTCCCTATAAAGTATAGTTACATAGGCCCTCATTCAATTGCAATTTGGCCAATTGAATAGGGCCCTAAATAAGCACAGAGTATATTTTTTTAAAGAAGTTTTTAGTTGGTAAGCATCTATCCAAAAGCAAGGATTTTACTAACTAAAAACTTCTTTAAAAAAAATATGCTCTGTGCTTATTTAGGGCCCTATTCAATTGGCCAAATTGCAATTGAATGAGGGCCATAGTATTTAGGGTTGAAAAAAGACTTTCAGTCCATCAAGTTCAACCTTTTAAGATCTCCTCTGATCTTCAGTATGCGGATTAACTATTCATTAATTAGTTGTTAATTAATTATTAATCAATTATTTAATTTTTTATTTTATTTATTAATCCAGAGGAAGGCAAACAGAAAAAAAACCCAAGTGAGACTTAGCCAATCGTCTCAAAGGGAAATAATAATAAAAAAAAAACGATTCCTTCCTGATCAAAGACACCGGCGACCGGATTTCTCCCTGGATCAATACTGTCTCTCTAATTATCCCTGTTAACCCTGAATTCCCTTTTTAATTAGAAAGAAATCTAGTCCCGTTTTAAAGTTATCGATCGAATCCGCTGTCAACACCTCCTCTGGTAGAGAATTCCACAGATTAACCACTCTTACTGTGAAGAACCCTTTTCTTTCTTTAAGGTGGCATCTTTTTACTTCTAACCTGAAGGGATGTCCTCTTGTCAGTTGACAAATCTTGACAAATCTTTATACTGACCCTGGATGTATTTATATAAGGTAATCATATCTCCTCTTAGACGCCTTTTTTCTAGAGAAAATAAGTTTAATTTGGTTAGTCTTTCTTCATAACTTAGACCCTCCATTCTCTTTATTAGTTTTGTTGCCCTCCTCTGTACCTTTTCCAGCTCTAAAATGTCCTTTTTATGAAGTGGTGCCCAAAATTCCAAATGAGGGCGTACTAGAGATTTTTATAGTGGCAGAATTATATTTGCTTCCCTGGCTTCTATACCCTTCTTAATACATGCTAATATTTTAATTGCCTTTGCAGCTGCTGCTTGGCTTTGAGCACTGTTACCTAGGTGGTTGTCCACAAGCACTCCCAAATCCCTTCAATATCTGATACACCTAGATTTGCTCCATTAGGATTATAAATTGTATGGCTATTTTTCCTTCCCAGATGCATAACTTTACATTTATTCATATTAAATCTCATCTGCCATTTAGATACTCATTCCTCAATTGTATGTAAATCCCTTTGGAGGGAAAGCACATCATTATCTGATTTAATTACCTTGCACAACTTTGTGTCATCAGCGAAAATGGAGACCCCACACTCCAATCCTACCTCGAAGTCATTAATAAATATGTTAAAAAGCAGAGGACCTAATACTGAACCCTGAGGATCCCCATTTACCACATTAGTCCAATCAGAGTATGTTCCATTTACAACAACCCTTTGCTTCCTGTCTTTTAGCCAGCTCTCAATCCATGAGCAGATATTTACTGAAATTCCTGTATGTCTTAGTTTGCACATTAGTCTCCCATGTGGCACTGTATCAAAAGCCTTTGCAAAATCCAAAAACCTCCTCATAGAAACTAATTAGATTTGTTTGACATGACCTATCCCTCATAAATCCATGTTAACTCCTACTTATAATCCTGTTCAAATAGACATGTTCTTGTATATTATCCCTTATTAACCCTTCTAAAAGCTTCCCCACTACAGAAGTGAGGCCCACTGGTCTATAATTCCCCGGATTTGCTCTTGCTCTCTTTTTTAATATAGGTATCACATCTGCTTTCACCAGTCATCTGGTAGAGACCATGTGTTGAGTGAATCTTGAATAATTAAATATAATGGTTTGGCTATTATAGAACCCAGTTCCCTTAGTACCCTTGGATGTATTCCATCAGGACCCGGGGCTTTATTAAAATGTATTTGTTCCAACCTCTTTTCGATTACTTCCTGTGCTAACCAATTATTTGGCAAAGGTAGTGTAGCCCCATTATGTTGCAGTGTCCCAACCACTGGTACCTCCCTTGTATATACCAAAGAAAATAACCTATTTAGCTCATCTGCCTTTTCCTGGTCACTAATTTTCAGACGGCCTGTTTCACATTCTAATGTTCCTATAGCTTTCTTCCTCGCCCTCTTCCCATTAATATACTTAAAAAATATTTTAGGGTTAGTCTTACTCTCTTTTGCAATTCATTTTTCATTTTCTATTTTAGCCAGTCTAATAGCCCTTATGCAAGCCTTGTTGATTTCCTTGTATTTCCGTAAAGCAGTCTCTGCCCCCTCTTGTTTGTATAATTTAAATGCCTGTTTTTTTTACTCTGTATCTTGATCTTTAAATCATTGTTAAGCCACATTGGATGGGATTTACTCCTTTTACTTTTATTCCCACACAGTATATGCCGATGTGTATGTATATTTAAGGATTTAAATGTTGTCCATTTATGTTTTTACCTATCAGTTCTCTGTCCCAGTCTATACTTTGTATTGCTGCCCTTAGACCGTTAAAATCTGCCCTTTTAAAATTTAAGAGTTTTCGTTGGCCCCTTAAAAAAAATTTTTTTAATTCAATCTCAAATGAGACTGTGTTGTGATCACTGTTTTCCAAAGGTTGCCCTATTCCAACATTTGATACTATATCAATATTATTTGTGATGAGTAAATCTAAGATAGCTTCATTTCTAGTAGGCTCCTGTATAACCTGGGCCAGATAATGATCCCTGAGTGTACTCAAGAACCTGCTCCCCTTAGATGAACTGCTGGTCTCATTTATCCAGTTTATTTCAGGGTAATTAAAATCTCCCATTATTAGAACTTGCTAATGCTTAGCTGTATTTCCAATCAGTAACAATAATTGTATGTCCTCACTTTCAGCTATAATTGGGGGTTTATAGCATACTTCTACTAATATTATTTTGAAATTTGAGCTCCGCTATTTAACTCTACCCACAAACATTCAACTTTATCACTAGGTCCACCATAAATATCTTCTCTGACTATAGGCTTAAATTCAGGCTTAACATACAGACAAATCCCTCCTCCTCTTTTACCATTGTCTCTATCTTTCCTAAATAGGTTATAACCATCCGTTAACAGTCCAGTCATGAGATTCATCTCACCACGTTTTGGTAATGCCTATTAAAACCCATTTTTCATTAATTGCTAATAATCCTAACCCATTTTTCCTGGCAAGCTTCTGGCATTAGCAAGCATACACCTTATGTTATGAGTCTGTAGTTCTGAAGTGCCTGCCACTGTACTTGAATTACTTAGTACTACCTCCATATTGACTATACTACCCCTCCCCCCATCTCCTCCCCTATGAGTTGTTAATTCATCCCTTATACCATCTACACTTTCTACCCCATTACTTCTATCTAGTCCCTCCCCCCACCTACTAGTTTAAAAACTCCTCCAGCCTTTCTACCATCCTATCCCCTAGTACAAAAGCTCCCTCATCATTAAGGTGCAATCCATCCCTACTGTAGAGATTGTATTGAAGTGAGAAGTCAGCCCAGTGCTCTAAAAACCCAAACCCCTCCTTAGTGCACCACATCCTTAGCCATGCATTTACCTCCCTAAGCTCCTTCTGTCTCCCTGGGCTAGCACGTGGCACTGGTATAATCTCAGAAAATACTACCTTGGAGGTCCTTGCCTTCAGCCTATTACCTAGTTGTCTAAAATCATTCTTTAGGACACTCCATCTTCCACTAACTTTGTCATTGGTACCAATATGTACCTAGACCGCTGGTTCATTTCCAGCCCCTCCCAATAATTTCTCTACCCGATCCACAACATGACAAACCTGAGCCCCCGGGAGACAGCAAACTTTTCGATTGCTGGGATCTTGGTGACAAATCACCCTGTCTACCTTCCTAATAATAGAGTCCCCTACAACCAAAACCTGTCTGTTGCTCTGCCTATTCTGCCCTTCCTCTCCTCCAGTAGAGCAGTTCTCCTGGCTGTTAGAGGGAACAGCTCTATCTGGCATTGCCATTCGTGGATGGACATCCTTAACCGTTTCACTCAATCTGGCAAATTTATTTGTGTTTGCCAACTCAGAACTGGCCTGCCTCCCCTTGTTCCCCCTGCTTCCCCTTGTAACTGTAACCCAGCTACCTCCCTGGACATCCTCACTAGCCCCAGCTCCACCCTCCATGCTAGGCCCAGCTAAACTGTGCTCAGTGAGCACCAACCCCCTTTCCAGTGGAGCAATATCACTAAGTGCTGCAGATATCCATTTTGAGTTTCCAGAGAGGCAACATGCTCACACCTCTCATAGAGGTATGGACCCGGATCATCTGTTCCAGTATTGCATACATATGACAGGATGTACACTGAATAAGGTTGCCACTGGACTGACTCGTAATTATTATTATTGTCTACAAAATTTCAGTGGGAGAAATATAAAATAATATATTTGTATAAAGTTTTCCTCCTTTGCACTATAAATCTGCCCTCCCTTTTCTTTGAAGTCCCTCCTTTTATTTAAACTCCTAGGCTTTTACTAGAATTGCACTTGATACTGAAAATGTTCGCAAGCTCACAAGTTCGCCCCTTCTCCTGTTTATATTAACTTCTGCCTTCTCACCTAAACACAATTAGTGCACTCTGCAATTTATCAGCCTTTACTTGTAAGGTAAATCCACTTGTAAACAGCCCCAAAACAGCTCACAAACATTTTATACTAGTTTAACAGTCAAGCCACACCCCTCTCACCTGGGCACAATTAGTGCACTCTGCAGTTTATCAGCCTTTTGTTGTAAGGTAAATCTACTTGTACCGATTGAGTATTTAAAAAGAAACGGGTTAAAAATAAAATCACAATTGTAAAAACATTCAACTGCAAGACTGTCCTCTCATTTAAAAAAATGTTTCTTAGGGTCTAGAAACATTTTAGAATGGCATGGGCTAATGAAGTAAAGTTCCCCAAAGGTAGATAAACAAAAGGGTTGAAACAATAGCGTTTATTAAAAAATATATTGCTGAAAAGTTTTAGGCACTGGTCAAGGGAATAATCTGCCCTTCTCAGTCCTTTGAAACGCACACCCCTGGAGAAGCATATTTAGGTAGGTGGAATTGTTGATTTAGCTGGTAGTGTAACAGCTGACAAACTGTATGATTTTCTGTGGTTTGGCTTATATAAGGGTAATACAATAAAATATACAGAACATCCTATAAATCACACACAAATGATGCAGGACTTATCCAAATATCTTTTCATTCTGCCTCCATCGCTCAGGTTTTTTTTGTTCCATTATAATAGGCTGTCACTCTTAAGGAAGGGTTTACTCAATACAAAAGGTATCACTGTATACTGCAAATCTCTGATATACAGTGGTCTCTTGGTACCCGATGTTAATCTGATCCAGACGGCAGGATGAGTACCACAAACAATTAGTAGCAAAATCCAATAAGGAGTAATGTAAGTGGGTTTTAACAAGTGTGACGAGTACCAAGGTTCTTGGCTATCCAAGTGATGAGTCTGGAGGTAGTTGCGTATTGAGGGTCCATTGTATGTATGTATGTATGTGTGTGTATATATATATATTTATATATATATATATATATTCTGTGTGTGTGTTTATTATATACATATATATATAAATATAAATATATATATATATATATATACACACACACACATATGCATACATACACACATACATAATGTGTGTATGCTTCCTGTAGTGTATTATGTTAATACTCCCTATGTATATTTCTCCCATGATTTCAGATGCTACTTCCTTTCTTCTTCGTCACTACTTAGATTAAATATTTACACACATATCCTCTTTTGGATTGCTCCCTTATCGCGGTGAAGGGGCTTGTGTACCTCAATGAAGCTCTGAGCTTAAGGGAGGTCATAACAGAAAAGTCAAACAAATTGCATGCAGTCCACTGGAGAAGGAACTGTCAACCCACTCCAGTATATTTGCCATGAAAAATGTATACAAGATGTACCTGGCGTGCTGTGGTTCTTAGGGTCACGGAGAGTCAAACACATACGCACACACATATAATATATATATATATATATATATATATATATATATATATATATATATATATATATATATATATATATATATATATATATATATATATATATATATACACACACACACATCAAGAATACAATGTAAAACTCATTCTGATACACTCACTGTTATTAAATTGTGAATGCAGTGAATAAAACTGGCAGGTGTAATTTGAGCAGACCGTTAATTCCAGGAGAAATGAGCTGTGTTAAGTAAAAATTCTTTGTACAGAGCTCAACAGATAATAAATTCATATAATTATTGTCTTACATCTGAGATATAACTACACAAAACACATCTAAAATTTGTGATTCCTAATTAATTTTTAGCTCCATTAGTCAACCATGAATAGTCACAATATTTCTGTAGATATTACACTTTTAATACAAACTCTTAAAAACTAAGTGCCAGTATATGATTTTGTGGATATTTTGTTACTTGAACTGCTAAAATAACAAAGTACGGTATTAGTTTTAGCAATCAATATAAAAAAATGTTTTAAGAAAAATAGAAATAACTACTCTTTGCAGTTATAATATATGATTTGTATATTTCCTGGGGACCAGTTGCACATTTGTATATAGTTTTAAATAATATTTGTATTGGTGTTGTGATGCATATTACATTTCTGTCCATGGCTAACATGAGCAAAGATGGGAGATCCCAATTTATCGGAAGCCATTGCAATGTTGCATAGATTTTAAACAAGCAAAAAGCAATTATTTCAGAGCTCACCATTCAGATCTGAGAATACATTGGTTTCTATAGGAATCACAAACTCTATTCATATTTGGTGAAAAAACATTGCTGTGTGGGCAAATAAATTAATTGGTGATATGTAAGACTGTATATTGAAATGAAACCAAGATGTGAATATATGCTTATTCTGATATTATTTAACATTTTTACTTACCAGAAACTCATATTGACAATTAAAATCTTCTCTGCCGTAAGCTCTCTTAACCATTGTTTAAATTGTATGAAACGTGTGGTAATGATCTTTTGCTCATCTTGGCTCCTGCAACACTGGACCAGTCGCTAGGACTTCTCCTATGCAATTCACTGGAATCACAGTGTCCTGGCCACACCAATGGCTTTTTTTATATAAACTTATGGGAAAATCTCCTTTTTACCAAAATGTTAAATTTGTACACAACAATGAAATACAGCATACTCCAATTGCTCTGAGGATAGAAATCCAATTTGATTTCAGTTATCATTCTGCAGTAAAATATAATCCCTTTAAAATAACATTGAGTAGTAGTCTACAAAAAAAATCTTTTAGCACTAAGCTTCAAATATTGTGCAAACCTTACTTTTTAGTAGATTTGTTCGTTAATTTGCACTTTTGTAAACTAATTTAGGAGACACTATGTCTATATGCATAAAATGCAAACTAGAGCATATTGTATTGAATGAGTATTGTTGAACCGCATCCCTTATATGAGCTGTATTACCCATCATCCTTGACAGATCAGTGGGCTTATTAGTGAGAGAAGGAGCAAACAAGTTACTCACAGATGATACAGATAATAACAGTGAAATAAATAGTTATTTATCAACAACAGTATACGTCAATGTTATAATGCTATCTGTCAGTGTACCTTTAATGAATTTGAGTGGCATGGCCATTAAGATAATTTGTGCATGCTATCTCAAGTCATTATCTTCTTCATGCTTATCTGGATATAAATGAAATTTAAAAAGTGAAGTTGATGTTTATAAAAGGTTCATTTTAAAGTAGTCCTTTGCTGATGCTAAAACACGTTAATCAAACGTATGTAATAGTTCTACACAACTGTCACACATGCTAACTGAACCACTGTGAAATCTAAGACACATTAATTATAGATTAGATACATCATTTCCATATAAATCCTGTCATAAAATCCATAAGTAGTAATGGAAAAGCTACACCAACACTGTGTGTTTTTATAGGGATATCCTATTAAACAAAATACTGCTGTGTTCTGCCGATTTTCTGTGGAATATTATACAGCAGGGGATGTACCCTTTCATAAGAAATGGCTAGAGTGGTCATTTATTTACAAAAATGTAAAGTGCTGGGTGTCAGAAATGTATTTTATTGTTTAGAAGGGTTCTCTATAGATAATGAAACAATTGTTGCAAGCAGGTAAATTATAAAATGCCTAATCTTGAAAAGATGGAGGGCTTCTCAGAACCATGTGTACTGGTTTTACAAATATGGGTAGACAAACATATATGACATTGGTGAAGGGAACTAACTTAGGTAAGCGAGAATCACACTCACAAAACATATATTGTGACAGAGTGTTCCCAGAGGTTTGTGTGACCCACAGACTTTTAAAATCCTCTAATTCCCCCCAGGAGGTGGCAAATAGTTAACTTATGGAGCAGTTTAATCAGATACACCTGATCACAGACTTTAAAATATTGTGCCAGAGAAATGGGTTATGTACTACAGCCAGTAGTAAGAGAAGCAGTTTTTTTTTTTGGTGGGTGGGGTGGGGGGAGGGCTTTTTGCTTTGGAAAATCTGTGAAAGCAAACTGTGGAGAGCTTGATTACATCAGAATGCAGACTCACTGAAGTGTATGTTGTTTGTAAGAGCTACAAGGAGAGAAACGCAGGTTGGTATTTATTGGAGCTGCAAGAGATCCACAGAGAGAAAAGTGTTTTTGTATAAATCTGGAGCAAAGACACAGATTTACAGAAATGTGGAGCTGATAAACAAGCCGAAGAAGAAAAGTGAAAGGCTGGACTTTAAAGTAATAGACTGTTTTTGTTTTTTGCTCAATCTAGATTTAGCCCAATGGAAGCTGTTAGTGAGGGATCTTTTTAACAATGAAGGGAGTGTGTCAATGGAAGATAGGTCTGTTATTTTCTTTGTTTTATTTTTATGGTAAAACTGGCTACTAATTTAGTACCATTTAAAAAAGCATTTAAAGCTTCCTGTATTGGTGTTCCTCCATAAAAGCGCTGGAAGCACAGCCCCAAATAGAGAAGGGAATAGTAATTTTATAAATATATTTATAGATATATAGTGACAATCATTTTAGAATCAAAATTTATTTTACATGAATGGTTTATTTCTCCTCATTCTCACAACCATTTTATGAAGTCACTTTTTTTGAAATACTATATTGTATCATATCTAAATCCCACCTCGCATAATGCCTTACCACCATCTTACTAAATCACAGGCTCTGATCTTTTACATTTATTTACTCGTACTCTTCTTTGGGTTGTGTGGATGCACCCATAGATCACTGACTCCAACCAATCTCACACCAATTTGTGGCACTGTTGCTATAGATTGCAGACTTCCATTTAAAATAAAATGGTTCTCTCCATATTATTTATGTCATATGATCAATAGATATGGCTTAAGGAGCATACTTTGTTACCAACCTGTGTCTGTTGAGGGATATTTACAAAGCTTGGATCCCGTGGTCCAACACTGACGAATCGGTTTGCGGGGGAGGTGCTGGGTGTCGAGTAGGCTGTAAGAAAAAAAAGTATATGAGGCGTCAGTATCATAGTGCACCCAATACAAACATTTTCAAATGACAATGAGCAATAATAGGTCAATTTGAGATGTTCTATTGTAATGAGATGAAAACCCAGAATACACAACACTTAACAATCCAGTAATGCCCACTGCAGGGTACCTGGTATTGTCACACATTCATTACAGACAATGAGAAAGTCACAATAAAGCATACAGTGCAAACTATGGAAAAATGTTTTCCTACAAATAACTTTGTTAACATATTTAATTAACCCTTTCTCTGTTAGAGGGGGCCTGGACCTCACCTAGAGTACTGTGTGCCGTTCTGGAGACCATATATCCAGAAAGACCTAAATAAATTAGAGACAGTTCAAAGAATGGTTACTAAAATGGCGCATGCTGTATTTGTACTTCTTTAACATTCTGTATACCTTGGAAGAGAGAACAGATATATAATAGAAATGATTTGCATACATTTAAGTGGACCTGTCACCACAAAACAAACGGGGTTCTTTAAATTAAAACTGGTAAAACATTGTAATAATAATTTTATTAGCTATTTTTGATATACATATGCTTGGTTTTGCAGGATGTAGTATGCTAATTTGTGGTACAGTGTGTTGCCAGAAATTGTGAACATAGAATTCTGACCAATTTACTGCAATTATCAAGCACAATGTACCATAAATTACTGAACAGAGGAGATTATATAACTATAAGAGTAGACTATATATCAGTAACGATATTAAAGTTTAGAAACAAATGTCGAAGAAAGATGTGTTGCCAATTTTAAGAGATACAACAAATAAAAGAAAAAAGTATATTTTAAATACAAATAAATTCAAAAAAAGTTCATGACTGCAAAGTGAAGGACTGAAGATGGGACTGATGTGATGGTTGAAATGTGAGATAAATACTCTGCAAAAGTTGCTACCCCAAGGAAATGTCAAAAGCCACTATATGTATGTTAGCGTGTGTGTATATGTATATATGTATATATATATATATATATATATGTATATATATATATATATATATATATATATATATATATAGTCTGCCTTGTTTTAGGGAACTTTGAACAGGATGAATGTTAAAATTTCCTCTGCTAGAATATAAACTATTGGTCTCAGAAGTCAAGAGGTAAATTACAAATATATACTATATGACCTTCTTTAAAACCATTTTAAAGAAGGCAATATAGTATGTGGGAGAAAGATCTAGCTCCTTCCATAGTCAGCATTATATTTCAATTACGACAAATCCCATTGGCAAATCCTATTCAGTTTTCCCTAAAACAAGATTTATATTTATGGTAATAGCAGCACGCACTTATAAGTGATTTTAATAGCTTTACGTTTTTTAATATATACCTTTTTCCAGTGGAAGTAGAACTGTTCATTATCAACAGACAAACTACTCTAACCAGATCTTTTTTGTTTTGTATATATGCATACATTGCCAAAGGGAAATCTTCAAAAACGTAGCTTACAGCTCATAACATTTGCCCCTAGTTTGAAGTTGACCTTGGTTATGAGTTCAACATGAGTCCTACTCCTGGGTAAATGAGGTTTGGGCAAGTTTTAATCTAACTGATGCAGCCTCCCCATTCAAATGCATGAAAGATGGACAGTACCAGCAAGATTCAGTGTTAGTTGAATTCTTGCACAGTTTTTCCCAAACTCCAGCCCTGTTGCAATTCCGCTTTCAGTACAGTGTCAGTTTCCCTTTACTAAAGCAAAAAATCAGGTACAAGTTTACATTGTCTTGTTATTACCCCAATCCCTTATAACAGTAACCTGTTTGTACAAAAAGAAACTGAAATATTATTTTAACATTTTGTATTGAACATATGAGCATGGTTCCTTGAGAAATCTGCACTTAATTTCATGTGCAATAGTGGTGGAAATATTTAAAGTTCAAAGCTTAACTGCAAAATTGGAGATGCTCCAGTGCTCTGAAAATTATTCTGAAGCCAGCAAGACATGAACTGACTAAAGTACTCTAATAATCATATTACTGCTGTATATTTCTCCAGCACATATTACCAAAGCGGGACCACTAGCCCTATCGAGTGAAGTGATTTACATTTTGTAAGACATCCCAACACATAATTTTGTAATAATTTACATGTATTGATATTCATCAGGGGTGACTCACATTATCTATGACTATCAAGTAAATGACCAGAATAAGGATGTGCGCTGTAGTTGCTGAACAGACTCCACTTTACCTCATAATGAATCAAGAGCAAAAATCAGCCCTTTGCCCAAGTTTGTTGTATTATCAACCAATTACACCTTTCTGTATAATACGTCCAGGGTGATTTTTGCCCAAAGTCGTTGAGATTGTGATTTGGAGAGGTCACTAGGTGCAAAAAAAAATGGTTTCCCAAATTGCTTGGTTTGTTCATACAAAAAGACCAATAAAATTGACATTTTTACTGTTAACTCCACTTGCCTTAAATTCAGAATGTGTAGGAGAGGTTTGGCAATGGCCTATTCTATCTGCTAGTCAAGAAATTGCAAGTACTGTACTTTATATGTCCATTTTAGTTCAAATGATTTCATTCTTCTAAGAAAAAGTCTAAAAAGATGTTTCTTTTTTTAAAGCTTTTCCATGGCCATTTAAGCAGCATTTGTTGAAATATAAGCTTTTTTATTTTTACATCACAGAAAATACTCCCTGAATAGTAAACTGAATACATGATACAAAATGCCAAATAGGATTATACACAACATGGACAGCTGAATATGCCCAGTACTCCTTCAAACGGCTGTTTGCTGGTTAATGTAGGCATTAAATTCTGCACTAATTAAATGGGTGCGCAATGATGGCAAATTATCATACTGCAAACTCTTACTTAATTATGAAATATAACTTAAGTGATCTCATAAATATAATTAAATGAGCTGTCTGTATCATCAGATGCATATGCTTCCTATCATTTTACTTTCATTTTTTTTAAGCTATCAACAATATTTTGTGCTGAAGTCAAAGCCATTAAGATGCTTAATAATTAGTAGTAATTTTTATCTGCATTATATCTAACCAAAGTGTCAATTCATACTGTGAGGCAGGCAGATCATGTTCTATATTCAATGGCCCGTATATAATATTACACACATGCTCTCTGAAATTGTATGTAAAAGGGACCAACACAGACTAGCGGGTAATTGGTAAAAAACAAAAACAAAAAACTACCGTATATTGTATTAAATCTAGACTTTTACTGTTAATCCACATTGCATAGTACAGATATAATTTTTTTATTACTGAACATAGGTGATAAATATATGAAATGTTTTCATCATTCTAATAACTAGTAAAAAGTGTTTGCCCAGCCATTAAATTGTGTAATGTTTAAAAAAAAATAATGAAATCCTAGAAAGGACTGTTTTATATATGGTAATTAACTGGATTACTGTGGAAATATATTGGTGACCAATAGAAACAAACTTTGATAAAGAGATGCATTAAAGGGGCACTGTCATGCTAACAATAACTTCTGGTTGGGATGATACAGCCACTTTAATTCTGACAGACAATTTTAAACCATATTTAAACGCTCTTTCTTTCTTGCTCTCTATCTCTCTCTCTCTGAGTTATATACATAATTTTTGCCCTTGTCAATGCTTAAAAACTGTTGTATGTCAAAAAATGGTAGGTTTAAAACCAATTTTCTAAATAGCAATATTCTTAAATATCAGTTTCTTATTGACTACTATTATTACAACTGAAGAAGACTGTGATTAAACAAAAAACCTATGCAACTTTCATTGCAATCTATACAATAATGGGAACATAATAATATATCTACTCTGCATATCTTGGATAATTTCCTGCTAGCAATGCAGAATCCCAATAGGTTGTAATCTAATATACTGCTATGTTTCTTCCTAATAGAACAGGAAGAAATATGGCTACATGTGTCTGTTATGAATAGTTACAGCATCTTCCTGATGGCCAGTGCCAAATGGGTTTGCACACCTCTGCTCTAACATGTTTAAGAATGTAGCTCACTCTCACTCTCGGTGCCAGGATAAAAAGGCCTTTGGGAGTAAAATCACATAAACTGTGCATATGAGAACCAGCGCTGCTCTTTTATCTGCTGTTACTTTGCTTTCACTCCAAGAGCTTCCTGTAATCAGACAATGCTCACTTTACATTCATTACTATAACTTATTCATAACAGTGCAAACGTTTACTACAGTGTTTGGAACATATCAGTTTGGCTTCATAGACCATCTCCAGGATCTGGAGCCACGGCAATCAAATGTGAAATGTACTAATGTACTTTAGACCAATCATCACATTCTACTTAGGAATTGCTGAACAAGACGAAAATCACAACAGACAAGTAAGGGTGATAAGAAGGAGTAAATGGAAAATGAACTGAAAAGACCAGCTGATTATACTGGATAAAAGAGTTGCCTGAAAGTGCTGTATGCAAAAAAATATATAGTTTTATTAGATAAAATAAAAAATTAAAGTAAATATAAACATCACAAATTATAATAAATTTGGATGTACAAGTAACAAAAAAAATCTTGGAAACGAATAGGAATATATGTATTAACATAAAACAATGGTATTTATTGTGCCATCGAAGAAAATGTGAAATCTCTGCCACCTATAAATAAATACTGAAATTACACTGAAGTCAGATATTATTCATACTACTAGAAGATAGCTATTTTGCACTTTACTGACCCCAAAACAGATTAGAAGTGGAGATTACCAGAATATGTTGGCACTTTATGAATAAAGGATAATAATAATATTAATAATTATAATAATGATGATATAGAATAAATGGGGCATTCATAACTGTAATCTGACTGGTTGGGCTGTGTGCAGGGAAAATGCCAAGCCACAATTTGCTGGCCCCTTTACTATTTCATATATCTTAATAAAATCTATGTTGAGTGACTATAATAATGGTTCTTAAAATGACATGATCACACGCAGAATATATAACTCCCTATTGTGAACTAATTTAAAAACAATAAGGTAATATTGATGTACTACAAATACTCTCTCTCCAGAAGTGTAAGTTGGTGCATATAATTTGTTTAGTTAAGCCTGGGGTCAACAACCTGTGGCTCAGTAGGGATCAACAAGTGGCTCCTCTGTCAGGTCCAAAATCACCAGCATAAATTCAGTGAACTAAAATAAGTCTTTGTTTGCTTTGTTGATTAATAAAAGTCATGTGTCAGTGTGTTATTTCATATAGGGGTGTCCAAGTTATGCTTTTTGGTTCATTACTCTAAGATTTTCATGTAGAGGGGTTATTTATTTTAAAATGTTGCAGACCCCTGGGTTAAGCAATTGTCTAATTGCATACCAGCTATAGGTAATCTGCATTAATCCACTCATATTAATCTACAGCAGCACGTCTGCTTCACGCGTTCATGCTAGTCCTTCTTGTTTGATGCCTTGTTTGCTTTTCCTTTACCGTAAATTAAAAGGTTTGGATATGGGAGCATTTTATTATCACAAACCACAAAACTAAACGTGATGTTGAAGCCAAAACGATACTTGCATTATGAAGACTTACATGATAGCAGAAGTATGCATTAAACAGACATACAATGTAATACTATAATGAAAGATGAATATGAATGGAGTCTCATTGGAAAGACATTGGTGCCTGCAAATGTGCTTCCCTGAAATGCAAAGGAAACATTACAAGGCTATCGGACAGCAGTATTAAAGCTCAAAAACAGAATACTGTTCATCAGGAAATTATGCAACACATATGTTGGTACAGTCACTAAATGAGATTGTGTGGTAAACAGTGATGACTGCCAGTGAGTATATGAAGTGGGGAGGCTCACTATATTTACTAAGCTGTTTTCTACATTGTCACACAATCTGTTCCCTATTAATTTGTAATGTGAGCTTGTATGTAAGAGGATCAGTGAATCCCTCAAGAGTAAACTTGAGCACCAAAGGTGCTCAGAGTGGGCAGAGACTTGCGTTGTGTGGCAAACAGCATTGCCAGGATTAAAATAGCTAGTAGCTAGTTGCATTATAATAGTAATCACTAGTCTAATCCATATCTGCTAAATTCATGTTGCATTACACCCTTTTGGCTTCCATAATAATACACATCCAATGCAGTATTAGACCCTTACATTGCAGTATATATGGATCTAACATATCATTAGAATATGTACATAGCACTATTCTGATAATCTTTACCATTCATTGACTGCATTATATGTGAAAATCTTAGTGAACGTAAGACAGCTCTCTGCATCTTATTAAATAAACCCAACTGATTGTCCAAAAGTGACTGCAGTCATGAACATATATTAGATTTACAAAGTTAAATACGTAAGCCAGAAGTTGATCAATTCTACAAAACCAAGTAGCTAGCAAAACCAAAGCAAAAAGTCAGGAAAAGGTGTGTGTGTGTATATGTATGTGTGTATACACACATGCACGCACACACACGTGTAAATCCAGGACAATTCAGAACTGGTTACTCTTGTTCTTGGATTACCAAGTTCTAGTGTCAGCAGTAATGATTATTATTTGTGTAGTACAGAATTGTAAATAATTTTATACATGTATTCCTTGCTGCTACTTTAGAGCAAAATTAAACTGATCAACTTTAGCAATTAAACTTATCAACTTTTGAATCAAGAAAAGTAAATGGTTGTATAAGCACTGGTTTGCCTGTATACTGTGTGCATATTATACATGTATTCCAAATAAACATATGAGTAAATATTTATGTTAGTCTATACATTGGTTAAACTCTAAAATTACATGCGCTCATACCATATTTAAATTGTACAGCATTTTTATTTGCATGAAACCATATCGTCTTCATTTTTCTATAATATTTATGAAGTTAACTTTCTTGAAAGTTCCTGCTCATAAATTCAGACTGCATTACATTGTTACGGGGAATATGAAAGCTTTCATATCTTTTTGGAAATTGCTAAATAAATGATGTGAACAGAGCCAGTGGAAGCGAAGTTTAAACATAGCTCTAAGATAGCTTGTAGGTGAGTAAAGTCACACAGGAACTCACATTTCTGAACAACACTACAAATTCTGCAGTGACTAAATGATATGCAGTGGCTTTGTACCAGTGTTGGATACCAATGGAACAAAATAGAATGAAAGTTTTCACATACAATGATGGCAGACCGTATTGGAAGACAATTATTATGATTATACATTATCTGTGCAGTTCTTGATTGGATTTTCCCATTTACTACATGGGTAGAACCTAAAAGAAGATCTATTTGCCATTAGAAATAATAAAATGAGCCATATAGGTGTCTACAGCTTTTTCAGAAAGTATAATTTATGAAGCCCAAGATAATAAAGTTCAGGTTTGTTTTATTAGTCATATCTTATATGTACAGAGTCAGAGGATGTCAAATGTTTGTGCTGTTTTTAAGTGCATAATTGATGCCCATAAACTGGATTGGACTAGGACCTTTTCATGTATAAAAATAAAAATAACAACTATTTAAATTAGGCTATGCCAATAACTGTGAATAATCACCTGTAATATTGTTGTGGCCTGACAGTTTCCGTGATGTCTTAAATTTAATCAGCATAGAATCGACATTATCAACTTTTGAATCAAGAAAAGTAAATGGAGTATTTTGCATATAAAGTCAACGCATCAAAGTTATCCAAATTGTTATTTGAAGAGTATTCAATTACTTCAACCCATTTATTTGTCCCAAAACTTTGCAGTAAAATGCAAAATCTTGCACACAGACACTTTTCCTATGCAGAGGCTTCCAAATTCAGTCCTCAAGGCCAAGTGTTAAAGATCTCACTGTGTTTGGTGTTTGTGCCAATGACTATGGATCCAAATCATGTATAGGCTGCAGAAGTCTTAATCGGCCTCCTACATACTTAAATGCAGCACAAAACACCTGACCAAAAAGCAAAATAAAACATGTGATCTTTCAGTTGGTTTGGTTTTAGTAAAAGTTATTTTTAATAATACATAGTACAATGTGCAAACTGAGAACGTCTGTTATTGACTATTAAAAAAAAAAAAGAAAAATATTTTCTCAGCAAAATCTTAGTCAGAATTGTCAACCCTCTTGGATATTTAAAAAAATGATCATAAAGCTGTCATACTGTTAAAATAATGGTAGCTTCTTTATGTGTCATTACAGTTTAAAAGAAAGATCAACTAGCTGTCTGTATTTTCACAAGGTCAATAGTGTCATGCATACATGTACGTTATATATTTTTTTTTTTTATTGACAAACTATATCAGTTTGCAAAAATAATGATTAGTATTTAGAGGGTTGAAGATTCCTTATCCAAATTCACTTATACCTGTCATTTGTCCTTATCCCAACTTTGTATCATGTGTATACTTACTCGGCGAAGTGGGGGAGGCGGCTCCTCCTTCTGTAGATGTAGTTGGAGGCTTTGTGTCTGGCACAGGCAGAGGCACAGGCCTAGCCATTGGTGGTGGAGGAGGTGGTGGCAACATTGGAGTAGGAAGGAATGGATTGTGCACCTTGCCTTGGCTGCTACCATTGGGCTATCAAACAATGAGAGAAATATTCATTAATCATAGATGGCAAAATAATAATAAATATGAGAAATACAACACGGGTCATAAACACAGATTAGGTACTTAAATTTGACTGAGAAATAGAAGCCTTTAGAAATACAGGTCTTCTGAAATATAAAACCATCCATTGACTTGTTTTCCACATTCAATATAAATCTCTATACTGTTAACAAGTTAGTAAAAGCATGAGGACAAAAGCTATTGAGCGAATAAAGTGGAAATAGACATTTTTTTTTCCTTAAAGGACGATTACAGCATCATATTTACAGTATGCTATCTTGGAGAGTTAAATTTGTGAATGGTAAACAAGTTAAGGTATGATAAAAATACATTCTTTCATTTATTAACTTTTATATGCAACTATCTCAGTGGTGCCCTTTTCTCAACAAGGATGGGCCTTGTAAACGAACAAGATTTCCATTAAACTTCTGAATGCTCAGGGAGGAGACAATGTAATCCATTTGCTATCTATATGGTAAATGTACTTATATTGCTATGCTTATATTATTTTGCTTAAAAAAAAACATTTTGCCTATTATAAATTGTAGTTCCTCAATAGAGGATATTGCAAATATGGGACTAAAGTGTTCCTTAAAGGGCTAATGTAAGTACTAGATAAAGGGCTATGAGTTTCTGGTCCACCACTTGTTAGTTAAATAGGAGTAGTTCAACAATAAAGCCACTCGTAAATAAAATTATCTGCCTGATGTGCTGGGTCTGTCTCTACCTCCCTTGTGTCACATGTGTTAGCATAGTTTTGTGGAGACACTGAAACCATCTGGTAGCGGTTTTATTATTCAATAGTTAGCACTTACCTTCTCTCCCTATCCCTGTGCAGTGCACGATTGACCATGCCGCCCCCCAATTTCTTGACCCAACAAGTGATGAATTAGATACTCATATCCCTTTACTTAGTGCTTACACTGGCCCTTTAAATATAGCATTTCAGATGTTTTATTTATTGCACCCCCAATCTGATATATTTCAGAATCTCCCCTGTTTTGGTAGAGCTTAATTGTGCTCAATAACCATATGATTTATTTGATGAACATATGTTTTATATATTTAAGGGCTAGAACTTTCTGACAAACAATGTGACACCCCTCTTGTTCCTATATTATCCTAAGGACCTGTTCACTAAAATCAGACAGCAAGCCCAACAGGGAGCTGCCATATACCTTTTTGCATAGCAGTACTTTTTAAATAGATTACGAGAATAGCAACAACACAAGTGGGTAAAATGTAAGACATGAGGCTGATGAGACTCCACATTACCACCAGCATCATTATTTATACTTATCTACATCTAATCTGGTGCAGGTTATCTATTACGTTTTATTCTAGATACTGTAATGTTTATAAAACATAGGGAGTATGTCTTTACAGTTGTGCTGCCTGAAGAAATAAAATCCTTTCAATGCTGTTTGCCGTTAACTCATATTTTCAGCTTATCTGTATATTTTATTGAGGGGAAGTAGGTAGGTTAATTTATGGAGCCACAGAATTTGGGAGGCTGAACGCTCATACACTCTGACAATATCAATTCTGACAACAGTCAACGAATTGATCTGCTTTACAGGCAGTCTGGCACTGGGTGTACTGAACACACACAAAAAAGTATGCACTTTAACAATATAAACGTCAACTGCACAATATAAAAAATTTCAGACGTTATCGCATATGTAATCAGTTTTTCTCAACCCGCTGTCATCTGTAGTTAACATAACTAGCAGGAGAGACTGCAATATTTTAATTCCATAGTATAATTACTTTTCACAGTATATTGTCATTATGTTCTAACGGGGCAATTTGTGCAGTAAGTATATTACATACCTACCTGACTCAAGCTCCAAAAGTATAAATCTGCTTGCTATATTTTTATAAAATGAGAATATTAATTGGTTTTCTTAGTAAATAAAGATCTTGATGGTAATATCTATCCAGAAAGACAATGAAGAAAATCGCCTTTCGAAAGTAAATGCTTTTAAAAAAAAATCATCACATTGCAACAAGTGTAGGTTTTCCATATATTCTAAAACATTACAGTAATGTTAACACATAAAGCAACATCACATACCTAAAATATAATAGCTGGCAAAACTAATATGTAGATGGCATAACTTGGTCAATACCAATGAGATCTCTCACATTTCTCTTTTATCCTATGTAGAATGTTGTAGCTTTGCCTGAGCTTCCTTGCATTGGCCTGTATATATGAGGTGCCGCTCTACTGATGAGAAATCTCACTTCCCTATGATATTCTACAAAGCCGGCTTTCCAAATGGAGAGATCACATGAGATTTTAGTGAACATGCCCTTGGGATAATACAGGGAAGAGAGTGGTTTAAGCTCTAGCCTTAGTACATATAGTGCAATATCTTTATCCTTTCATAAAACTGTACAATATTGCACTTTACTATAGTATATGAGAGTTATGCACCATAATGGTATGATTAGCAGTAGACAACATTATTGTTTTTCAGTAAAAGTTAATTATATATATATATATATATATATATATATATATATATATAAATTATATATATATATATATATATATAAACATGGACATGAATTATAATATTTCAATAGCCAGTCCACTTTATCCAGCAAATAAGCTATTTAGTACAAAATACACATGACGATAATGAGGACTCTGCCCGTGTACTTTTCAAGATACTAGAAAACCTGACCCACACGAATGGAAATTACAAACAAGTGTAGTGCAACCCATTTGTGAAACTTGATAAATTAGTAAAAATAAACATCAGTAAAATAAAACCTAAGAAAGGGAAACATGTTGGTGTAAGGGATCTAGCTCCATTATTGCAGTGCTAACCTGTGCAGATATGCAACACTGTTCATGTATAGGGAAAAACCTGTTGTAATGCTTAAAATATATAGCCCTTTAGATAGATGATAAGGTGAGCATTGTATGTCTCTAACAAAAAAAAGAGACTAAGACATACACAAAAAGCAAAAGCTTGTTCATAGCCCTCACAAAATATATTTCTCAGTAAATAGGTTGTAAGAAGCTAAACATAAAGTCTGAGAAATTCTACTTGTGGCATTCACAGCTCAAGTAATGGTCACACTGAATGTTAGGATCCTTGTATATTTGAATATAAATAAAAATAACTTTCCACGCCTAGAGCATATGTTTTTAGAAAGCTGCTAAATTTTACTTTGTTAGCTTTGAATCGTCAAAATATTTCAGGTTTGCCAGTTTAGCAGATACATTTTTTATTGATATTTTTTTAAGTGGTAAAATGAAACGGATATATTTAGGATGCTTGGAAACCATGATCTCATTACAAATATAAAGAATTCAAATATAGTTTATTCAAATGTTGCTTATTAGCAAAATATAAATCTTGTTTGCCACAAAATGTGTATAATAGGATTGGAATACTGAAAGGGAAAAAATAGGCTGAAAAAAACATAACTATGTTAAAGGACTATGAAATTAATAGTTTATAGAACATTTGGGAGGTATTGTGAATATTACAAATATGGTATAATTTAAATCTATAAGTAATAATAAGTAATCTTCACCTGTCAATCCGCCTTTCAAGCCAGATTGTAGTGTATTTCTACAGTGAAATAATTCCTAATAACAATCAACGGATAAGTATTTTGTGGGACAAATCTCAGATGAGTAATTAGCCATTATATTGAGTAAGTAGAATACAAAATATCTATAGGATGCCTATTCCAAATACTATTAAAGCACTGATTGTAATAACAAAATAAAAACAAGAATATCACAATTGTTACAGATGCTGTAAGAGAAATGACAAGTGATAATGTTTCCAGGGTATATTGATTTTTGTTTTGTTTTACAATAGCAAATCTTTAGAGGGAGTATTTAGAACAGACTTGTCCAACTCCAGTCCTCAAAAGCTGGCGTCATTTAGGATACATCCACAGGGTTGAGCCAACCATTCTTAAACAAATTATGTTTAAGTATTTGGCGTGATGTGGACCCTTGAGGACTAGAATTGGACATCTGCAGTTTTAACAGTGTTTTTACAAGTTGATACATTGATAAATAAGATAAGTTTAAATGATTAAAGTAAACTATATTTCAACAGTAATAGTGAGGTTTGTCTGTGTACAGTAGGATGTGCCACTTTTCTCTGGTCTGCAGTGAGTTGCAAGTTACAGCTGATGCAGTAGAGTCCTAGCAGCCACTTCTGATTGGATGACTGTAATCTCAGTCATTTCAAAAGATCTAAGTGGGCTGTCCAAATTGTTGCTAACTAAATGTAAGTTATATTAATGATTCCAAACTTTAAAAAAAATAAACATTTATGACATTCTTAATTAAGTCACAAACCAAAGCACTATTTACTTTGACTGTTTGATAGAGCTGAAGAATTTCTTTATTTTAACTGGAATTCTAAAATTGGAAAGAATTCTGATTGAAGTGTAATGCCTATCAACACTCCACCTCATTAGATGCCGGAGTCATTTTGTAAACCGCTGTCTGGGTATATCACGATTAGGCGCTATCTTTGTAGTCTGACAAGAAGAACGTTCAAACACTTTACTGAACAAAGCTGTTGTTTGACATGTGGCAGGCACTTCTGAAATAGTAAAAACAGTTTCCTTACGTTTAGGAACCCCACCTGTCCAGCCTGCTGACCAGCGTCGGGGCAGACAAGTTGGACAAACTCTTTCAAGGTCTCCTGCGGGTGATAGCGGATTGCTGGGTGTGAGAAGTATGGCCCAGGCTGTTGGATAATGGGTGACGTCGGAAAATGAAGAGTCGATGGAGTTGCATGTGGACTTGCTACAAGAGAGAAAAGAAATGAGGCGTTATTAAGAGTGCCTGCTAGAGTAAGTCAGTTCAAGTTAAGGTCTACACACTCCACAGCAAACATCACAGTTGATGAAAGCTATGAATTTGCATAGTATTTAAATTAAAAAAACTACTCTTGGAAGAAGTTGCACAGACTGTGTGACAGATACCCTCACAACAGGTTTACTACTAGTTCCAAAGACTGTTTTAAGAAGATTTACCTAACTTGTTTTTCTAAAGCAACTCTTTCCTTAAAAAACAAGATATATTTTGTACTAGTAATTTTTGTCTAAATAATGTGTATAATACTATTATACACACTATTGTCTCTGTGTGACTTGATATTCCAATTTGTGTTCTAATTACTGCAGGGGCCAAAAATAGCTCTCACTGCTCCACACAAATCAATAACAAAGTGCCACAATATGGAACATTGGGTCATAAATAAGCCAAGAGACAACAATGTATATCTTAAGAATCAGTTAGTTAAAAGTAAACCTTACTCACAGAAAAACTTTATTCATTTAAAATTCAAGTTAAATGAACACTGTAGTCCCATATTTACAATAGGCTTTTTAAGAATTAGAATAGATTATTGGCAAGTTTCATATAGATAAATATGCCATTAAGAGAACCCCTATTTGTTATTTTTCGATTATAACACAGATAAAGTTGATTATCTGTGATATAAAAGGGCAAAGAGACTTGTATCACGATTTACACCTTGTTGAGTCAGGGTTTTCTAACAATATAATGGAGGTAGCATAACTGTTTAAAAGCACAGTCAGTGTCCCTTTAATAGTGCATGGTCACATTCATAAAACCGAATAACAAATATTAAATGGTTATACAATAGATAAAAAAATGATGTGTAAATGCTTAAAACACAACATGTACTTTTCACTTCTAATGCACACACAAGTCATCTGAGCAATCTCTGGGACGAAAGGGCTCAGTCAAGATGTTGTTAAAATAAGTCCCGTGAACATGACTATACAAATGCCTTCATATTTCACATATTAGAGATTTATTTATTCTAAACTATTTATTTATAAATCTTTTGGCCTGTGTCAGTAGATCTTAGTATGTTACAAGACTAAGGGCCATATTAAATTCCAAGCCCGTAGCGACAGCGGTACACCCGCAAAGCCTGCAGGCTTGAAATTCGACGGAGTTAAATTAGCCAAGCCCACAACAGACGAGGCCGACACCCAAACCCGTAAACCATTCTTGCGCACCTCAACATGATCAATTAGTCAAACCTAGTTACGGGTTTAGATGGAGCCAATAGTAACAGAGATGTCACTGAAAAATGGAGGTTAGATTTCGCTCCCTTACGGGTTTGAATTAAGAGTTATGATTGGACCCACATTCCAGAAATAATGCAATATTAATCAGTAAATATTATATTCTAGTCCATGCGAGTTCCATTATATGTATTAACACATTGAGTGCCGGGATCGATATAACACACAAATTAAACATATAAAAAAAGTATTTTATATTGCAGATTTGCGAGCTTGAGAATAATGTGCTGTCAACGTTAATACCTTTAATCACTTTCCCTTTAATCTAAAATACAGTAATGTGTGCATTGTAACGGTGCGCTCAGATCCCAGCTATCTGGGGATATGGGAAATGTGAGTAAATGTGAATTGCAGTAATGCTGATGGGTCGTCAAACTAGAGAATTGACCAACAAATACTTTTGTCCGGACATCCCCAGGCCGATCCGTTGGGATCAGACCGTGTATGCCGGCTTATGGTCACGGGGGAGGTGTGTAGCGGAACCCATCACTGTTTTAAACTGTTTTATGATTATTATGGTTAAAATATGATCCTACTATATGTATGTTGGTTGATGTTCTACAGAATATATTGGCTCAGAATATTAGCCAGACTTTTGCAGACCTAGGCTAATAGATAATCCTGTTACAGAGATTCAAGAGATAAGAAAGTTGTAAAGGATCCTTGCATTTTCCAAAGTGTTTTCATTCTCTGATAAGAACAAAGAAGGTTGATCTAATTAATGTCTGATTGTATCCAAGTTGCCAGGGAGGTGTGACTCACCTATTGTCCTATGTGTGTATTGTATGGGGGATATGTGCAATGTCTGTGTGTTATGTGTAAAAACATACTTTTACTAACTTTTGAACCCCTGGTCTGATTCATGCCATTTTTGTATATGTTGTTCCCCTGGGTGAGAGATATTGAATGGTGCGGGACTTAAAGGTGTACCCCCTGTATTTGGGGTACATCCAGAATGTGGTTAAAATTGTGTCTGTTTTAATTGTGTTACCTGTTATCTGAGGGGAGGAGACGTGGGGGTTGAACCATGTATATAATTGGCTGTTGTGATAATTATGTGGGTGTAGCCCTTCAGAGGGCACCATTGCATAAAAGGAGATTCCCTGTCATTAAAAGTTAGTTCTACTTGACCCTTCAAAACGTAGCCTTGTCTCGTTATTGGAGGGGATCGCTATCATACTGGGGATTGCTATGCCTTTGCATACTCCCTTGAGCTGTAACTACTGAACGCTTGTTCCTGATGTACTATCCTTGGAGTCTGTGGTGGTTTTGGTGTCCGGTGCGGTGCTTGTAGGCCTCGACGCAAACTAGGACACGTCCATCAACGGAGGTACCCGGTCGGGGTGCCAGTAGATCCGTTACATGCATATTTGCATTTACAGTGACTTTAACCCCCTAGTACCCGTAGGCTTTTTGGCTCCATTAGCGGTTTACGGGTTTGAACGCCAGTGGATGCATATCAATTTAATACAGATCTTTGAACCTAACAATTACAGGCTTGACAGATCAAAGGCTTTGTGGCAACGGAGTTCTGATTTTGACATCCTGTAGGGTTTTTCCGCCTGTAACCCGCAGATCATTTGCTGGTGGCTGTAAGAGTCCAATTTAATAGCTGTAAGTCTAGCAGGCTCTGGTAGCATTGTGTGACTTTTTTTCTGTGCACTCCTCTCTGAGATACTGATATACAGCAATATAGCCAAAAAGTAAAGATGACTTGCCAAAATATTAGCTGTTTGGTTGAAGTTTAAAAGGTGCCAGAAAAACTGGATTCAATAAAAAAGCCCAGTAAGAAGTATTTCTTTAACTGTACTACAAATGCCTCTCCATAGAACATCTATTGATGTATCCCACGTTATAAATGGGCTAAAAGCATGGTTATTAAAAATACTCACATGTAAGTAAATGACTAATGCACACAATAAAGATAACTCAATATTTCATATAAATCTTACTCGGCAAAGGAACCAAAATTGGTATATTTCATAGCAAGAGGCAGTACCTTAGCAATTACATATCTTTTATAAGCAATCAGCTGACATTGTTGCTTGTGATCTTCTCTCCAAGCTTTGCACCTTATCTTTGCTAATTAACAGGGCTGGATCATCCACTAGGAGTTATAGGCACTCCCCTACAGGCGAGTCTATGAGAGTAGCGCCTCATTTTCACTTCCTGGAACTAAATACAGCACTGTCTGCCAGCACGGGAAGTGAGTAGGGGACATTTTGTACAGAAGGGCCCAAGCATGCATCAGAAACATGTGTCTTCTGTGTTGTAGAGCCAAAGGTGTTAAGATGCCGGCTGCTGGCTCCTCCTCAACTCCCCCATTTCCTCCAGCAACTCTGCTCCTGCTTAAGAAGTGCAGGAGCTTCAGGCGCCCAATTCTGGGAGTCATGACACAGGTAGACTTATTCTTCCTGTGATGTGTGTGTGTGTATATATATATATATATATATATATATATATATATATATATATTTGTATGTGTGTGATGTATGTAAGCATCCACTAAGCAAAAAAACAAAAACAAAAAAACGCATGTGCACAGGGGCGCCTTAGAGTTCACTGCCTAGGGGCTCCAAAACTGTAAATTCAGCCCTGCTAATTAATCTCAGATGGTTGCACATGCTTTGAATAGCTTATCTTGGTACATTTTGGTTACACACAGAGCAATGATCAGTCACTAACAGAAAATAAGACATCCAGCCTGAAAGGAGAATTAGAAGGCTGATTGGCATATAAAAATATATGTACATTTGGTATAAGAAAACACATTTTTATAAAATAATTTCAAACGACCTATTACTGCACATACCGACTATTGCAGTATAAAGGACCTCTGGGAAAAAATTATATTGAATCAAAATGAACCTCTGAAAGATATGAAATATTTGAGCTTTCTTGCTTTATTTTGCCACTCATGTCATATGTCATATTTGGATGCTTTGCATTGTCCCTTTAAAATGCATATTATAGCAGTTTTTAATTTTTTTAAATTTTCCAATGGACATTTTTTTGGCACTGTATAACAGTGATTCAAAATACAATCAGAAAATCAAGTGACTAATTCATATTACTTCTCATCTCATAAAGCCACTATTTTGGCAGCAGCTGAATTGAAACCAACAATTTACATTAGATTTCTGAAATAATCTTTGGCCTCTACAAACAGCAGAGCAATCAAAATAAAACACTTTTTTTTTTTTTTTTTTTAATACAAACTAATACACCCAATACAAAAAATTCTATTGTGAAAGAAATGTTATTTACAGCTACAGCTCTGCTTTAAAGGAATACCTAATTATGAATACCCTGTACAAATTGATGTTACTTTTATGCAGTTATTTTAAAAAGTCAACTTTCAGCCTGTGTATCCAATACAAAAAATATACTTTTTAAACTAAGAACACTTGAAAACTGTCAACATATTCTTAGAATGTAAAAAAAATCCGGCTTTTATATTATTACCATTTAGATGCAGTTATGCTACAGTATAATACACAGTTTCTAAGCCGAGAAAGGAAACAACTACACTGTATTGAATAAAATCTAATAAAAGTATAAAATGTTTTGCTCTGAATAATTTTGCCATTATCAAGTTCACCATTTTAAAAAAACAATATAGATAATGTTTCATCACAGTGGTCCCTTAAGTTTAATTTGTGGGGGCTGCACTTTTTGTTTCCTGGTAGCATGTCTTATCCCTTCTTCCAATATTGTAGATTCAGCTATAATGGATTGCCAGTGTTTAGATGGGAAATGTAATTTATTTCCCCACAATCACATATTTTACTAGATTAACAAATTAGGAAAAAATATTTTAGCAGCAAGGGTATAATATCACAAAGGGGTTGGATGTTTTAAAAAAGAATAAAATGTTGACTGGTCAGTCATCTAATGGTAGCTGGGAACCTGACCAACGTTTTAATGTCACTACTGGAAAAGCAGTTACTAACACTCCTTCCATACACTGATGCCCAAGGGGTTAAAGGAAGCTAGACAGGCCAGCATACAGGAACTACTATCATTGCAGCCCCAAAGCACAATTAAGAGGATATAAGCAACCTAAATGCAAGGTAAACTATTTGTATAGTGATGCTTGCACATCCCCATATTATATAGCACATAAGTATACTCTCCGTGATTGAGGTCCTTTAAACACAAAACTATCTCTGAACAATCTTCTTGTATTTAAAGAGACATGGATGGATTCTGGATTTTACAAGGTATGCAATATACCTATGTATTTATATATGTATATTTACTTTGCTTTATTAAGAAACTCCTAAGATATCTGCTTTTACTGCCTGGAATCATACAATTAATCCCTGCAAGGGTCTGCCCACTGTTTATGTAGACACAAACTCTATAATGTTGGATATACAGTGAGGTGTACGAGCCCATCATGGATCATGACTGAATGTGCATACTATGGAAACTGGCCCCTGATAGGCTAGTACAATACATTGTACATCCAGGATTACAGAATGTCTGCATACACTGCAGATGGTAGAGCCATACATGGACTATTTGTATGATTTTAGGAAGTAAAAGCAGAACTTTTAAGTTTTCTTTTTTTTTTTAAAAGAACATAAAAGTAAATAAATATATGGGTATATTACATACCTAGTAAAATCCAGAAACCTTCCATATACCATTAAACAATAATAAGCCCATTATAAATGCTCCGCCAACAGAAATCAACCATTTCCTTGTTTTAATGTCTCATTACCCAACGTATGTGTTTTTGGGAAAGAGACAAATCATAGTTTGGTATATTATATTTATGTTCCTGAAATTATTTTTAATACATGCACTAAAACATGTCCATTAGTTTGACATTATCAACATGTGGCTCTAACATTCACTGCAGCTCAATTTTAAAATCCAGCATCTGGAAATACAATAGCTGTTTACAAAATATAATGCAGACTGAAAATAAAGCTTACTGTAGATGTATCAGCAATGCATAAAGTAATTAATGGACCCCAGAATTTTTTTTTTCTAAAATAGACATAAAGGCACTAGATGAACACAATAGATATATTTAAAGCTTGTTTTTAAAATAAATGAATCTAAAAAAAATAGTAGCAAAATGTGTAAAAAAGTATGCAGCAGTCTGACATAACACATAGGGATGCAAATACTCCTAGAATAATCCTAATCATTCTAAGGATTAATTCGGCCAAGCTTTTTTTTCAGTATATAGAAAACTAGATTGGCCTTTTGGATTCTATCTGCTGTGAAACTATATTTCTACTTCTATACGTGTTGATCCCATTGTGACTTTATTACTGCAGAAATGTTTGTAGTTTTGTTGGTTCCCAAAATCAAAATGATCACCACATATAATTTTTTTGGGTTGTTATTTTTTTAACTTAAAGGCTACACTGTAGAAGCAATCCTGCAAAATTTGTTGAAAAAGAAAGTTTGAAATTTCAGAGCTTGCTGCACTAGTCACATTTTTAGTATTCATACTAAAAGAAGCATGACTGGATCATATAAAGGAGACAGAGTTAGGGAAAATAAAAAAGTAGGTGTAAAGAATTGCGGCGTGAGCAGCAATGTGAACTACAAGAGAGAAAGATGAACATGTTCGATGCTGTGTCTATTGACCGGCGCCCAACTGTTTTGTTCGTTTGATAAATAAAGCCCAGGTTTTTAAAAATCTGTACATCACCTATGAAGATGTTTTTTCATGTATTCCTTTTATGTAGTATCACCTACTACAAGATGTGGTGTGAGGAAGAGGACTTGCCATTAATCTGAAGGTTTTTGTTTTTATGGTTTGAGAGGTTATTGTAACTTTGTGTTTAAGACCTAATGGGGAAGGGCATATAACGGACAAGAGGGAGCTGGATGTTGGAGTTCAGCAAGTGCTTAAACAAAGGACACTTTAAATGAATAAAAGTTATGTGCACACTTGCTAGTTTACATCTACATGCACTGTAAACTACATAATAAATCTCATTTTAACATCCCCTCTTAAATACATACAAAAGACATATCATAATGCAGTAAATAAAGAAACTCCTATTCTTAGAGCATTTTGAAACTGGACAGAAAGAAAGCCCTGAATGTTTCTGTAAAAATATAGATATAAAATAACAATTAGCTTATCTACCACAAGTAAACCAGCTAGCCTGACCTGACAGGACCCCTGTAGTAAAGAGTAATTTGGTCTTAAAGATAAAAATACAAAGGCTGTTCTTTTTTAGTTATTAAAAACATATGCCCATTATTAAGTTTAGTTATTCAAAAGACAATGTAGACAAATATACTACAGTGGCCCTTTAATAATAATAAAATAGGTTAATTTTTGCTAAGTTGGGTTTATCTAAATGCTTCTTTTGGGCCATTAAACAGACACAGAATAGTTAGAAAGAGAAGTGTTTACTCCCTATGGGACTTTCTAATGATATAAAGTGAGAGAGACAATTTATAGCGCTGTGCTGTGTTTTACTATTGTGCATTTCTGTGCACAGCTCACATTATTATCACCTATTAGCACTTTTCCAAATACTGCATTTAATGTGAGCTTTTCTGCTTAACAAAACACATATTATATAGTGCATGTTAGCTTTCTGCATAAAACACAAAGACAATTAATAGTAGTATTTGTTACAGTCTCCATTAAACTAATAAAATCCTAGATTCCAAAAGAACATGTAAAAGCTGTAAAAATCCAGTTTGCAATTAAAAGGTATTATATTTATTGTTACTGCCTGTCACTACTGACAAATGCTGCGCATTCCTCTATCACATATTATAATTGTCAAACTGCGAGTCGTCATCACGCTTTGCGAGTTTGCAAAGCAAGCTCGCAGTTCTAGCCGCAAATGCAGACCTCGCAAAGCGAGGGCCGCATTTGCGAAGATGGAGGCTCCAACCTCCACTGCAATGAGCCAAAGGCTTCGCGAGGGTCCGCATTTGCGGAGGTGGAGGCTCTACGGCACCTCACTCTTGCTATAAAACACCCCACATAAGCAGGAATTTAAAAAAAGATAAATAAAAATACGAGCCGTGAGACTTTGGGGGGAAAAAAAATACGAGGTCGCAAAAATACCAAAGGAAATCGGGACTTAGGAAAAATAAAAAAAAATACGAGCCCCAGGCCTTACAAAAAAAAAAAAATACGAGGATGCAAAAATACGAAGTTAACTGCTGAAACACGTACATCCAAAACCAACAAAAACACAGCAAAACAACAATAAAACATAAAAAAAACAAAAAAAAACACTTGAAAATCCACTAACCAAGAAAAAAAATGTCGGGCGAAAAAAAATGAAAACGAGGCTACACGACCCCTAACCACGCAAAACAACGCCAAGCACATAAGACTTATACACAGAAATGTACAAGGTACAAAATACAGTATTAGGAAGGACGCAAAATGATCCACAACTGCGTAACACATAGACAATCGCCGACATTTCACAACAATAACTTGGCATCTAATAACATTACCATTCTAAAATGGCGATTTACACAACTAAACAAACGGTTTGTCATCGCAAACGCAGCCTATTTACACTGCACACTTGACACATTGCTGACACTTACACCTGATGTCAGCAACAGTCCAAATGTACAGTGCAAGCTGCAGAAAAATCAAAACAGATTGTTAGCTCTTCGCTCTTCAGGATATTGATTGCTGGATATATTAATTACAAATAGGTAAAGTACATTAATTTAATTAATTCATTAAATATTATTAGTATATATTATTAGCGAATTTGCTCAGCGTGGGTCTCACAATGAACGCACAGGCTACGCAGAGAACCAAAAGTACATGAGGGGAGAGGCTTGCAATGAGCGCCGAAGGTGCTCAGACCACCAAAACTATACCAGGGGAGAGTCTCGCAATGAGCGCCAAAGGCTCAGAGAACCAAAAGCCTTACATTGTATGGCAAACCGCATTCCCTGGCTTACTATTTTCTTGCCGTCATTTTATGACAAGCAAGTCGCTAGTTATTTTATAAGTACAGAAAAAATAGAAATACAAGTTTGAATCCAATTTCACTGGACATGCCAGGTCACGTGACAGAACTCGGGTCACATTCAATGTATTTGTCACTTAGAATTGACCATATTAGAGCACTAATTGGCTGCGCCACCATTCCCGCTGATGTGAAATGCTTTCAAACACCACATAACAGCTGTATTTATCGGAAATATGAAAAGTGACTCTTTAATAGGCAGAGCTGGCACCCGTCCAAGTTCTACCAGTGTATGTGCACCCTACTACATAATGTAAGACATAAGTAAAGATAAGGAAATAATAATTTCTACCTCATCAGATAGTGTGATCAAAGCACTTACTCAAACAGTCAGTAGCTTTCTTTCTACCTGCTGGGAACACCTTAATGGTGTGCATTCGTGAGGAACACTGGCAGATTAAATCCTAAAAAACAGGATATACCTCTTCTGTATTAGTGCAAGTGGGGAGTTCGGCAGATGCATTCAGAGAAAAGGATATAATTATGAGAGAGCCATTAACGGAGCTAACTAATTAATCTAACAGCTCCTGTCAACAAGTCAGTATTCAAAGATGTTTGAACCGTCTAAAAATACTGACTGGTAAAAGATTTCTATTCTGCCTGTGCGTCTCCACTACATCTTGAGTCTCTGAGCAGGATCCAACGCTAATTATTCAGGCACTGGTGACACTGTTCTTTCTGTATTGAAAGCAAAAATTAATTTATGTGTTAAAAAAACAAGTAATTATTCTGGGGTGAAAAAATGCAAATACTGTGCTAAAGGAGAATGACCTGCAGTTTCCAAAGTATTTAGTCTTGAACACTTATGATGAACACCACAGTTCAAACTTTGTATACACTGTACCAGCAAGTTTTCTAACCCAAATCATTCTTGACATAGATACAAATTTGCCTCTATATGGCTCAAAACACAAATTTGTGGTGCATTGTGTGAATTTGTTTAAAAATTACTTATTCATGGATTTTACCTCTACAAATGCTCACTTTGCCACAATTTAACACACTGAGCTGCAAATTAGCACACTGAGTCACATATAGCAAATCTCACTAATGACTTGGTCTAGAAATGGATAGTGGCAATGCTCCAATGTTTCTGGTAATCACGTGTAGGCCAGACACAATGCTTGTTGACCCCTATGATGACAATTGAATAGAGAGATGAAAGCAGGGGCTTTGAGGGCAGACTACCAAATCAGATTAACAGGTAAAAATTACAAATGTTAATGTGAGTTTACTGAAAGAAAATGCAATTTTTCTAAATTATTTCCTATTTTAAATGATTTCCTATTTGAAAATCTCTGCTGAATCCATTTTATTGCTCCTTAAAAAGAATGCAACTTATTCTAAGCCTTGCCTTTTAATCATACCATAAAGCTGAGGTTACACCTTGATGTGCTTAAAGGAGCAGGGCCATTAATATAAAGTACCACTTACCTTAAGTTACTGCAAAGAACTATGTGCTATGTAGCAATCTCTTTATAATATGCCTTTTTGTTCACATTTTTAGGGCACAATACAAAAGGTTTGTAACTTCTCTGTAACAAAAGCTTCTATGGCCTTGTCATCAATGTTGCCAGAAAATGTTGTCGGTCACGTTTCTCCTCTCTATTCAAAATATTAGTTTTGTTGCACTTATGACAGCAAGTACAGTACACTTATGAAAATAAGACAATATTCTACAACTGCCTACATATCTTGTACATAAAATTTATGAAATATGATCAGAGTGCCCAGAATATTGCATTTACAGTATTGCCACAGTGTTAGATATTAGATACTTGGGTCTGGCTGCAAGGAGGCGGCGGGAAACCCTCCACTTTAGTAAATTGTTTGGGGGAGATTTTTATATATAGCTACAAAATATGTCCCACAGACTTCCTCACCATAGTTTCTATAAGACATAGCCGTTTGCTCTTTTGCCAATGTACATCCCCGACTTACATAGCCTGAAATACACAAAAGAGAGAAAAAAATAAAAACACCAAATACAGAAACGCTTGATCTGAATAATTATCCTTAACATGAAATGTCTATTCCATTTTGCACCTTTGAAACAAAACCTCAACAATGTGTATGTATGTATGTATGTATATATATATATATATATATATATATATATATATATTTTGTAAATGTGTCTTATGAATTTTATAGTTTGTTTTGTGGTGTTTGAGTCAATTGGGTAACATCAGTGCTTTGAAGTGAATATTTCAGGGAGAGAATGCAAAAAAGTTGGGGTGAGGATCAACAGAGAGAGAGAATGAAAAATAGACAAATTTATGGTGCAAAGATGGGCACACAATTTTATAAGAGACAATATAAGATAATTAGAAAAATACACACAGAACATAACTTTCAGACATATAAGCTGCAATTTAAATCTATCAGCTCAGACTAAATACACAACAGGTAACAAACAGACATTTGCTCTAATATTCTGAGAGTGGGTGGTTGGGGGAAGAAAATCTCAGAAAGTTGGAGTAATTTTAGGATTTCCCATTTTAACATGAACGCTGCAGTATGTATTTATTTGTGATACACATTACCGGTATGTACTAATTTTTAGTTAAAGCCATTTTTATTACAGACATATGTCATTATTTACGGTTTCTAAGGTCTAAGAAATCTATTTGAGGTTCTACTTCCCACCAGTGCAAGACAAGTTCCACCAATCCCTTCTGCAGAGAAAAACAAAAAGGCTCTGGTAAGAGATCAGTTATAGACTTAGTAACATTGAAGCCATAAACTGCCATCAACTAAAACGTATTGCACTATATCCCTTTATAATAGCCTCTAGAAGATGGTATTGGAAAGCCACTAAGTACACTGGTTCTTACATTATTTTGCTCTGTGGCACCTATTTTTAATTTCTAAAAAACATCTGATACATTGAAGTTTCCACAAAGTTGAATTTATATATTGGAAATATACAACCATGTTTTACCCATGTAGAAAACCTTTCAAAAATACAAAGGTGAGCTAAACAGTATAATAATGTAATATTGTGCCGTTTCATTTTAAATTCATAGTCATGATTTAGCCTCAAAACCGGATAGGGTCTGTGATGCAATATGGCTACATATACCACAGATAATGGTAAAAGCTGTACACAAAAGGAAGTGGTATTCCCATTCTTATGAATTACAATAATGTTACCATTAATGTCTATTTCTTCAATATATTATTGCAGTTGCAATAGTGAAACTCAAATGCTAGCACAATATCCGTTCACGTTTATTTATAGTTAAACTGCTACACCTCAAAATGGTTTACATTTCACAGACTAGTACTTCTTAGGAGAAGGATGTAATATATAAAAGGCTAATCATATCAATCTTACTGTGCAATATTACAGTAACTGGTACTGAATACATTTATTTTCTGTTGAATGGATTGTGTATATAGTCACACACAAAGAAACAGCTGAACCTACAGAGTGAAGAGGCCACTTGAAGATATACTTCAAATTCTACTATAATTCTCCAGCACATCAGTATTAAACATAAGTATGTATATTATATACATAAGTATGTATAGTACAGCTTTCAAGATCAATAAAATAATGCAATCTTTAGTTATAAAAATTACACAGAAAGCCACTTATTTCCTCTTATCTTGAATGCTCTGCTTCTCCCACCATTGGTACCATTGGTGACAGACTGCGATAACAATTTTCTATTTTAATCAATTAGCATTAACCAAAGCATTTTGATAAGAAATGTAAACACTGTGACAGGACAATTACACACTTGCTGATAAAATGCCCAATCCATTAATGATACAAGATCATTAACAATCATTTGTATTACAGAACTCTGGGAAGTGTTACATCTATATATTTATCATGTACAGGTTTGGAGGATATTGAATCCGTAGAGCTAAGGCAATAAAATTGACCTGGAACTGAATAAAGTTTAGGTATAAAGATAAAGTCCTAAACTTGGCTCATGATTACATCAGCCTCAAACTCTTGTGACTGCCTCAAAGTAATTCTAGTAAACTTAGCCACTTCAGAGATTAGGGATATCCCGGAGCATAGATGCAATTACTGCATTTCATTTGTCAATCAATCTTCTCTTTAAATATTAACATTCCTTTAAAGGAACACCTTGACCACATTTTCTGCAGAGCTAAAATGAAAACTATATACTGACAAACAGTAGTGAATATTTTGTTAACTTATCAAAAGTTGATTTTTCCCACAGACATCTGCAATTCAAACCCAACGATATGCGAAGATTCACCCTAAACTATAACATTAAACTGTACTTTATTGTAGAACAAAATATGGAAATTTTAAGAAACCTGGTAAGTTTGCAAGTTTTCAATCTTGTAAGGTGCTTTGATTTTAAGCTCAATGCCAGGGCCCTCAATTCTTTTGCAATGTGTAAATATTGTTTTTGCCTCCCATGTATATCGCTACGGAAAATGTTGGTGCGTTACATATAAAGGATAATAATAATAATTATGGTAGGGTTAAAATGCACTACATAAGGATGGTGCACTACAGTGTTGATGATGACGTTGACCTGGAGGATTTATTTATTCACATTTGTATATAGTTCCTTTATCCAAGGTGCTTTACAGCTATAAAATGGTACATTGTTGTATTGGAATATGGGGGAATACTTTTACTTAACAAGAATAATGGAACATAAATTAGTTTGGGTTTGTTGCCAAAATTATCCAATGAGCATCAGAGTCAAGATGATGACATCACACATGTAATAAGATTTGGATTTTAGTTAGAGACACCATGGGTTTGACATATCACAATCAGCATGTCTTAAATAAAAAATAGCATCAATTGTTCGTTAGAACACAGCCACCGAGAAAATGCCACGGCTGAGTCCCTTCTTGTTGTTCAAACAGGTCTTTATCGGAACAACGTGTTAATACAATTGTTTAACCAAACAGTTCTTTTAGATATATGCAGCAGGAATGTCAAATTAACGCAGCGTGGCGTCTCCCACATCTATCTGTGTGGAAATTATTATTGTAATAGTGGTTTTAGTAATTTGTTTGCCTAGTAATTATTGGACTGTTACACAAAGGAAGCTGAGTAATCACTGGCCTTTATAAGACGTTCTCAGCATGAGCTTATACTGTTAATTTAAAATAGTCCTAACCTGAGCTCTTCAATTACAGACAAATAGACAGAACAATGTCTTCTTTAAACATTTTCTAGGTTGGTGTGAAAAGCTCCTCAATAAAATAAGAAAAGTCTGTAATTACATGCTTTCTGACTTTTGTTTAATTGTACTTATAACAGATTGCCTGCTTTTCCAGGCAGCTCCGCAATAACAATTAACAGTATTGTACCAAGGCAATTAATTAAAAAATACTAGGTTATTATTCTAAGTTCCTTGTCAAAAGGTTAGCATATCTTGGCTCAGAATCCCCAGAAGCCTCATTGTGCATACTTATTGTATATTGCTTTTAAGAAAATTTACAGTGAATACAATAATATCTGAAAATGTGTAATAGAGTTGGAGAAGGAGAAAGTACGCTGATGACAATGAATCTTTTTATGGTGTATAAATTATATGAACAGCTTCTGAATGCATTTTAGTGCTATGCAGCTTATATATGCCAATTACCTGACTCCATAATCATTTTACAAGGATCACTAAATATACTGGCTTAACAATGCTTATTGTTTGTTCTCTTATCGTAAATATCTAAAAAAATATATATATACCGTATATAAATATATATAACAAAATATGGGAGAATTTGTTTTTACGATGGGGTTATAATAACTTTGAAAGTAAGCAGGTCAGTTCTTCTACTTAGTCATTAAAAGGCATCATCACTACTAAAATGTATTTTCTGTAAAAATAATCTCATTGTTTGCTTCCTTATGGGAACAATATGATTATCTAGTTGTATATGATATGCAGGGAGGTCCTTACAAGGCTGAGATGAACATTTTCTTACAGCAAAGGTGACCGTTTAATGCAGAGTGGTTCTGAACTATTAACTTCTCATTGCCACAATGTTGCAAAACACAAATTGCACAGTGGGAACTAATGACACCACACAGCTCAACTCTCTTGTGGTAAAACCAATTGAAGATTAAAATTGGTTCCTAGTAACTAACACCATCCAGGTGTCTTAAAATTTCACATCTTAAACTAGTGGTTGGCAGCAAGCAGCCTCGGGAATGGGAGTGGGTGCCTTTTTCTCCATCAATACATAGTCCATTATATCTCTATAAAACTAGCGACTAATACCCTATTGTGCTCCTAAATATTTCTCATCATTATGTATACCTCTATTACAGATTTTTACCATTTTGCTTTGGGTAAAAAAAATCTGGTTTAAAACACAGGGGCAACATATGAAATAAATTGCCTGTCACTGTCTTAGAACATTATAAGCCAAAATGTCATCAGTGTAAATGAAGAGATTTGACCATAACATAAACACATTTAGCCACTTTGCAACACCAGTGAAACCTAAGGAACTGCAGACAGATGTATCAGTTGCACCAAACAAGCATCCTGGAAGGCCAAGTTCACCTATACAGTTTTATTGTTACTGCAGAAAACAGATTCATGGCAGTGAGAGGGTAACTGTTCCCAAAAGAGGAAGACACTGTGCCAAATATTATAGTACTTCTTTAGTGGTCTTATAAAGGGCTCTCTAATTAATAATTAGGTAGAGATTGTTAAGAAAGAAAAAAAAACGTAATTAAACATTTACTGTGTTTTTTAATGATGAATTACAGCCCAAGCTGTATTAGCTCCAGGCCTCCACCCTCTGAATGATGTATTGTCTCCTGAGTGGGATCCACCCAGGAAGAAGTACCAAACTGAAACCCTTTTTGAGGCCACTCTATAAAGCACACAGAAGTAGCAGGCTATAGTGAAACATGAGCTGCTAGCAATGTACACACATACACTTTCTAGCAACCTCCCACTATCATACTGCAAGAACGTTATGTCTGTTTGGAGAGCATCCTCTCTGGGCGGCTCCAACTCCAGAGATGAGAGATAAGGAGCTCATATAGCCTGGGAGCATGATTACAAATAGTCATTAATTGTTTACAGTAAAAGATTATTAAATATTTTTTTCTTATCAGGTCCTTCCTAGCTATACTTTAGAGTGCCATTTTAAAAGAACACTAAAGTGGCCCTATAAGGGACCAGCGTGTATAGTATAATGAGGTAATGCTAATCTTGGGTATAACCATGCCAGAGAAAATTACGAATGTGAAATTAGGTCTGAGCATGTATAATAACCCTCTCCGGCACTTAGCAATATGCTCTGAGCAATAACATGATATACACAAACTCCTACAATATCACATCAGACAGAGGGATCAATATTTGAACATTTCTGCACATTTGTAAAAGCAGCAATCCAGTAAGCGACACAGCTTCCCTGCACCTTAACTGTGCGCTTCTTTATTCTCATTTATAGGCATTAAATATATGTACATTTTGAAAAGACCAAAGAGAAGTGTGTTAGTGAGTTGGTTATCAAGGTGACCTTCTGAAAATTGATGAAAACTAGAAAGACTAATGATCCCTTTCCTGGCTTGTAATGAAACAGGGTAAGTAAAGTTTAATTATTCTTTTATAAAAACCTCATTCCGAAGTTAGCGAGCAAAGGGATGCTTGTGAAATGAGAAAGGATGGAGTGCGGGGGCAGGAAGCGGAGGTGAAGCGAGGGGCTGGAGGCAAAGTATGACACCTATTGTACATTTCACTAGCAAAATCCCGAAAATACTTTGCAGGTGCCAGTCACTGAATGACAGGCTTAGTCTTTGTCTCTGTTTGTAAATGAATATCTCTCTGTTTGTGGTCTGCCCATAGCACTTTACCCACACTTCTCCTCCTCTGTCTCAGGCTCCCTCACCTCTTCTTGTCCACACATCACTGAATTGTTCATCCTTAGTCTCTCTAACTTGCATCTCCCTATTTCTTTGTACAACTCTGGCCCAAAAGTCTTTATTACTTCATTCCCCATACTACAGTGTGTTCTCTCTTATGTCCAAGTCCATGTTGCAATGTTTAACCTCTCTGTCAGTTTCTCAGCAGTTTCACTTGCTCCTCCCAGTCTCTATTTCATCCAATCAGTTTCCCCCTGTAACCCACATATTGTTTCCCCTTTAAATCTTCCCAGACTCTTTCCTAGTTCAACATCCTACCCACAGGTTCTATTTTACATATTAAATGTCATCCGCCCCATCCCTGCTTCCCTATCTACTATCTATCTATAATTTTTTTGGTGTTCAGTCTTTCTGTCGTATACAACTCTCGGTGACCATATGGACACTGCACGCCAGGCACATCTGTATGTGTTTCTGTTTGTGCTTATCCATATGGTTTTCATGGCAAAGATACTGCGGGTTGCCAGTTCCTTCTCCAGTAGACCATGATTTGTCTGACCTCTCTTCTATGATCTGCCCATCTTGTGTGTCTCTACAGGGTATAGCTCACAGCTTCATTGAAGATCCAATATAAGGTATCGAATAATAAGACGACCAGATTTAAATTGTGTGCTTCGATCTTGTGCTGTGCAGAGGAATGAGGTTACGTTAAACACAAAGGGAACGTGAGCACCCTTTACCAAGAAAGGCAAGTACAACGAGCTGTGTTGTCAAGTACATACACAGCTTTATCTTAAAAACTGTCAGAAAGATCATCCCACTAACCAGAGAGATATAGACATGAGGCGCCACTAATCCAGGGAGAGTTGTTAGGGGGAAAGTGGTGCATAGGAGATGCAGACGGCTTAACCATTTCATTACAGCAAAGGATGTGCAGAGATTGTGTACACAATAAGCCTGGTATTGTTTGGTTGCAATCAGAACTGAATACAGAACAATTTAACTCCTTACTTGTAACGGCACACTACTTTTCAATGACTTTGGATAAATGGGTAATTTTTAACATATGTTTTTAAAAAGTGATGTAAAGTAAAAGATTTCACTGCTATACAAACACCGTTTTTAAATGTCTGTTCTTTTCATGCCACAGCAACCAAACAGAAAAGATTAACTTATAGTAAATCCCCTGCAATTCATTGTTATCAAAAAAACAACATCGGTCCACTTTATTTTCTTAAATAAACATTTTAAGTATACATTTTTCAATATAAAGTATTTCTACACAACACTCAACTTTTTATATACAGTCGAATCTCCGTTAACCAGAACTCAAGCAACCAGAATTTTTATAACTACTGTACTTTAAATAAAATATTACATTTAAAGGGCTCAGCAAATGCCAGGAGCCAGGCTGTCATGCCACAAAATGCTTACAGGCTCCTATATTGCACCCACTGTACGTCTCTAATTCAATGTTAACTGGAAGCAGACAGGCATGAGTGACTGAGCCAGGGCAGTGTTGGCTTCCTGTGTGTATGTGAGGAGTGAAAGCTGCTGCTGCTAGAACAGCCCTCACTGACACATATACTTAGCACAGCATCCTATGTGCAGCTAACCTAGGCCTCTTAATAGTAACTCTCAAGCAACCAGAAACTACATTTATCTGGCTTCTACCAATCCCCATGGCCGGTTAACAGAGTCTACTGTATATTGTTTAAAAAGCAAACAGATTTATTAAATTATTTTACAGATGGCGTAAAATAGTGTGCAAGAGGAAAAAACACCTCCAATGCCAAGGTAAGTGAAAACCTAAACAAATATTCAAACTACCTTCAGCATGTTAACTGCTGTTTTATTACTGTCAAACACTTCACCACATGCTATTTAGAATATTTTTAATATTTGTTTATGAAAATCTATATCATTTTTTTGAAGGGTAATATTACTTGTAAAGACTAAAATACAATCTTGTCCAGCAGTTTTACATGCATTATAGAACGTTTTGAAGTTCTAGGTTTCTTTATGAAAGAAAGCTATTAGTATTTTCTACAAAAAAACAAACAAACAAATGCAATATCTATCACTATTGTCACTTTATAGCATTGCTCTCTGCCGTTGTAAACTGTAGTCAATAAAATACAGTATTGCTTAAATTCAAGATAATGTGTTCTCATATAGACTTCAAATTATCTGGAGGAACGGAATGGCTTAAAATAATCCTGTACTCAGTGATCTTATGCGGCCTTATGAATATTAAAGAAATGTGTTATCAGGATCCTTTGGCCACAACCTCATGGTTCTACTGAAGCAGAATTATTGACAAGGCCATTAGCAGCTGAGCAATCTTGTTGAGCAGAGCGTTTTATCCCTGTCATGTCAGGTCACAGTAAGTATACTTTAAGTGAATAAAATATGTCTTAAGCGATGATTACAGGATATACACATATATATATACCGTATTTTTCGCCATATAAGACGCACCGGCAGATAAGACGCACCTAGTTTTTAGAGGAGGAAAACAAGAAAAAAAAAAATCTGAATCAAACACAAATACACTCAAACACAAATACACTTTACACACAGATACACACCTACATTACACACAAATATATATATATATATATATATATATATATATATATATATATATATAGATACACATACATACATATACATACACACATAAATATACATACACATACATACATATATACACACACACACACACACACACACACACACACACATACACATACATATCCATATACTGCAGCATTTGGGAGCCATTGACCCTCCCTGACCCTCCTGATCCTCCCTGACCCTCCTGATCCTCCCTGACCGTCCTGATCCTCCCTGACCCCCCTGATCCTCACCTTTATAGAGACACATACATACATATACATACACACATAAATATACATACACATACATACATATATACACACACACACACACACACACACACATACATACATACATACATACATACATACATACATACATACACACATACACACATACATACACACACACATCCATATACTGCAGCATTTGGGAGCCCTTGACCCTCCCTGACCCTCCTGATCCTCCCTGACCCCCCTGATCCTCACCTTCCTTCTGATCTCTGCCATCTTGATCTCACCCCAGCGCTTCCTACCAGCTTCCTACTGCAGCGTTGCGTGTGTGACGTCACTAGGACGCACCGGCCGACGCGATGCTGGTAGGAAGCGCTGGGGTGAAATCAAGAGGACAGAGGCAGTCTGAAAAGTTATATTCGCCGTATAAGACGCACCAACTTTCCTCCCCCAGTTTTGGGGAAGAAAAAGTGCGTCTTATACGGCGAAAAATACGGGTATATATATATATATATATATATATATATAAAATAGTGTTATTGAAGAAGACTGCAATCAAAGATTTTCCTCATAAAAGTGTAATGGCATGTCAAAATAGTTTTACTTTTAATTTTGAAGCCAATAGAAAGGGACTCAAACCATTTTCTCTCTGTTGCAAAGTAAAGGAGATTTGGGTTGGAACAATATAAACTGCACCCTAAAATGTAACCTGATAGTTGAGATGGGCAACCATTATTAGGATCAGGTTGTGGAGACTTTGGCTTAAACCAAACCTCTTCAGAAATAAGGTGGTAGTGGTAATCGGGTATAGAGCGGCTACAAAATAAATCAGTGTTGAGATAACAGTACTGAAATGTCATATTTATAGGAACTTTATTGAAGATCTTGCCTTGATAATGGCCAAAACAGATGCAGCTTATACATTATTAACTCTTGTTTGTAAATATTGTTTTATAGTCTCTTATAATAATTATTAATTTAAGAATTTAAATTAATACATAGAGATGATTACGTGCTTCATTCCTCAAATTCCCTCTTCATATCAGTTTAGGCTGTTGCATATTTAAGGAAAGATTGCATATCCAGATTTTTTATGCTAAATGTAATGTTAAAGAGCCACTGTATAAAACTTTTTTAAAGGCATACTGATGTGCAACTTACTTAAAATATATATATTTTCTGTGACTCCATTTCTTATCAAGCACTACTTTCCTCGTTTTCTGCTTAGTCCCTCTAGGTGGTTGCCATGTAAATTGTGGGGGTGTGCATGGCTGTGCACAGAGCTAATTCTGGAGGAACAGTGTGCACGAACACCCCCTATAATTTACATGAAGCCTCCTAGAGTGGCTTGGCAACAAAGGAGGACGTGTAATGCTTGATCAGAGCTGCAAATGGAGTCACGGAATAAAAACAAAATGTTTTAAAAATAAATATGTTTCTTTATTAATATGCTCAATTCCTATTCTTTGGCATACTACCTACTCAGGCAAAAAATCATATAGTGGTACTTTAATATTGAAAAAGATGCACTTTAGAAAAAAACATGTATTAAAAAGACTACCAGAATATAATATTTTAAAACAAGACACTCTTGTAAAGTAGTTTTGATGTACTGGTATTCTCTTAACCCTTTCTCAGGCGGAGAGAGACCAGCAACATATTGCTGGCCCCTCTGCCAGTGCAGGACTAATAATGTTTTCTGATGACACTTTCAGGGCGGCCAAACCCACTGAAATATTTGTTTTATTCTGCAGAATAACAGATCTGGTTCACTTTACATAAGCACAATGAGACTTAAATAAACTCAACTGGTTTTTATTAAAAATGGCATTAGTTCAAGGTTAGTCTGTGGTATATTTTAAGAACACCAAAATGTACATGGTATAAGTAAGACATAATTCTGTCATATCCAAAAAGAAACTTCCAAGGAGCACCACCAGCTCTGAACACAGAAGCTTTATCAAATTTGTTTGTTAATCACAGAATAGTACTGCCTGCAAAATGCCAAGTCATTCTATTCTGTGCATTTGAAAATGTAGATTTCTCCCTCCCATCCCTAACTCCAACATCTACAGCTTGCTCTTACAGTGTTTTTTTCTTACTGGATTATGAAAGTAAACTTAATCTTAGTCTGAATAGTTTCTAAATTTACTCATCAAACAACACAATGATAAACAGAAACCACTTTGGCCACAAATGTGCAACATCTAAAAACGAAGCCTGCTTTTTCTGGTGGTACTGTCCCTTTAATATTGATTAAACTAATAACATATTACAAAGCATTTCATTATATGGCCTTTGTGGCATTGTGACCACACATGGAACTAACTAAATCACAGACATGACTTTTCCTCCAGAAACACATATTTCATATTAGTGGTTTACTCTGTAATGTGCTGACTGCCTTGTGGCCCCTCTTAAAAAACCACAGTAGAATATATTATTGATTCATATCACAGATGTTAAGTACATCATTAATAGGGTGATCATAGAAAATCAAATGTTTTCTTATCCCATATGAAGCTCTTCAAAATTAAAGGAAAATAGATTAATATTCTAAAGTCTTGCAGTAATTAAAAAAATAAGATGCATAAAAAAGCACACAGCCCTCAACATTTGTTTTAAATGACAAAGTATATTATAAGTAAAATATTTTTAGAAAGCGTATGAGCAACAGATTGAATTTGTAAGAGGACAAACTCAACATTAACACAAACCAGGCAGAAATGTCTAAAGTAAACCAACAAATATAGAACTTGTGTTAAACACACAACCCATTATCATTAAAAAAATAAATAAAAAGGCAGTAAATTATTTAACCTCAAGTTATTTTTTAGCACAGACTCCAGTGACCTTTTGAAAATATCCAACAAGGTGGTACAAAAATATTCTTGAGAACGGTATAACACAGCATGAGCCCTACGTTTATGCTGTTAAAGGAGAGGGCTCCTTAGGTAAGGCCTCACCTCTGGGTCCTGTTATGACAGGTCGATGGTGTTGTGTGAATGCCGTTCCAAGGGAAGAGGTCTGCGAAGGAGAGGGACTGCTGAAACCAGACTTCTCTGACTTCTTTAATGTAGTAGGCGATGGCATTCCTGGCAAGAATGATTGATAAGTGCAATTTAATAACGCTAAGTCATGGAACCACAGCCTATGCATTGTGAACGTGGGTGCAGAAGCAGATCAGTCCGTGATACTCAACCTGTTGGCAACCCAAGGCCTCTCTAATAGCACCAATGGCTCAACTAGAACCAGAAGATAGGGGCATCTTCTAACTGGACTAAGCCTGGCCAATGGGAAGACTGGACACCAGTAGTAAAAACTTATTTTAGTTTCTGGATTGTAGATGTTGCGAATTACAATGCAACAATGTAAATATAGCACAACTACAAATAAATGTAATTTTACAATATTAATCTACTGAACAGGCCCCTTAGACCACGGTCACATGACTGGCAATCAGAATTTTCTTCAGCTAGGGAATCTATTATGGAGTATAATCTCAGCAACAAAAAAGCTTTTGAGTAGTTGTAATCAATATTATCTTTATAGATATTTTAGTCTTTGAACTGGGAGGTGCTTGCATTGGATTTCTTTCAAAGTAGCAGAAAGAATTGTCAAAAAAACTGCAGGGCTTAAATAAAATAATGTATAGGAAGTGAAGGCTGCTGGTAGTTTTTTTTTTTACTTGAATTTTTTTTTATTAAATGACTGAAATCTCACAAGTGAGAACTCGTCCTTCCTGCTCAGGTTGTATTTTGCAACACTGTAGCAGCATTGTTATGCATTACCAATCTTGTATATTTTTTTAAAATAATTCACAGTTCTTCATTTTATATGTAAAGAAAAGCATTTAAATTAAGAATTGTCTTCAATAAAGTAAATAATTTGGAATTGTTTAAATATTTTATCTAAGCCCAACAGAAATCTTTTTGAATGTGTCCCTTTAAAAAACTATATAGAATTACTTGTGGCTTAGCTTTTTTCTATATATCCAAGGTTGAGTATCGCAGAACTAAAGAAAAATTAGAGGACAAAATACTGGAAGCAGAGGTAATAAATTAGCCAATTGTTTATTGTCAGTTTTTATGGATTAGATGGTTTGCCAACCAAGAAAGAATGTCTAGAGATGACTTCTTGAGAGTGTTTCAATTATTGTCACTAAAGTACATGTTTCAGGGGATCTATTCCTTTTTTTTTTATTCTCAGATACTTATGACCTCAGCCTGCCGGCGCAGAAGTACAATGTATTATTTATGTGGATCTGTCAAGTGTTTGGAACAGCTGATAACTAATTCTCTTTTGGGCAAATTTGGCTAAAGTGCATTTTACGGGAGCCAGCAAAGATGGCCAATACAGTGTATATTAGAAGTATGTAAATGAACATGTCCTGAGCTACTAGGGTGTATACTGGCAGCAATGTACAATCCAACATATATGTAATATCAGAGCTTACATGATCACTGTTCTGTGCTTATATAAGTTGCTAACGTATTATTCACTGCGCTGTGTTTATATTATTTGATGACTTCGCTTGTACATGGTCAGTTATACATGCTTATGGTGCTTTACAATTGATGTGCTAAAACTCAAATATTTTATTATATATTTTAATACATAATGTGCTGATTTTGTCTGCTAAGCCAACACTATAATTGTATATTATGTGTGGGTTCATTAATATTTATTCTACTAAAGCTACACTAATATTGTGTGGATTGTGTAATTATTGTTCTAAAAGCCAACAGTGTGTATGATGCCCTGAAGTGTACAAGATCAGAGTTTATACTGTTATTATACTGTGTATAATAATGTATTCACTATAAAATGTGTATACTATCATCATAGAAAGTAGTGTATCTACTATCTGAGTTCATGTGTTTTCTGTCAATGTGGAGCGAGTAAGTATACTATAGCATTAGCAGTGGGTGTAACCCAAGGTATGTATACTATCATTATATGCATTATCACTGGTGGACAAAAGCATCTAAAACTTAGCAGCCACAAAGATTTTATAGGAGCCGGACAGGTTGTTTCTAGAAGCCTGGAAGGGAGCTACTCTTAGAGATGCATTATACTTTGGAAAAATATGTAGTATCCAGAAGTACAAATTTTAGGAGCCCTGCTCCTAAATTTACCACCCGTCTACATTATAGGAGTGTATACACACATTAACAGCATTTGTTGAAAAGTAGTGTGTACAATATATTTATTCAGAGGGTCAGCAGTATATATCCACTACCCATTCAAATATAAACATGATGCGGAGAGCCAGAAGTGTATACTTTATCAGTGTGGCTACATATATTGTATATATTAGTAGTGTGGCTACATATATTGTATACATTATCAGTGTGGCTACATATATTGTATACATTATCAGTGTGGCTACATATATTGTATACATTATCAGTGTGGCTACATATATTGTATACATTATCAATTTGCACCTGGCCATTTTCACTTGTTCCACTGATCTACCAGAAACAAATCTGAATGGGCAAGTCTTGTAAATGCACAAAACTTAACTTAATTACTTAAATCTTCATGTTATATGTATATATTTGTCTATTGCTACAGAGGGTGGCCTTGTGTCAGCCATTATAATAGTAACTGTACTATTATGTTTGTGTACTATGGAAATCCCACTGTTAACCAAACCTACACAAACTTACTGTTGGCATTCCATCACAAAGTGATTTGAGTAGGTCAATAGATTTATATTTATATTTCACATGTTTCTTTCTTATGTTGAAAGGAGTGTGCCTTGTACCTCAGTGCCTGTGTAATGTAACTATCACAATTATATTTATGAGATAAGACCATAAAAACTGACAACAGGCAGACATGTACTGCTCATTATAATAATTTTGTCAATTAAGAGGGGAGGAAAAACATATTAGGTTAGTCAGCGCAAAGCAATTAGTATCATTCAGAAATCATGATGCATCTGCATGTTTGTCGTTATAGTACAGTGTGCAGGCATTAATACTTCAGTAACATTTAAAAAGTGTTAGTAAGATAAGAAATACAGTGAGCATGCAAAATAAAAATAAAGATTACCATACTTATGGGTTAAAAACATAGGCATGGTACATAAAATTGCCATTGATGCCACAATTAATGTTTTTCAGTTAAACTGATTTCTTCACTATTTTATTGTTGTGTTCTCAGAATTTAGGGATTTGGCATCTTCCAAGATTGCTTGGGAACCAAAGGAAAAAATCACAAAGTAACAATAAATTAATTTTGAGTCCTACTGAAAATCGTTCTAGTAGTACACAGTTTTATGACACTTCCAAGGAGCCAGGATTTAAGGATCATCTGATTGAGTACAAGTGGATCATTCCAAATAACTAAGTCACTAATTAATGAATCTGAACTCAGCTACATTCTTAAAAATCCATTGTAACTTTCCAGCAATTTGTAGATTTTAGTATAAAAAATATTTAGTGAGAAGGTTTATATAGAAAGTTGCAAATTTCCAGCGGATCTTGAAGGTAATTCTCCTTTAATCTGTCCTTTTACAAAGTGTGATAAAATTATAGCATACCGATAGGGATTTTTAAACAGGTGCTGATAAAATTAAAGTGAAGGGATGTTATCACACCATGTTAGTGCCACTAACAAAAAAAGGACACTGACATAGATGGGAGGAGAAGAGCATTCAAGATGAGCTAAAAATTGTGAATTTGTCACTAAACATTTGTTTTATTTTATTATTATAATAAAAGTAAAATTAGTATACATTGAAAGCTAATTCTACAATTTATACTTTGTTGGAGAGTTGCAATAGACCTTTAAATCATGGTGTGTTGGTGTATGCCATGGACTGTAGCAAAGATTCCTGCGGCAGCCACCATGCATGGACGATTTGGTTGCTTCATTTGCTCTCAGTGATGTCAAAATGAGGATCATAAACATACAATTCCAGTTCTCTTTGTGACATCTGAAAAGTCCATAGACTGTGAGCAAGTAAAACTGTGGTGCCAACAACAGCTTTATCTCCCATGTTACTACAGGAGGAATGGAGTGGAAGGCTAATTTAGCAACACAGCTAATTTAAATGGAAGATTTTTACACAATGTATATATTTTATAACTACCCAGCACCTTTTACTAGCGTTATTCAAATTCCTTTAACGCAGTACGGAAGTGTGTGCTTTTAGTATGTCACTTATAATTAGTATTTTTAGCTGATATAAATGCCTCCAGGGCTCCAATAAATATTTAGTAATGTTTTTACAGAGCCTACAAAAGGAAATTAATAGCAAGTTCAAATGCTTGCACGGTGATGTTGTGGCCCTCATTTTTCTACAGTTCTAAACATTAAGTGGACATCAGTTTGGCGTTGCTGGATGTGATACAGAGCTTCGGATCGTTCCAAGGCATGCACAGTTCGTGAGATGCACAAATGCAAGAGCCATGATCATGTCAGAGGGGTTTCATGTTGCAGAAGTCAATATATTCATAGTGGTTTCCACTGCTAGACTTGCCAAAGTCTGCACTTCGCAAACCTCCAGCCTATTCCTATGATATATTGGTGTACAAGCTGTTCGCACACACCCTTTTCAAGGGAACAAGTCCATTATAATAACAGAATAACATATGCACAAGAAAAATCCCAATAATCAGCCTTCTAAAATAATATAATAAAGTATTGTTTCAGAACACAAATACAGTAAAATTAGACACATTGAGATCCTACTTGTTGCTTATAATGTATGAAACCTCCATTTTCTTTTGAAAAGTATCCTATATACTACTTCAGCACAGCCGATTGGTCATTCTGCATTACCTGCATCCACCAACTAACATACACATTGGTTTCATATATAAAGGCATGGGCGATAAACACAAAAATATCAATTTTAATTTTTCTCAGTAAATACAATTAATTTCAGATATATTATTTTTTGGATTTCGTTTAGACTCCATTTGACAACACAACAACACTTTTTACAAAGTTTTGGAAGAAGTCTACAGAGTTTGGTAAAGGGGTATGCATCAAACTACAATGAAAAATAAGCCCCTCCCCACTCCCCCAACACAAGAATTTTCAAAGGCAAATATCTAAACCGTTTAGCAATTGAAATACTACAGGTAAGATACAAAATGTAAGGTAATATCAAGCATGTGGTTTATTCTGTTTGTTTTGGTGCTAGTGATCCTTTAAGCTTCCTAAGCTGCTGTGGGTCATTGCACAATACAGAGTCTACTCTATGGAAAACAACATTGGCTGCTACAATGATCATTAACAAACGGATAATGTGTTGAAGGACACTTTAGAAAACATTGGACCAGCTCATTGAAGTGTTGGAGAAGCTCTCTGTTCATTTGCGATCCAATTATCAGTTTCGACTTCCAACACTACAACCTTAATTACATGTGGTTTAGTGTGTTATAGTGAATCAGTGATCATTTTCAATATACCGAATGTCTACCAATACAATCTCAAATTCCATTGTGTCTGGTCAAGTAGCAAACGCAGTTCCACACAATTACCAAAATAAAGTTAACTTAAAAAAGCAGACAGTTCATTACTAATTTGGTTCCAAGAAATAGAATATATTGACGGGAATAAAATCCCTAAGTGGCAGAAGATCTTGTACAGCGTTCCTCTGTATTGCTTAGAATATAACTAACATTATTGGGGAATATGCCAAGACTGCAAATAACCAGATCCACACAATTAAAAGGTGCCAACTAAATAAACTGCTCCATTACATAGGGACTTTACGCTCATATTTCTTCTGCTAAACAAATACAGCCACTGTGAATCATATTAATTTAGTAGCCTCATTATACCTATTTAAAACAATGAGAAGTTTTACTATTCTACAGTGTATTAGTATTTTACAAATTGCTTTTTTCGTGACCAGATACATTAATTTAGATGAAGTATTAATAGTTAGAAATGTATCGGCTCATGACTGCACATTTCAATGCTATCATTTAAATAGGCTGTACTTATCCTCCATCACCACCACATTGTTCTAGTATAGACTACGAGATCTAGGGTGAAGTAAATAACAATATGCTGACTTCAATGAGCCACCATTGGAAGCTGCAGTTATCTTGGAGCTTGGCATCACAGTATTGGCAATAAAAAAGAGACCGATCTCAGACCTGTGAGCTGCATGCCCACAAATGGATCCAACAGATTACACACTGTGGCATCAAAGGTTGCCACACACCTCTCTTCCGCTTAGATGGTCTGGCTTGCAGCAGAGTTAGTGCATTCCTTAAATATTCAAATGAAAATTTGAATTATTACCGATTAAAATGACCAAACTACTACTCAGCTTTTTGAATTGCATACTTATCAGAACAGATGGCATGCTTCTCTGCCGCTCATAGAAGCACAAAGTCAGAATTCATTCATTTTGTATTTCCATTATTTTATTGCTTTCTAAAACATTGTGTGCAATTATCAAGTGTAGTTCTTCAAACATCCATCTTATAATTATGGGACTATCATTCTCCTTAAATGAAAATATAAGTAATCCTCTGTGACGTTCTCTAAAACTAACCGGACTGCTGAGCTATATATCTATATAATTGCAATATAATTATAATGTAAAAGGACCACTTATATACTCAGTTATATACTATTCTGAGGAACTAGACTTGATAATGGGCAACATTGTTTTAGACAGTGAAACAATGAATATTGCCATAATTTATTAATTATTATATGCAATTATTCTTTACTGGAAGCAGTTTTTTTTTACCTGGTTTGTCACATGAGAGGGCCATCCCTTTATCTATCCAGTTGGTCTTGTTGCAAGTTCCATTCCTTTGTGAAAGCCTTCAATAGAACTAAATGGTCATCTTATCTTCATCCAAGGTTCACTTCAGATAAAACCAGTGGTTGCTCCAGTAATGCATAATTACCTATAATAGTTACTAAATGCAGTATTTTATAAACAATATCAAGTCTTTGTTAGGGATTTTCTATCATTCTATAGTGCATATACACATGCCTTCAGGTGCATATCACAGCCTATGTTTACCACTAACATAAATGTGTCTGCTCTGTGATATCGCTCCACACCAAATTGTTATTGCAGGACACAAATGGTGGCATGGTCTTTATTTTTAAACTTTCATTTAAACAGAACGACTGGCAGCAAGTCTGCAGATAGCCTGTCCCACATACCAATCAATTTAATGAAAACTGATGACATTGCGGGACTGGTACTTTAAGTAATACAAACCGGGAACAAAAAAAGAATTAATTAAGACTGACAAATATTCAATACAGCGTTTTTTTAAGCAGCTGCAGTATATCTTTTAAAATGCAGTTACACTAATTACCTCATCCTAATTCTTCATTACAGGTTTTTATTAACAGCCCCATGATTTGTCAAATCACTAAACTAATGCAAACATATCCGCAGTTATTTGGTCTTTGGAAAGGATTAGCTTGTAGGATGTTTAGTTAGGTCTATCCATATCATAACAATTGGTTCATCTTCAGCCCCTTTCACAAAATATTGGAAGGCAGCAGAATGTGAAAGTAAGAATTTAGAATTTAATGCAAAATGAAGAGCATGTGGTAAATTAAGATTGCACACACTGCTTTTTTAATCCTGCAGATTGTTTGTGGGCTTTAGTTATTTATACATGCCATGTGGCTATGGAAAGTATTTGCCCAGTTCTCACAGCAAAAGTAGACTTGCCTGACATTTTAGGTCTGGACTGCAAAACAGTTTTATCCCCTTGGTGGAACATGATTGGGTTTAATCCCACTTTGCCAAGCCACACTATCTAGTTGTACATTTGACACTTCTTTATGTGTGCAAATAACCCTTGCTATTGTCCATGTATGTGCAATTAGTTATCCAGACGAAAGTCACTTAAGTCCCAGAATGGGTAAAAATTAAAATTGGGTGTTTTCTCTTTCTTTTGTCCAGAGAACAGCTTGGTGTTTTGGAGATAGTACCAGTACGTACAGCCTATCAGGCATATGCACACCTTTGACACATTTGTTTCGGACAAAAGGTGAGTTAAAAAAGGAGGCACCATAAATGGGCAAAAACTACAACAGAAAAAGTTAATTATGGGTTAAAACTTACTTGAGTGCTTGGGGTTTTCTTATGGGGTTAACTTTTTTTTTCCGTGTGACATTTCCTTAAATTTACAGTTATTTAATTAGAAAACATTTGTCAACACTTGATAAATATCTTATACATACTAATACATAATACAAACATTTACACACATCCAACATTCATACATGCAACCAACTTGTCTCATTAGATCATATATAGCTGGTTGTTCCCTGGAGCAAACCTTTAATCAACTGATGAAATTGTTAGATTCTAGCATCCCAAATCAGCCATTTTTTACTGTTTTTGTTTAACGCTCCATTATCCTGGAGATATCTCTCGAGCTCCCGACCTCGGTCCATTCTATCTAAAATGTCATTCCAATTTGGAGTGATAACTTGTCTCCATTTAGCGACAATCGCAATTGCTTAAAATATTACTGTGTTAACTTAATGTTTACTGCACAAACCATTTATTAAAATATCCAATATTTCCTTGAGCTGTTTTATGAAGCATTTTGGCTGCCTGTTCGATGTTTTCTGATGGTTCCTTCAGTTCTAGATGTGTTTGTACTCTCAATTTCTATGCGGTTTGAGAAAAACAGGCACGCTTACCATTCAGTCGTAACCACATTGAATTGGGTCATTACAAAAAGTACTGGAAAGACATTGGAAGTTTTGGAAAACATCTGATAACTGAACATATTAACAAATGGGCACAACGGAGGATAGTTCTGTAACTGGATGAACATTGATGGTGACATGTTTTGTGGAACATTGAGTGGTTGGATTATTTGAGGTTTACCACTACCATTAATCCACTCTAGAAATGTTATTGATTTTCTTATCACCACACCACCAATTAAAAAAAAAAAAAAAAAAAAGGAACCCACTAGTGCATCTCTGTAGACAAATTAGAGAAGTGAAAACAAAACCTGAAAATATGTATAGTTTTTATCTCAGGAGCGATTAACAACTGGTTGCCATTAGCATTGGATCAGAAAAGATATTTAAAGGGCCATTTACCTAATTGGAAGTGCTTTTCATGGTGTAAAAGAGCACAATATTACATGTTAAAAGTATCTGTTTTAATTAATTACACTAATAACAGATAAGAAATCTAAAGTTCTACCTCTCTGTTTACATACAAAGTATATCCTGTCTACTGAGTAATGACAGCCAAGGAGCATGTGGTGTGGTAATTGTCTATAGGGAAGATAGTGAGTGACAGCAGTTTTTCCCCCACTGATCAGTTAACCCATAACTGACCTGTTTAAGTAAGTTCAGCATTCCATGCGTGCACAGCAAAGTTTGTTAATGCTTTTTTTTTTCTTTTGATATTAACACTGACAACACCTGAGCTGACAGAGTACTTGTCAGCATTGTTCAAATTCCAGAGAGGCAAGATAGCAGAAACCTGAATTTTCTGCCATAAGAAATTTAAAAGAAATTACAAAAAATCCTTTTCAAACTGGAAATGTTAGCAGTCTTACAATTGACTTGAATGGGACACACACTCCTGCAAACTAATTTGCTGTAGTAGTGCAAAAGCAAGTGGGCAGTCTATTACACATATATACATATTTTGTTTTATTTGTTTTCTCAGTGAAAAAATGCATGTATTTAAAAAATTCTAAAGGTATTTCAACATACTTTGAGGAGATCTTTACGATGGTATGGTTCAAATGGTGCTGAATTAAATTGCCCTTTAGTATAAATAAGATAAATAACTGGATACATTTTATTGGATATACAATATACTTTTACATAGTCTTTACTTATTTCTGTCCTTGCACCATTCTCATTTGTGAGATTTCTGCAACTTATGGGGGCTAGACCCCACAGGACAAGGATTTCAGGGTTAAAGGGGGCATGACGAGACTTGCTATTGCAGCTGGACTTTTACGCATAATTAAGACTTCTCTAACAAAACACATAAATCATCTTAATTACAGTTCCTTTACTTTATCGGTTGTGTAATACTTATGGAGTGAATACAGATATTGGGAAAATTGCAACATATGTACATTATCATTGCATTAAAATCCCACAGTCATTGCAGAGGCGATAGAAATTAATTTGGGGTATTATTTTTGAGGAAGGACAGCAGAAGGCAGCTGAGTAATATGCTGTGATTATGTTTCCCAAGACCAGATAATTGAGATTTAATGACTCCCACTTCTAAGGTACTTTATACTGTAACGTGGCCTTTCATTGCATTAGTAATTAATTTAAAAATTGCTCTCTTGCAAAACATGAGGGAAGATTGCTGTGGAATTGGGTGATCACGAAGCCAGAACAATTCATCCTTAGGTTCCAAAACAACTGTATCGGTCTATCTAGATTCTTAAAGTGACACTGTAAGCACATATTATTACAGCTCAATTTAAGGAACTAAATCTAGTGTTCCCCTAAATGTCGTGATGAAGAGGCTTGTGTAGCTCAATTAAGCAGTGAGCTATACCATGTAGGTCACCAAAGATGGGCAGGTCATATCAGAGAGGTCAAACACATCATGGTCCACTGGAGTAGGAACTGGCTGCCCACTCCAGTATCTTTGCCAAGAAAACCTTATGGATAAGCACAACCCGAGACATAACAGTTGATGTGCCTGGCATGAAGTTTTGGCCACCTCCTTGTCTTATAAAGATTTGCCTATCTACCATGACTCCAATTCCAAGGCTTCTTCTTGCTTGATGGGCAGAAAAGCAATGCCAGTTTTCTCTGGTATCTATGATTAATAGCAGTTCACTTAGTGTCAATGAGCTTAGTTCATGGTCCCCATCTATTTGACAAGAAACATATTCACAGATGGGGCATTTAATAAGACCACAATGGAGAGCACATACATATGTAACAAATTTAAAGGCTGATTTTACTTTACTAATTTTCCCCATCACCAATACTAGTTCTGTATACAGTCACAGACTTATACAGACATATCATATTGCGGACCCCACACTATTACACAAACTGATTTTACTTAATTACCACACAAACCACAAAACCCACTTAAACTCACAGTAACTGTGGTACTAGGCCACATACCAGTTTAAACTAACAGGCAAGACTGAAGCCATGTTACAAAATACAGATGGAGAGGACATTACATGAATTTCCGGTTTAATAGATGAAGATGTTGTAAAAGAAAAAAAAAGGATGATATATTTTTAAGGCCTAAAATAGCTTGAACTGTGAAATCAAGTAATGAACACAAGAAAAGGTCCTGTCAGCTCAAATCACTGCTCCGCTGTGTCAGCGTTTTCTCTCTAAATCTTATTATGGCAAAGCAGTTGATTCTTGGTCCCTACCCTCTTCTTCTCAAGAAATAAACTGACTTGACCTCAGCCTGTTACTTAATGCAAGTTGTCTGTTATTTCTGACTGGGCCACATTCCTCTCCTTGAAAATCCTTTTGTCTGGACTGTAGTGGGAGGAAGATCTATCTGAGCCTCCGATTCAGATAACCGCACTCACAATCTGTCTTGGTAATCATAAAGGAGCACTCTAATGGTCCAGCGTGCACAGATTTTAAGTACTAAGGACCAGTAAAAAATAATATTTAGAATGATCAAGAATAAAAAGTTGCTCTTTAGTGAGAAAACATACACTGAAAATAGATGGTTCCCCACCATGTGAAGGCCGGAGATTTTAGCTTTTACCAACTGTGATGCAATATGGACCACATTTGCCTAGATTCTGCCACCAAAGCTGTGCAGTAGTGGGGCAGCTGCAGTTTACTGTGCTACACACTCAAAGGCTACATATAAATAGGGGTAAGAGCTGTTTTCTATCTGGGACCATGTCTCAGCAGCACCCAGTACTATGGAGTCTATTTGTTTGATTTTAGGCAGTACAAACAGAGCTTATTAGCACTTCTTAATAAAATAAAATACATGAAAGTAGATAGATACACAGGTATATTATATATCTAGGGAAATCCAGAGACCTTCCATACTCCTTTAAAAGATGTTGATACCAGTCAATACTACTTAAAACATACTAAAGCTGGACAGTTAAAGCAGCCCTTTTCTAATGTTTTAAATAGTATGTACTATGCTACAAATTAGCATATTGGGTTGAGAGACTTTAAAGATGTATATATCAAGAATTAGTTTGTTTATAAAGCTGTGAGTAGGTTAATGTACAGTATACTCGATGTTTAATGTAATAAAAGAATACCCAAGGTGACAATGTTTCTTTAAGAAAATAAATAGTTCAAAAACAAACAAAATAGTGCTGAGGTGGTGGGGGGGGGGGGGGGGTAGAATTTTCAATCCCATTTCTTTAAGACATAAAATATTGTGATGCTGAAAACACATTCCCCTGATTGCAAAGGAATGCACTATGTGAAATAAAACAGGGATATTACTACTAACTGCAGAGTCAGGTAACGTTTTTAATTACTGAGAGTGGCCGTGTTGGTGTGAAAAGCATCTCAATGTCACTTTCTCATAGAACAAAGGAAGCCGTTAAAGCCGCAGTTTCTGAGTCACTCATTTAAATGAAGGTTCTGCTGTGCTCCTTAATTTTACATCCCATTTTCTTTATTTATATACTCCCTTAGCTAATTTTACATGGTAGAAAAATACATAAACCATTTTATTGAGGAATATGGAGTATTATTATTTATTATTAAAATAATTTGAGTCAGAATATTCCTTAAACACTGAAGCGTGGTGTTTATTTTGAAACCGGTGTCACTCAGATTTCAAATACAATTAAAATGACAATAGATAAATAATTAATTTCACAATGGTCACAAAGAGCTCTGATGTTTAATATACTTTTAGTCTGGGTCATTTATCTGTTTAAAATCCATATCGAGGATTTATTTTACTGCATTAACTACTTCAGAGAAGCCGTGATATATAGGTAGCCATAAAGGACTATGTATGAAAAATATAATCAGACAAAATTCACAAAGTTAGTTTAAAAAAAAAAAGAATACCCTTTGATGTCTCTGTTGGTCCCTGGAGGCATCCTTGATGCTTTTATTGTTTTTTTATGTATGGAAATATACATTTCTGAAGGACAGGACTTGAATTTTTTTTTTGTTGAGAACTGTATACTTCTGGGTGAATGAAGGGGAAGGCATTATATTTTAAGTTCCAATCATTTAATAATTCCCCCACCCCTCCCTTCACCCTTCAATAAATTAGTCCTTGTCTTCAAACTATAAGGATGTGACCAGGTCAGACAAAATGGTAAATTTGTATTAGCAAACAGTTCTCAGAAGTTAAAATGTACTCTTAAAACGGATATGTGTTCAGAGCAGACACAGATACTAATATTTTTTGTTACATGGTTTCTTCCTAAAATACAGTGGTCCTTTAAGAAGACTAGAGTTGAGCATCTTTTATGGCAATAAAACCTAACCCTAATGGGGTTATATGGAGAAAAAGAATATATTAAAAATGACAAAGCTTTATTAAATCAATGGAAAATCTAAAAACAAACAAGAAACCAAAGAGCCAACCATGCACCAAGTGTCTTAAAGCCCTCACAGGATACAATGTGCCATATATATGCAACACAACTTCCGAAGTTCACAGTATTAGCAGCAATTAAAAAGTTTACGTATCCAAACTTAAGACACCCAATATGGCTATTTAAATATTGCATGGAGCTTTAGTTGCTTAAAAAATAAATTGCTTAATAGTGAGGCACGTGTACCCAATATACTAGGTTAGGAATATATCTGTGGGGTTAACACAGATACAAACAGGCAAGCTTACTTTGCCATAACTTAAGGAGCGAGACTTCTTGGGCAATATCCGGATACCTCGGGATCAGGCTCATGCCTACATCCCTGACTGAAAGGATCTCCTCACAAACCTAACCTATACGTTCAGATCACCCTCACTATTAAATGAATAAACAAACACTTTTTACACATTCATTCTTTTTAAAGATGCTGAAAAACATCACAATTCTCATTTTAAAACTTTTTGTATTTACTAATTTCATGTAGTGTCAGAATACAGTTTCCCTTTCATATTATAAATTATAATAGAAATATTAACAGAAACCTCACAAAGGGAAATCTAAAATGGGTAATAAAACGCAGGTGATTGTATACAGCCGACAGGTTTTGGCGGAGCACTTACCAACAGATGTAAGAATAAGGTGAAGTGCGCACAAGCTCTAATGCCTTCCAGTACATATTTCATTATTTCACAAATGTCTACTGGAAAAAATATAGGACAGTGTGACTGGAATAAACACAAATACCAGGGAAACTAAAATACATATTGCTTTAGTTAGTGGTAGTTTAGTTGGCTTGCAGATTCCGGCGTCTGCCTATAAATCACTTTGGCGCCCTCAAAAAAGAAAGTTATTAGCAAACGAACTAGAGTGGCATGGAAACTGGAAAGAACTTTAAAAATACCTCATTCTTTTATATTTTTACCTTATACTCCATTTCTACCTCTCTTCAATAAATGGACACTAGAAAGGAATATTTTTCCCTTTACTTTACAGTCATCTAGAGATAATCTTTAAAATCAGAGGATTGTTGCATGTACTGGAGTAAAAAGCTTGATAACTTTCTTTACCTTTGTCTTACACTGCCTAATGGTTACCCTGCTTTCTCCTCCCCTGACAAAGGCTTGTTTCTCCCCAATCACATGATTTGTGCAACAAATAACAGGTGATCGATCATTGCATTGAGGGAGAAAAATAATTTCAGGATGTTTTCAATGATCGCCTTGATTAGCTGACTAACGACTATCAGCCTTATTAAATTTTGATTTGGCCAATTGAATAGGGCTCTATATAAGCACAGAGCATATTTATTTTACAGAAGTTTTTAGTTAGTGAAGACCTTGCTTTGGATAGAAATTCACTAACTAAAAACTTCTGTAAAATAAATATGCTCTGTGCTTATATAGAGCCCTATTCAATTGGCCAAATCACAATTTAATAAGGCTGTAAGTGATTAGAGGTAAAAATAAGGAATTGTTGAAGAGTAGAACATAGGTGAGACATGACACAGAGTAAGACAATGGTAAAAATAAGTTATCAAGGTTTTGCAAGTTTGTTTTTTAACAATAATTCTTCTATTTTTAAATATGATCTTTACTTGACTGCAGTTGAACGAATCCTTTACAGTGTCCCTTTAAATCTGTAGTAAAGTTTCTGTCTACTAAGCAATCCAGTACATCACCGATCTAATCACAGAAACATAGGGGTCTTTAAAGAAAATAGATAAATATGATCAAACTAAATCCTGAATGTAATTTCAGTTTCAGTTCATGCAGACAAATTTTGGTTTCACAGAAGAACCACAATGCATCTGTACTGAGCCAGATCTGTCTTTAGAGTCCCAAGTTGCTAACCCTCGATCTACAGCACAATTATATATATATATATATATATATATATATATATATATATATATATATTATATATATTATATATATAAACTTCAGTAGAGGTAACAGTCTGTCTTATTCATTTAGATGAATCAACCACCAGGGTCTAATTGACAGGCGATGGTTAGGCTCACGGCACACATTACTAGGTATACTATTCGGGTACAACTTCGCTTGCAATAAATGATACAAGGTATCAGAGAAAACTTTCTTCCTTAAGTTTTGCTTCATGATTAATACAACAAAAGGGACAGTGTACACTCTGCCTAATTACGTTAAATACTTATCTGCCTGGGATTAGCAAAGTGTTTCTGTTTTTTGTCAGTGTTTGACAGCTCTGTGACAGCGTCGTTGAATTTAGCAGCTTAATTAGTGAAAATGTTACTGTTTTCTTAACTTTCACCATATCATGCAAAATATTTTTTTATGAGATATCTTATCTTGTGGTATGACTAACATGTTCTGCATAATTTCCTACGTTTGGGTTAAGCAAACAAAAGTTGAAGCTTTTACAGTCGAGCTGTCTCTCCAAGTGTTTTAGAAATAGTGCATGTGTTTCAGGAATAGGCCCTGCTGGTAGTGAGCTAAATGGGTACTAGCTGAAGTCAGTATAATTAATGTTTAAGCTTGGCTCAAGTGTTTCTTTCAGCTGTTCAGATACTGTGTGTCTAGGTGACTAGATGCTGCAGAATACTACAAATTTCTGCTTTATAACTTTAGGAAAAAAATATAATTGGTGGTTTTAGATGTGACCAATCACATGCTTTATGCTAAACGTTCTATGCCTCCATTACTCAGCTGGTGCAGCCTTTCATTGGTTGCACCGGTCACAACCAATTTTTAGTATGTTAGTTATGTATCGAATGCAATACTCATTTGTTGACCATAGTAAAAGAAAAACTTGTGCAACATTAAAAAGTATTACCTATTAAATAGATATTAGCATTCAGTGTCTCTTCCCTACCAAGTCATAATATATTGCTTAGAAATAACTAAAAATAAACCTTTCAAAGCCATTTTATTGTAAGTTAATACAGTACTAAAAAATCTAAATGCAGGCAATTATATTTTTTATAAAAAATATTGTTTTACTTTGCTTTTGGAGGTTTCCGTTTATTAACATATTTTGCAACCAATACACCTTGAGTATCTTCTGTTGTTCTTGACCATCAAAAGGTAAATAAATTAGGAACTTTGGAAAACGATACATGAAGTTACTTTGAAGGACTAATTTATAATGAAGTTTATCAGTTAGCAAAACAAAATTAAAGCTTAGCAACTTCCAATCCAAGAGACAAGTGAGCCCGTATTGCAATTAGTTAGACTCTCTCCAATGTGTGAGCCCTTTCTGTCAACACATTCAAAGATCAGGGTCTTAAATTAGATACAAAAGATATGTTTATTCTTCACATCAAAAATCTGTTTCTTGTCAAATTTGTACAGATCAGTCTTAATTGCTATTCAGGGTTCTAGGGACACAATCACATTTTTAGATGGGAGCACACATACATTTTATATAAAAAATGATTTTAAGAGTATGAGGATTTTCCAGACAATTACTTCATTTACAAAGTATTTAAATACATCAGTGAAGTAAAATCTAAGGGAAATTTTACTAACTCCAAGTTATTTGTACATGGAACTAAAATGTCATCTGTCAGTGTCACTTTACGTACAAGGCTTTATATCTGCTAGTTAACTTACCACCATGAGGGCAGGTAAACATACTTGATGCTGTGTGAAGTTCAGCAACAAGGTTTAGTTTCATGTGAAAGAAATTAAATATGATCTCATATTTTGTTTTCATATTAAGAACCTCAAATTACAATTGACCTTTCCAGTGCCATTCTTAAAAGAGGACAGATATAATGTCAAGGTTCCATGTAAGAACCAGGACCTCAACCATGTCTTCTGTGATTGTGAAGCAATGTTAGAAATACACATTGGAGAATATCAGGATTTGGGACCAAAAAAAAAAAAGTTTTGCGTAAAAATAATTAAATTGCAGAAAATGAATTCTAAATATAAACAGATGAATTACCAAAAGATCCATAAAATGTTAGATTATCATGCAGGTATACATTTATTGATATATACAGTGGGGGAAAAAAAGTATTTGATCCCCTGCAGATTTTGAACATTTGTCCACTGACAAAGAAATGATCAGTCTATAATTTTAAAGGTAGGTGTATTTTAACAGACAGTGAGAGACAGAACAAAAAAAAAAAAAAAATGTTTATAAAAAAGTTATAAATTGATTTGCAGGTCAATGAGGGAAATAAGTATTTGACCCCTTCGACTTTGTAATTGCCAACAAGGGTTTTGCCAACAAGTACTGAGGTCAGACGTTTCTTGTAGTTGGCCAACAGGTTTGCACACATCTCAGGAGGCATTTTGTCCCACTCCTCTTTGCAGGTCCTCTCCAAGTCATTAAGGTTTCAAGGCTGTATTTGGCAACTCGAACCTTCAGCTCTCTCCACAGATTTTCTATGGGATTTAGGTCTGGGGACTGGTTAGGCCACCCCAGGACTATAATGTGCTTCTTATCGAGCCACTCCTTTGTTGCCTTGGCTTTGTGTCATTGCTGGAATACCCATCCACAACTCATTTTCAATGCTCTGGCTGAAGGAAGGAGGTTCTCACCCAAGATTTGATGGTACATGGCCCCGTCCTTCGTCCATTTAATGTGGTGCAGTTGTCCCCCAAAGCATAATGGTTCCACCTCCATGTTTGATGGTGGGGATGGTGTTCTTGAGGTCGGTCATAGACAGCATTCTTCCTCCTCCAAACACAGCAAGTTAAGTTGATGCCAAAGAGCTCGATATTGGTCTCATCTGACCACAACACTTTCACCCAGTTCTCCTCTGAAGTTTGCCAATGAATATCTAAATGATTCCGACGGGCCTGTACATGTGCTGTCTTGAGCAGGGGGACCTTGCGGGCACTGCAGGACTTCAGTCCTTCATGGCATAGTGTGTTACCAATTGTTTTCTTGCTATGGTCCCAGCTGCCTTGAGATCATTAACAAGATCCTCCTGTGTAGTTCTGGGCAGATTCCTCATCGTTCTCATGATCATTAAAACTCCACGAGATAAGATTTTGCATGGAGCACCAGACCAAGAGAGACTGACAGTTATTTTGTGTTTCTTCCATTTGCAAATAATCGCACCAACTGTTGTCACCTTCTCACCAAGCTACTTGGCGATGGTCTTGTAGCCCATTCCAGCCTTGTGTAGGTCTACAATCTTGTCCCTGACATCCTTGGACAGCTCTTTGGTCTAGGCCATGGTGAAGAGTTTGGAATCTGATTGATTGATTACTTTTGTGAAGAGTGCTCCTAATCTCAGCTCGTTACCTGTATAAAAGACACTCGTGAGCAAGAAATCTTGCTGATGAATAGGGGATCAAATACTTATTTCCCTCACTGACCTGCATATCAATCTATAACTTTGTTGACATGCGTTTTTCTTGTTTGTTTGTCTTTTGTTATTCTGTCTCTCACGGTTAAAATACACCTACCATTCAAATTATAGACTGATCATTTCTTTGTCACTGGACAAACGTTCAAAATCAGCAGGGGATCAAATACTCCCCCCCCCCCCCACTGTATAATTCTTTATAGTATATATAATTATAAACCAAAATCTAAAAATAAGACTATAAGACTAACAGTGTGAAAAGTAATTAGGTGTTAGTTTTAGAAACCAGCGCATTGTAAGACAGTGCATATAATATAGTACATGAGGTCTCCGGGTTACAGATGGCCCGTACTTAAGAATGGGCTCCAAAGGCTCTTTGTACAAGTTTTTTTTATATTCGGGTTGTTTGAATTAAAAGAAAGAGCACAATAGTTTCTGCAACTTATTATTTCAATACATGAGTATTCTTATTATTACCGAATTATTACAGAATTGCACTGTATTATTATTATTTAGGTATCAGAGTTACATCCAGATCCGGTTTAAAGACGTTCTTAGGAACATATCTTGTCTGTAACCCAGGGGGCCACCTGTATATAGCTACATAATTCACTTTGTGTGCAATTCAGGCAGCAAGGAACTTTAGAAGTGGCAGTATAACAGATAGATGTGGTATTAATAGCAGCGCTCAGGACTTAATGTAGCTGCATTAAAAAGAGACACTGAAAACATTTTTTTTCTTTATTCCATCTGAAAGAGTATTTGATAATGTACCAGTGTTTTCTTGTTTCATATTATTTCCCATAAAAAATGGAGTCAAATGTTTAACTGATCCGGGGTCTTGCCACCGCCAGCCAGTAATACAGGTGTATGTATACTTGTCAGCCAATGCCATCTATAGAGATACACATGCTCTGTGCACTTCCTATTAGTTTCAATAAAGTTTAAACAGGTTTTCCTTAATATTTTTTTCATGCAAAACAAATTTTTCAATGCATTAACTGTGTTAATATTTAAAAGCATGAATAAAACAATTGTATTCAGTGTCCCCCTAACAAAAAGGTTATTTTATTTTTCTCCAACTTTCTAAAATTTACAAATATAGGGATACAGTACTGCATAGATAGGTATATTCAGTATATTCCGCTGTACAACTGAATACATTTTGATCTAATTAGATTTGTTAATGGCATTTAATCCGTTAGTATGCATTATATTTTTACATTTGCAGTGAGCAGTGCATTGCTGCTGTATACTGCTAGGTGGGACTGCAGACCTGAAGGATATTGATAGCAGAAGGGTACAGGCATTTGTTCCCAGGACTTTGAAACAAATGTGTTTTTCATAAACAGTTTCCATCTGGTTTCCTTTTGTGCAACTTGCCTGAAAATAAGAGCTTTGTTTGCTTTCCTGTAGGGCTGCAAGCTGTCACTGAGTACATGTGTCTGGAGAGCATGTGGTACCCGTGAAGCCTGTACAGAGAGTAGACTTTTGCAGGTAAACTCAAACCTTTCTTTCCTCTGTTTGTCCCACACACCCTCCTAATATACGCCAACCTATTTAAAAGCCCCAGTAACTTTTCTTTCTATTTATTTATCCAGGTGCAGTATCGGTGCTGGGTGAGGTCATACTCATATTCAGTTACACAGCTGGCTTTGCAAGAGCATTACAGGGCATGGCCCCCTCCTGGATTCTCTATTTTTCTACAAACCTAAAGTAACTCCTTGTATCTCCAGTTTCTTCCCTTCACTGACTAGAAATGATCGGCTTTCTACAGAAAGGCAAAAGCTAATGTAAACCAAGACATGGACAACTAGCAAAGAATAACATGCATAAAAATTTGCTTCTAAAAGCAGTTTCATAGAGTACTGTATTTTACACTAATATCGGACTTCAAGCTGCATGCTTAGTAATCCCACTACAGAGAAATTACTGAGCTTGTAATAGCAAATTATAGGAAAGTGTACTTTTGAGAATTACTGTTTATTTTACATAGTGACCTCATAAACCCTTCTGCTTTTACTCTTTCGGTTTATGAGTCATTATACATTTGGAACGTGAAAATAATACATTACACACGTTCATCCACCCATCAATTTGAAGGGCTCTCGTTCCTCAAAAAACAAACCAATAACTTAAATCGTGGGGCCCAGTCCATCCTACTGCATGACTAACCAATCCATACAGTAGGATGAACTGGGCCTCCCAAGATCTAGGTACCATTTATTTACACAGAGGAGGAAGTAATCGAAAATAAAAAATAACAAAGGAAAACTGAAAGAACATTACAACTAAAAAGTGGCAAAAAGAGGGAGGAAAAGAAAAGGGAGACAAGTCAACTGTTCTAATTAAACAATTAATTAGCAGATTTAAACATCCAACATGGTCATATAACATATTTCTAGGTAGTACACTCTATAGCAATATGATTGATACCTTCTGGTGTACTCAAATGGAAGATGGTTGTAATAGGTGATACCTTGCAACAGGCCCCTAAAGCATTCTTGGTAGAAGTTATCTTTGTAACCCCAAAATTGCCCACACTATTTCATGACACTATTTCAAGCTAGTCTCTAAGATTGTTCACTAAATAAAACCAACCCAAATTCTCTAGGTTGCTCATACCTTCTAGTGTACTCTGCAGCAAAGAGGATAATACCTTGTGGTATACTCTATAGCAAGATGGCCAATACCTTCTGGCCCCATAGAGGATATATTTTAAAAGATCAACTATAGAATTATTGGTAGATGAGTTGGTATCCACAATTTTATAAGCTACTTAAAGATAAAACGTTTAGGTTTCAGATGGAAAAGAGGAGACTAAGGACATAATTCAGCTTAATGTTAAGGGATGAATATTCTATTGACAGTGATCTATATCAACAGAAAAGCAAATCTTTTGATAAGCATGAGCAAATCTAATACTCTGGACAACCTTGTTTATAACACTTTATTTTCAGAGGCTGTAAGTTTGGTCTGATGATTCTCTTTACCCATTGATCCTATACCATTACCCAAATCAGTAACCACAAGAATAAAAAAAAAAAGAAATGATCACACATGTTAACTCAAGTTAGACTATAACCCTGTACAATGTTATGCTATGAAGCACACTGATCAAGCAGTGATGGTTTTCTCAAGTTTGTTGACAATGATAAAATAAGCCCTAAAACCAGAATAATTGATCCACACCAACCAAAGTATTCAGCCATATCATTGGAAAACATAAATAACATTATTAACAAAAATAGTGCAAATATTACCCGATGACCTCTACAAAGCCCTATAACAATTTATCAATGATACTACACCCAGAATATATGTTATAGCAACACTTGCAAAGCACTGAAAAGAATGTGCCAAAACAGTCTAATGTTCTACAAGAAAAAAAAAGAGCAAAAGCACTTAAAAGAGGAACTTACATGGGAATAATGATTTTATGGCAAAATAAAACATAACAGAAGCTCAATTTATATATTTTTGCATTGTTGACAATCGTTTTGCTGGTGTGTGGTTTCATTTCTTACCTGACATTTTCCTTATCCTTTTATGCGCATCTTCCGGGTTCAACAAGATAAGCGTTGGGAGGCGCCGAAATAAAATAATGGTGAGGCTTATACCACATAGGGTGCATCCATAGTAACGCAAAGTCTACTGAGATTTCAGCATGGAATTTTACATTGGCTTTAATGAAATTGACTTTTCCTGATCAGACTGTTTTCAACTAGATATTTTTTTCCTTTAATTTATTATAGATGCGTCCCATGAAGTGAGCACTGAATTCCAGAACACAAGGATTATGTAGCTTAAACACAATGATGAAACCCTCCAGATCTGTGTTTATTTTATGGTGTAAATGGTTTTCACAATGATATATTCTTGTAAAAAAATCCAATGTGAACTACCAAGGAGATATATCCTTTTATAAACAGCAATATAGATTGGCTAGTCAGTTTTTATATACAATGGTAATTATTAATTCCGTTACTGCCAGAGGGGGCTGTAAATGGCTTTGTATTGGTTTTGCCCATGTTTTACAGCTAGTGGCCTATAATAAATATCACAACTCAAAAGAGAAGGAAGGTTCAAAATGTTTATTCCCAGACACCACTGGGGCTATAAGAGATGTTTCTCAGCCTTGAATTCAAAGCAAGAAAAATATGTTATCTTTAGGTGGAATAGAACTGACTTGGTTCTAAAATTATTTAATTGTGAGCACTCCTATTTTAACACCTTCTTTCCATAAAGATCTTTGATTTGCTTTGTGCTCAAGTGGCTTCTAATATCAACTTTGAGTGTTCAATCATAAGGGACGTACAGACACATTTTTATAGTGGATTTTATAGTAAAGCAAAGGAAAAATGTACCAGATGACAAAAGTCTGAATTTTTTTCTCCAATAGTTTTTATTTTAGCTAAACGCAACTAAGAAGCTAATGTCCATTTATAAGGTAAGAAGCTCTATCTTCAGTAGAACATATCAACATTGCATTGGCAAGAAAACTTGTTTTGCCAACCAAGTGCGGCAGGACATTCAAAGGCTTAATGATATACAGTTGACAGAACTATTACAACATAAGTGTTCATATGTTCATGATGGCAACAGACAAGCCTAAAACAAGTTGCATTGGATGACATTGTGATATGTGTAGACAGCAGAATTCACTGATTTCTGAATGTATAAATGTCTCTAACTGCCCTGTACAGCAGCTTATTACCTGGCTCCACATCGTGCCATCCACTCGACTGGCTTCCACTTCCTGGGGAGCGTCCCTGGCTTGTATAAAATGGCTCTTCACCAGGACTGTCCATTTCATCCTCTACAGACTTGAGGCGCTTTGTGGAACTTAAAGAAAGGGAAAGAGAACAAAGACATATTTTCACTAGTAACCCAGTGCCAGGTGAGTATTTACAAGACAGGATGGATAGATTTGATAGTATACATTTATACACAAAAAATGAATATATCTTAAACATATAGGGATTTATATATCAATATATCTCTATTCTCAAACAGGAACAAAGCAAGAAATTGTACTATATTTTTGGAAATATCTTGCTTCATAAATTAGATGAAATTACTTGCTCCTTTATACCAGTTTTGAAGCAGGGATAGTTTGATAAATAAGTGGTTTTCTGCCTTAATGGGCCATTCATTGGTCATGCAGTGGGCTTTTATTTTGTATAAATATAATAAATTCAGTGTAGCTTTTTGAAGTTTAGTGCTTCAAGAGCTTTTTTGCCACATATTAGGTGTTTACTATAGTGCATCTTTAAGAGATCTGAATAAGTCAGACAATAATCAAGAACCTTCCCTATCATAAAAGATACAATATTGCTTCCACTTTGTGGGATGCGGACAGCTGACATTGCAGGACCAAGTCTTGGAGAGATGCAATCAGGCTACGGTAAGAGCTGCTGTACATCTGGAGGCATGAGACCTAAAAAGCAATCTTAGTAAATTGAGTACATTGCTTTAGAAAATAGGCTTTAGAGTTTATTTTTCAATTATTAGAACTTCGTCCAGAGAAGTAGTTAAAGAAGAAATTATTTTGGAAATATATTTAAATGTATCGCCTATCCGTTTAAAGGACCACCGCACAATGAAAAAAATAATATTTGTTTGAGAACGTTGTCTGACTCCGAGCATAAATAAGTAGAAAAAAATCATACATCTAGTTTTTAATTAGAAAAAAAATGATGCCTCTGCAGGACCCTGGAGAGAATAGGCATTTTAGTCTTACCCAATTATCTTTACAATGGGTCTCTGTTCCCACCCTCATGATTCAACTCTGATGAAGTGATGCAACAAATACAAAATGGATTCCTGTACTTATAAACAGAGTCTGCAAAGCTTCCGGTTTTCACAAGAAAATGCATTATACCCATGACTTGCACAGCTGCTCATTTTGTTATTTTGGTACATACTAGACAAACAAGTATTTTTTTTTTTCTTGAGCTGCAGTGGTTCTTTAAATTCTCTCTTTTTAGTTACTGTACTCTTTTTAGCTTTTCTAATCCACAATTTTTAATAAATCAACAACAAAATGTAAGTCAGAGTGAGAGAGTGAGAGAGAGAGTGAGTGAGAGTGAGAGAGTGAGTGAGAGTGAGAGAGAGAGTCTGGTACGCACCAACATGTTAACAGAGATTTAAGTCAGTTTATTAACTATACTATATCACAGTGCAACAGAAATATATAGTCATGCCCACAGTCTGCCAGACAGTTACATTTATTAATCAAAGAAACAAAATTAAAACAGGAAGGATTCAGTAAAAGACTACAGAAATATATAAAAAGATCAGATCTGTATAAATTAATTGTAAAAAGTGTACTTTTGCAATTTGCTTGTATATATAATCTAGAAATGTTGCAAAGTATTGACAAAATGCAGTCTTTTGGAATGAAGTGCTACTTCTGTAGCCACTGCATGCCTAGGATGCGCACAAGGATATTCTGAGGATTAATTAAGCTTAATATTTTAGGCAAATACAATTGGCTAGATTGACCTTTTGCTTCTGTGTTTGCCAACTCAGGTCACACACAGTAATATGTCATCATGGCTATATTTCCATTTCCTATGAACCATTGAGATCCCGGCCAGGGGTTAGCATTATTTGTCTCAAACAACGCAAAGTTAAAATAAAATGCAACTACATTTCTAGACTATTCAAACATTTTTGCAACTCAATGCCAATTTGTAATTTACACTTTAAGAATTCCTTTAAGCAGATCTTCCCCTTTTTCTACTATTTCTCTGGTCATTTAAGCTCACTTTCTCTATGTTCTTGCAATGTCAGCTGACTGTGTTATTTAACTAATCTCTCAAAGTCCTCCTTCTGTTTATTTTTTAAAACATCCCAATGTTGCCTGGGCAGCCCTGATTGTGATAACCGATCAACTGTTATACATACAAACAGGGAATATCATGTAATGTAACTTTGCATTAAGCTGCAGATAACACGCTCAAAGGGTATTTCATTAAAAATCCAACTGGACATAATTTCTACCTTCAAACATATAGTCTAAGCTTTGCTAATTAAATGGAAAATACTAAGACAAGTAATGGGCGTTGAGCTGCTCTGTATCTATATACTTACTAATGGACACATTTGATCCACTCAGACTGTAAGCTCTCAGGGCTGGGATTCACTTTTTCCTCCTCTTCAACTTTCACATCTGACGTTCTAAACCTTGTATTACATATGAAGATTACAATATTTTACATTGTCTGTATGATTCAACTGTAAAGCTATGGATATATTATCTGTACCATGCGTATATTATCTGTGCAGAACCAGTAAATTAAAATGAAAATTTGTTTGCAAATTCTAAAATATTAAATAGATTGTTTTCATTTTATTTAAATAATATATTTTGGAATATAAATAAACCCTTTAACCAGATGCAATTATGCATAGCATGTTAACTGTAACTTTAAACACAAATTCAATTCTGCATGGGATAATCACGACAGCCTGGCACACATGAATTTGGCATGGGATAGTGACAGACACACATGCAAGCAGCATGGGATAACGGCTAGCATACACATGAAATCTAAATTATAGTGACGGGACACACAGGACATCAGTATTGGATAAGGCGGGGCACACCCACAAATTCTGCAAGTAATAGTACCTGACACAAGCATATTTACTGCAGGGGATAACGCTAGGCACACACATGAATTCAGCAAACGAAAATGTTTGGCACTCATATGAAATCGACATTTGGTAATGTCTGGCGCACATGAATTCGGCACGGGATAATGTCTGTCATGCACACTCAAATTCAGCACTTAAAAATCAGCCTGAAATACCATGCAATACTCACACACAATAATGTCCAGCAAGCACACACATATGAATTTGGCCTGGGATAATGTCTGGTGTACACACATGAATCCGGAATGGGATGATGTCTGGCACACACACGAATTTCGAATTGGAAAATATCTGTCATGCACACTCATGAATTTGGCGTGGGATGCTGTTTGTCAGACACAAATGAATTTAGCCTGAAATAATGTCTGGCACACATACACATGAATACGGCCTAGGATAATATCTGGTGCATACATGAATTTGCATTAGGATATTGTATGGCACACATGCACATGAAATTAGCACGGCATTAATGTCTGCAGCACATACATGGATTACATTTGGGATATTATCTGGCACACACACATGATTTTAGAATGGAATGATATCTGGTACACACATGCATTCTGTTTGAGTTAATGACTGGCATACACAATTTCGTCATGGGACAATTATGCGCATACTCATGCATTCTGCATAGGACAGTGACTGCAGCCTGGCACACATGCTATGAATACTCCTTGTTACCTGGTAGAGGATGTGCTAGGCAGTGACCTCCTCATTGCTCCAGGGCTCATGCTGTAGTATGAAGAACTATCCAACTCTGAAAGTGAGAAATTGGGACCCGTCCCTGCGGCTATGGGTGCTAAAAGAGGAAAAAGAGAGAATATCTATTATATTTTGGCAAAGATATATAACTCTATAATATCAAAAGCAATGCAAAACATTAACAAAATTCACCACCAATACATCCAAGAAAAAAGTACTATTCTTCCATATTAAGAAAGAGAACTTTCACCACATAGTAAATGGTTGTCATGATATACTGTTTAAGCTGTCATCATACATGCAAATATTTTGGTGAGATGTTTAACAAACATTTAATTTCTATTATTATGAATTTATAACAGCATGTTTTAAAGTGACTTATTTGTGAAAGGTATTTAGATTTTAAAAATTGATCAATTATTGGCTTAGTTATAGGCCCCTGAAACCCTTTAAAATAATTTTGTGTAAGCTATCACCAGTTTAACGTCTTGGCACCATCAAATCATTAGTGGAATCAATTATCATGGCTTATCTTGTGCCAGAGCTGCTTGGGAGAAGTGATGTTCCGCAATGATATGTAAGCGGCAGAGAGACTGATTCTCTGAAGGTGTGTTACAGAGGAGTGAGTGATGGTGACTATCAATGCACAGTTAAGCCTACTTACTGTACTACATTTAATTCTTTGAATTTTATTAAAAGCATACATTTAAAAAAAGGGCATCTGGATTTGAAATGTCAACTTCTACAAACTTATTCAAATAGTCTGCCACTTGGCTATCTCTCTTCATGACAGAGACGAGTGTAAAAAGCTATACAGTTCTGTACAGCAGGTTTTAATGTCTCCGGTGGTGCAGCCTCATAATATATAGCATTTTAGGAAGAGATTCAACCACCCTTTAACACCCTTTTGAAAATCTCTTTAACGCCCTTTAGCAGCAATTCAAAAAGTTTAAACCCTGCCAATATGCTTTTCAACGGTCTATCTAATGGTGCAGAGCACAACTGGCGAGAACGGTGGTCCTTTCAAGCTTATCCATTTTTTTTAATAAAAATATATATCTTAAAATCTTGTTATACCATAAATAAACTATGTATGTGAGAGCATTGTCCGCCCTTGTACAGTGGGTTGTTGGCTTGTTGACACTATTCCTCTGTACAGGAGATCCTAGTTAGTTTGACAAAGTGAAATTACATTGCAAATTAAAGAGGGTGGGTTGGTAGATTGCCTTTACTGAAAGGTAAAGGTAAGTTGTCTAAACTACAGATCACCAATTGTATATGTATTAATGTTGTAATGTTTAAAACATGCTGCTTGAGAACATGTTGAGGTTCCTGCTTCCTTTCCTTCATTTCCTTTACTATTTGTACCACTAATAAACCATTCTGGACAATATGTCTGCATAAATACCCCCAATTATTATAAATCTGCCACTTGGATATAAAACTGCCATTCTCTGCTAATTGAAACATGCTTTTAAGGTAATGCAACTAAATAATGCGACAGTAGATATTATGTCCTTTTTTGCTTAAAGTACACAAACAATATTTTGTTAAAATAAAAAATTAATGAAAGAGAAAGAAATGATTTTATCTATTTTTACTCTCCGCCAGAGTTTCCTGACAGCAGATCCAGGAGGCTGTAAAACTGATGAATTTGCATGGAAAAAGAAACCAGTGTAGTAATTTGTGTAAAAGGTAACACGGACATGGACTGCTATAATTCAGACACCCTGCAGATAGCAGACTGCTGCAGTACGAGCAGTTATGGGTTAGAAAAATGACCACATTGCAGTCAGTCTGACTTGAATGGAAATCAATCACACGGGTGCTCTGCAGCATCTACTGTACAGGCTCGCAGCTACTGCTTTTCCAAATTGATGTCCAGCATGTGTATCCAGTCTACCCCTTTAGATACACCACAATTTCTACATGGCTTCAATACCACATTATAGCCCCACCCCAAAAAAAGATTTTGTGACCATAATTTCTTCAAGGACAACTGTACTTAAGAAAAAGAAAACACCTTTATTTGCAATAAGCTGACATTAGCAATAAACATAAACATGTTTTTAGAGAAAATTAGACTTTTGTAAAATAGAGTATTCAATTTCGTCTTTGTTTCACCACTTCCTGAGGGCTACATTATGAGGGGTATGTTTTATCTATCAGTGGAAGGAGGGGTGAGGAGAATATCTAGATACTTTGAGACAGGTGTTTGCACCTATTGATGCAAGCTTGCCTATTTCACACAGATACATTCTCACCAAAATATCATGGATGTCTTCAAGGTCCAGGAGAGGCATCAACATTTATTTGTAATTACAAGCTAGCTTTATGATAATTTTCTGCCTGAGTATGCGTGTAGTTAGACTCAAAGTTTTCAATCATATTAACCACTTTTCATTATACAGTAAACTCCCCGTTATCTGGCACCCACGGGGGCTCCCTATTGCCGGATAAGTGTAGTTGCTGATTAATCGGGAGTCCCTGAAAAATCCCTCAAAATGCCTTTAAAAAGGCATTAGCACCTAAACTGGGCCATTTAGGAAAAAACATTTTTAAAAAAAAGTTAGTCTTTTTTTATTGGCAGTCTCGAACTGCTGGGCAGTGGCGGTTATCTCGGTTTAGCGGGAGTTTCTGTAAAATAAGGGATTGATGCCGGTGCCAGTTGCTTGAGAGTGCCGGTTGCTTAGGTGCCAGATAATCTGGATTTTACTGTACCGTGAATCTTCAGAGTACCACTACAGTCCCATTTATTTTCTATGGCCTTCATAATAACTAATGGTAAAACATAACACACAAGATTCTAGGTACATCCTATGTGGCTCCTAGATAATCTAGCAGAATTCTAAATGTAATATGCTTTTATGCACGTACTAGTCATCTCTGGTGGTCCAGTGGTAGTAGTTAATGATTCACCAGAGGAAATCATTCTTCAAAACCAGGGCATCTTCTTTTCAATTGGAAAATATATGATTCTTAAAGAGTCAGGTAGATTTTCTAAGAGCCAGATAGGATTTTGTTGAATTGTTTTAGGGGACCCCCTCTGTAATGAAGAGTATTTAGGAAGTCACAGTGCTGTTTTAAAATCATGGCTTCATAATGCTGACCATATAGTACATGAAGAATCTGAAGTCTTACCCAGTCATCTAAGAATTAGCACTTTGATGACTGTGTATGATGTGTGGGACATGACCTCTGCTTCACTTCAAGTGTTAAAGTACAGTTCAAAATTCTCTCTACTGATACAGCTTACGTCTTTATCGCATCATAATCACTAACCCTTTGTATGTAAAGTCATAAAAATCCACATTTTAGTAGCAGACTCAGCATTTTTGCATAACTTGGTTTGTACTTTAAGATCTCACAAGACTTTGTTTGCAAACTAGTACAACTTCTCTGTAACATGTGTGAGCAAATGCTTTCTTTTATTCATCCAGCTATATACCGTAATTTCTGTATGTACAAGTGCTATGTTACCTGGTATACATTAAACAAGTTCACAGTTTCCCTATAGGACCTATTACAATAGCTGGGAGATTATTGCATTTCTTGCTCTCCCAAGCAGGGGATGCTTATTAACTTCACTACTCACTTCATTGCAGGCTCTCTCTAGCAGCTTACACAGTAAGAAAACGTGATATCTAATTAAATGAAGCAACTTTCCATCATCCTAAAGATTGTACAGCAAGTGGCAAAAAAAAGAACATCTCATTCTCAGATCAGACAGGAATTGATGCTGGTGGGAAGGGAGCAAATTGAGATTTTTAAACTAATACAACTAAGAGAAGCATTTCCAAAACAAATACAGCAGATACCCTTTATCTTCACGTGAGACAGAAGGTGAATAAATCAGACTGTGCAGAGAAGCATCACACCACTAGTGCAGCACAGCATGTATTTCAGGTTACATTGTAAGTAGATCAAGAGAATGGAAGTAAGGGATAGAATGCAGCAAGAAAATGCATTAAGACAATGGCAGCAAGGGATAGAATGCAGCAAGAGAATACAAAAAGAGGATGGAAGTAAGGGATAGAGAATTAGGATTAATGCACAGAATGACATGTACACATTTTATACAACTGTCTGGCACACATCCTGGCCAATCAGTAAGCCACATCCCTAAATAACAGGCTGCCCCTTGTTTACTGGGAAAACCCTGTACCTCAGATCAAATCAGATCTTTAATCTCATCCTGTTGGTTATATTTAGGTGGGCTGAATGAATTATCACCAGATAACAGCACTGTACATAATAGGCTGCAACCTGCTTACTGGGAAACGCTGTAAAAGGATTATCTATTAGTCTTGGGTGTTGGCTAATGCAATAGCCTGCAGAAAAGCTAATATGTTATGCAGAACATAAACCAAGATACATACAGTATAACAGTGTAATCATATTTTAACCATAAGCAATAAAAAATACATCACTTGAACCATAAACAGGATAAATTATTCCCAGTCCAGGCTCAAGCCATAGTCCAAAACAGTCCAGTCAGGCCCTGGGCAGGACAGGAAGCAAGGGATAGAATGCATCAAGAAAATAAATTAAGAGAATGGTGGTAAGGGTTAGAATGCTGCATTGGACTAAAGGACACTATTAGTAGGATTCAGGAATTAGATGCCATATTTTATTTGATCCAAGCAGGTTAAGAGTTAATATCTGAACAGGTGGAATCCAAGGGAATGTACTCATGTTAGTTTTTGCCACCTATTGCATACTTATTTCTAAATGCAATGGACTGGCTAGGATGAATTTCTCAAAAGGAAAATAAGATAAGCCTAGGGTAGCAGAAAATCCAGGTGTGGTGGTAAACATGTCCCACTGTCTCCATCTCTCTCTTCACTATGCTGTCTTTGTTCCCCATTATTTTAGACACTTTCCTCTCCATCAGACCTCCCATCACATTGCTGGTCCCTTTTTCCCTTTATATTTCTTCACTCTCTCTCACTTCTTCCACTCTCTATAACCCTTAACTCTACCCAATTCCAATCTCTTTTCTCACATCCCTTTTTATATTATCTCTCCCACTCTTTATGTTAGGCATTGATACATTTATACCAAATTTAGAAGTCAGCAAAACAATTTAAAAGACAATCTTTTATTATGGGCTAGGGAATGGCGTATAATTATAACTGGATTTAGAATTACCAAAAAGTTAGGATTCAGAAGTAAAACATAGCCAGTGTCCTTGCTATTTTGTGAATAATGAGGTTTTTAATTGTGTATGGTCATTCCCCTCTTTTGGGTAACCAAACTGAAATAATTTGGGGGTCACTTTGGGTGCAGAGCAGTATATGCCTGTACTTATGTGCACACCCCTCCAGGTCTCCGTCTCACTGCGAGTGTCTCTGGATCTCTGAGGGGTTGTGTTCTGTATAAACTGCTTTCCCTGCTGTCAGCGCTGGGAGCTGCAATTAAGGCCATTAATCTCTGTGATAGGGAGACCACATGAGGAGCTTCTAAGGGCACTGTTAAAATGTTTAGCAGCACTTATTACAATCAATCTGAGTAAGAGATATGAATAGTGTGAGGTTATTGTGTATCAGGTATGCTTTTAGTAGATAAATACAAAATACACTCTAAAAATTACAAACAACCCACGTTGCTTTTATTAGAATTCTCCAGAGGTAATTGCAGTTTGGAAACATGTTTATTATGCGCCTGCCATGTCTCACGTGGTGAAGCGTTTTCCCAGCACCTCTGTGGAATGAGGGTTGTAGTTATGATACCATGTAAAGTGTTCATTTGATACAGAGGCCTCGCAAGTTCACCCATAGATCAAACAGGCGACATAAGCGTCAGAATGTGTCCTTCTATAATTAGCAGAGCACCATAATTAGGTGCTGCCCCGCTGTTTAATAGAGACATTTTTTATTAAAGGGGAAATTATATGACAACAGGAAGGGTTATCGGCGGATTATCAGTTTACGTTAAATGTGTACAGGAAAGAAACAACAATTTATAAACAGACATTTTTTTTTTGGTCTATACTGTAGGTCATTAGAGCCGCATTACGTTTTTCACCCCAATGTATCAAGGATACAAAGTTTAAAGAAGTGATTTTAAAGGGACATACTGTAATGGCCACTATTTATGGTATAAAAGTTAAAGGGATAGGTTAATTATGTCTTAAAGAGTCACAACAATATCCCCAGTTATTGTAGAAATGAAACCATACCAGTAATCCAATTGGTTGTTTAGTTAAAGTGCTAGATAAAGCTTAAACCAAGGTATTTCAAGCACTAAAAAAATACTACCTCTCTGCTACACTAAATTACTTTATCCGAGAGGAGTACTTAACTTTCATAATGGGATGATTTATTATTATTGTTTATTTGTGACGCTCCAACATAGTCCGTAGCGCTGTACAGGGGTTAAGTTCAAGGCAAAAACAATAGCAATATTAACACATTGCAAAGAATGGAAGGCCCTATTTTTGAGATTAAAACCTGGTGTCCATAGAGCTTTCCCCAATGCTCCTTGCAAGATTGAAAAGGATAATAAACATGAAGAGCATTGCACTTTAATACTTATAGTTCTCTGTGGTTATGTTCATTTTTCCAACTGGGCATGCTCCTTATTGTTTCCAAAGAGATTGATAAATTGTTAGTTTAGTTTATGAATAGTTTAGTCTATTAAAGGGACTTTACAATTATTCTTAAAACTAGTTACACATTGTATTAAAACATTTTTTTTCTAAAGTTTGAGATATCTAGTATTGTCTGTGATACATTTTATTTTATTTTTTTCAAATAAGCAACTTATAAGTGCTAACGAGCTGTTTGATGTGCTAATTACTCTCACAGTCTGCTGGTCTATCTCTGTGGAGGACTCAACAATGTTATTAAGCACCTGTATCAAGTACTCTAAGCCAGCCACAAATAAACAAGCTGAGCATAAAGGGATCACAAGACTGTGTCAAGTATCTCAAGAATTATTTATTTTTGGGGCAAAGGCTGGTACAATGTATGCACTTCCTGTTGGGGTGACAATGGCCCTTTAAGGTTATTTCTGACTCTCTTCTCATCCTGATCTGTTAGGTGATACATTTGCAGGAAGTGTTGAGCAACTCCGCTACAGGTAAGTATTACCGTGATACTGAATGGTAATCTCTCTAATCAAGAGCTATTGAAGTTACACTGTAATAGAAGCTCTTTTCAAACTGTATGTAAAGTACAGTAACAATAGTAAAAATAGTTAAAAAAAAGACGCATCCCCCCCCCCCTCATTTTTGTACTGATGATTTGCATAACCCTAGGTATAATTCACAGTGTTTATGCCCGTTTCATTCTCCACCATTTTAGTTTCTCATAATCTGTTGAACTATTTGGCCAGCTCTGCTTTCTTTCTTCTAGCAATCAGACATGAGGGGCTTTGGTGGTCGTTAATCATTTTGTGCTATTTACACTGTGTTAGAGCAAAAGGAAACCCTCCAAACTATGAGGGTGGAGAATAAAACAGGCAAAGACACTGAAAAATAATTAAAGAAGACCAAATGAACAATAAAAATATGAGTAAAACATGTAAAACTTTCAAGGTGCAAATACTGTATACAGCTCTTATTACAGTTACTAAATTTAAATACTATCAGCCTTATTAAATTGTGATTCGGTAAATTTAAAAGGGCTCTATTTAAGCACACAGCATATTTTTTTTTACAAAAGTTTCTAGTTAGTGAAGATCTTGCTTTTGGATAGTTCACTAACTAAAAACTTCTGTAAAAAAAATATGCTGTGTGCTTAAATAGAGCCATTTTAAATTTACTCAATCGCAATTTAATAAGGCTGTGTTCACTCTTGTATGACTCCATGACCCTATGGACCACATCACACCAGGCATATCTTCTGTCGCGGTGTGTTAAGTCCATATGTTTTCATGGCAAAGATACTGGAGTGGGTTGCCAGTTCCTTCCCCTGTGGACCGTGATTTGTCTGACCTCTCTGCTATGACCTGCCCATCTGAGGTGATCCTACATGTTTAGCTCACAGCTTCACTAAGGAACACAAGGCCCTTCACCATGACAATGTAGCAATCCCAAAAGAGGTAAGTGCCATAGTGGTCCTTAATATCAGAGTATCAATTGAACCATCTCTATCATACTTTACAATGCCATTAGTCAATGTCCCTATAAACAGCTTAATTGTGAGCAAACAAAATTAACTAGTTAACAAAGAGTGAGCGTAGCTGATATACGATATACAGTCTGGGCCTTGGTGATTAGTTATGAGCTCCTATAAAAATCTCTCTCTCTCTGTTCCTGAAATCTCCCGAAACATAATGGGCAAAATGCAGAGATAACTCTTAATATAATTGTCACACACTATTTAGGAAATTTATTGAATTAGAACTCAGTAAATCCAATAAATAAAGCCAGCCAGATGGTGTTTTGCTTCCTTGGAATGCCTTAACGTCTGATTTACTAACATTTACTAAAAAAGTTAAATAAAACGGCAGTATAAAAATGATAAAAATGCATTAGGAGCCTTGCATAAATACCAGGATCATAATGTATTCATAGATTAACATTACGTGGGACTAATAAACTTTTTATGTACCTATTAAGTCGATAAAAATACCGGACTTCTGAAGCTCAAAATGTAATTGGTAAAATATGCTTTTTATACGCCAGTAACAGCATCGTATTGTCTCAGTTAGGGCTCAAGTCCTTTCACCGAAGACAACAAATATGAAACGCGTGGTGCTCATTTTAGAGTTACGAGTGCAGACTTCTATTGACCATCTAATTATGCTGAGTTCCATTTATAAACAGAGCTAACCACTAAGTTTATGGAGACTTTTTGTACTGCTTTAATAGAATATTGATCGAGAGCAAGGTTTGAGTGGACTGCCATAGAATTCTGTAATGGCATACAAAAGGCAAGGTCACTGCAACTGTTCATTCCCTGCCTGCAGGCTATTTTTTATTATAATTTTTTTTTCTCTCTAATACTCCAGCACAAACAGCAATTTTCTAGTAACCATTCGTAGCTGCAAGTGTGGGGACACATTTCTCATGTATTGCATACACACACACACATATATGTGTGTGTATATATATATATATATATATATATATATATATATATATATATATATATATATATATATATATACATATACATATATATATATATATATACATATACATATATACACACACACAGTAGAATCTCGGTTATCCGGCACTCAACTAACGGGACTGTCAAGCAACCGGCACCGGCATCAATTCCCCATTTTCAAAATAACTCCTGCATAAATAAAACTTTTTTTCTAATTGTTTGTTTGGGCCCTAAATGGCCCAGTTTAAGTGCTAAGGCCTTTTTAAAAGGTATTTTGAGAGGTTTAAGGGTCGTTTAGACCCTTATAATTGGGGACTCCCGATTAACCGGCAACTACAGTTATCCGGCAATAGGGACTCCCCGTGGATTTTACTGTATGTATGTGTGTATATATATATATATATATATATATATATATATATACATATATATATATATATATATATATATATATATATATATATATATATGAAGATTGAAAATTATGGGGTAATGTGCAAAAATACTACTTAAAAGCATATTTAAGTACTCTAAAGTTTGCTAAATCTCTTGAGTTTGCAAGCAGTTGATTTCGAGAGTTAGCACCCTGAAAATCACTGCTAAAATTAGCATACAATTCATAATTAGTTTTGGCCAATCACAGACAGCTAATACATTGTATCAATCGGTGATGGCAGTTTGTGCAGGAAAGAATTATGGGATGTGTAGTCGACTGCGCAAAGAAGCAATGAGGAGTCAGACATTGATCTGTAGATCTCTGCATTGTGCTGCTGTTGGCATGAAGATTAGTAAAGAGCAAAAATCCATACCCGAATGCAGCGTTTCTATTGGAAAGTACACTATGCCTATGTAAGAACCTCTGGGGTGTAGAGAACACGTTTTATTTGTACATAAAATAAATCTGTATGTGTATAGAACGACTTCATGTAAAAGGTAAAAACAGGGAAACTTAGATATACCTTCAACTGAAAGGGTAATAGAAAAGAGCAACAGGTTTCTAGTGGAAGTGGTACAGTTAAATAAACCCTGTTAAAGAATACCAGCATGCCTAGTATAAGCATACGATTATCCTGAGGTATAACTAAGCCAACCTGTTAGGTAGACACAATAGGTAGACTAGACAGGTCTTTTGGGTTCTTATCTCCATGAAATCTATGTTTCAGCTATTTCTATGTTTCAAATCATTTGATCAGGATTATTCAACTATATAAAAATAGATCATTTGTTATTTACAGACTAAATATAATCTGATCACCCTACAGAATGTGAAAAAGGCTTTCAAAGCTATTAAGTATGTGTTTGTAGTTGTGATTAAAAAAGTTGATCATTTGTGAATAAAATAACATTGAATATATCTGTTTTTCTCTTGACTTTCAATTGGAACGTATCTCATGTCTCCAAAAAGAAATACAAAAAAAATGATTGCAGAACAACCAAAAGGAAACTACACTGCCACCAAAGCTAAGAATTTTGAAAATGATTTTTTTTACATTGGTAGTTTGTACTTCAAAGTTATGAAAGCTGGATGACTACAGTGGCCTTTTACATGTAATAGCCTATAGGAGACTTTTGGCTGAATTAGTTTTTTTTTTTTTCATACAGTACCTTATTATTATATTTTTTTAATCTTATTATATATTCCCCTGAATATTAATATCAGCAAATAAGCAAGGAAATGAAACGTATAAGTGGCACAGAAGAAAGGGACTATGGGCCAAAGGGTAGGGAGTACACTCACGCCTAAATTATGTGAATGCACTGGGGTTTGTAAATTATGAAGTGGACTGTGGGTTGTATCTCTTTCTATTTTTTTTTTTGTGTCATTCAGTCATTTACCACTCTCTGTGACCTCATGGACCATAACACACCAGGCACATAGTTATGTGCACTGTCATGCTGATCCACTTGGTTTCAAGGCAAGAGATACTTGAGGGGATTGCAAGTTCCTTCTCCTGTTGGCCACAGAATACAGCTCCTGGTATTCCAAGATGGTCTCCCATCCAAGTACAGACCAGGCCCAACCTTGCCAGCTTGCCTTCAGGGTGGTATGACCTCTTGGTTCCCTGACTGGAATCAAACCCAGGTTGCAGCGGTGAAAGCACAGAATCCTGACCACAAGGGAGCCCAGGGTCTCATTATTTTCAAGAGGTTTATTTACAGGCTCAAATGGATATAATAGGAACTGAAAGAGGTATATGGAATTAGTCTACCAATAAAAGATCGTTAGAAAATCAAATGCAATATAAGATTGATGGATAGATAGATATGGGATGAAATGAACAGATATAGACAGACAAGATAGACAATACACATACAGAAAATATCTAATCAGCCAATCATGTGGCGGCAAATCAATGAAAAAAAGCCTGAAGACATGGTCCAGAGGTTCAGTTGCTGCTCAGACCAAATATCAGAATGAAGAAGAAATGGGATCTAAGTCACTTTGGCAGTGGAATGATTGTTGGTGCCAGACAAGGTGATTTGAGTGTCTCAGAAACTGCCGATCTCCTGGGATTTTCACGCACAGTATTCTCTACAGTTTACAGAAAATAATGGGAGTGTCAGTTCTGTGGGCAAAAACATTTTATTAACGGGAAAGGTCAGATGAGAATGGCCGGACTGGTTTAAACTGACAGGATAGCAGCAGTAACTCATATAACCACCTGTTATTTGAAAGCACAACAATGAGCCTTGTGAAGGGGTTGGCCTACAGCAGCAAAACACTGGGTTCCACTCTTGTCAGCTAAGAATAGGGAACGGAGGATACAATGAACAGGGGCTCATCAAAACTGAAATTGAGTTGATTAGAAAACTACGCCTGGTCTCACGAATCTCAATTTTTGTTGCAACATGCAGATGGTAGAGAGAGAATTGGTCGTAAACTACATGAAACTGCAGATCCATCCTGCCTTGTGTCCTCAGTTCAAGCTTGCGGCAGTAGTGTAGAGGTGTCGGGAATGTTTTCATGACACATTAGGCCCCTAATACCAACTGGCCATCTTTAAAATGCCACAGCGTACCCGAGTATTGTTGCTGATCATGTTCATTCCTTTATGGACGTAGTCTTCTAATGGCTACTTCAAGTAGGGTAATGGGCTATAAACACAAAGCATGCCATCTCAAGCTGGTTCCACAAACATATCAAAGAATTCAGCGTACTTCAATGGCTGCTCCAGATCTCAACTGGTTTTAAGAGCCATAAATATAAACTATTCTGATGTATTGAATAGTCTTGCTGTATTGTAGAAATGTTTGTAATTAGTCCAGCTAAAAGGAGATCCATAATGGTGGCTACAGTGATATCACATCAGTCTTTTTATTTTAACATTTTTCAAATTTATATTGTCAATCAGATGATGATCCTCTATTTATAAAAACAATTAGATACCCGGCTGGATTTTCTAGCATACCAAAAGCCTGAGTGCTGTTTACCCATTTTACTAGTTTAACCATTTTTTTTTTCAGAAAAGTCTAAGTAAAACTGAAAAATGACACATCAAGCAAATGTTGTTGTTAGTTAAGAGTCGCTTCATGTAAGTATTTAAAGTTTTATGGATGCATCTCTACAGCAGAGATTAGTTCTGGGAGCAAATATTTATACCTCCTATGATGTCAAAGAGACCATTATATCTGCTGCTATAGTTCTCAAACTATGCTATAAATTCCCAAGTAATTATACAAATTGACTTTTAGCTGTGCTTGTAGAGGTCACAATGTAATATATACAGTATTATTTTCTGGAGCAGCTCAATTATAGATAACAAAAAGTAAATCTAACATTAGCTGCTAAAAACCTAAAATGGACATAGTGCTCTAATATTTAGTAATCTGTTTTGATTTATTATATATCATATTTAATATAATATATTATTGTAGGTTTCATGTCTGAATAAATAATAATGTAGGCATTCTGATGGCACGTATATTATTCATACTATCAGTCTTAGACCCTAAAACTTTACGTGAACCCTTCCCCCATTTTGGAAAGTTGTGGAATATATCAGCTTTATAAAAAATACACTAGTGAAAAATGTAACACTCAAGCCTGAAGGGTTAGAATTTGTAAATTGTATATCATACAAAGTAGCTAAATGTTCTATTTTAATATTAAGATTTTTTTCTTATGACAAGTTTCTATGATCACCTGATTTTTGTAACAATTCACCAGTGTTGTCCTACAAAACTTTTTAAACATGGAGTTAGGTGGCCTCTTTAAAAAGAATAATATATATAAAATAGATCTAGCTCACAAGCAGTGGGATATAATGCCATATTCAGCAATGCCACCATGCACTGATGATGGGTACAACATGGCAGCCTCAAAAATGAGCAAAGTCTGCTAAAATTAGAATGTTTTTATGCTCGTAGTCTACATGATCCATTTACTTTCTTTTTGAACTTGACTTTTGTTTGAAGTAGTTTTTCTAATGGCCTGAAAAAAATGTTAAATAAGTTTGGGGAACCCTGTCCAAAAAACACTATCCCTCAACCTGTACATAAATAGAAATATAATAATACTATTTGCAAGCCGTGTTAGTGCTTAAAATATCTGAAATAGAAATAAATCTAAAATATAAGCATTTAATTCGGTGTGTTCAATGTTCTTTTTTTTTTAGTTTTAAGCTTTGAAATATAACCCCAGATGACTGATGGCTGCTGTGAACCCTCAACTCAGGCTGTCTGTTTTATATTCTAGAAAAAACACAATCAATGGACCTTTGATCAATTGAAGTGGATGGTGCAAGGTACTCTTAATTCATTGTGCTTAGAGAGTATTGACAAGTCAGTAATGATCAGCCTGCTTCGTGTCACTCATTCTGACGACATTAGCATCTTCTAAAGGTCAAACCCAAAACCTCTCATCCGCAAAGGCTTCAGCTAAAGGGGTATGTGCTACTGAACAGGTAAAGTGTATATTCTTGCAACAGAACTATGCTGCAAAAATAATAGTTTTTAAATATATAGACTACATAAACCTCCATTTCAAGAATTCCTGTTAGTGGATAAAAAATAGGATTTAACATACCATCAACTCAAAATATAACAGTTTTTAGGACTCAACCCAAGATTATGACAAATCTTTAATTTTAGTGTATAAATCATCCCACAGAGAAGTTGACATTATTGTGATAAATTAAGAGTGTTTTAAAGATGTGCATACCAAACTTTTTTCAGGTTTGGCCAAATAAAATTATGCATATTTTGACCAACTCAGGCAACCATCCATATACTTTCGACACGTTGATAGTTTCTAACATTAACAGAAATTAAGTGTTTTGTTTTTTGTTTTTTTTAAGTGCTTAAAAGCTCTGTTTTTACTTCCAAACAGTCTCAGCAAATGTCCACCCCCTGTGACTCATGAACACAGTGTTTCTATTGATACTAGATGTACTAGCCACTTACACAACAGCATGTTTTGGCAATATGTGATTGGTTAGTACATTTAGAACTACAGAGACACCGTGTGCATGAGTTATGGGAGGTGGACCTTTGTTGAGACGATTTGGAAGGTTTCAATGAAAAACAGAGCTTTTACGCAAGTGTTAATAAAATGATGTTTAGATCTGCAAACAAACACTTTGTCTATTTTTATATTAAAAATAAGGAAACTTCCATAACACCTTTAATGAAGGATCTCATGTATTCTGGGTTCTATTTTCCTCTTCCAAATCTGACCCACCACAGACACTGCAAAAATCAATATATCACTTACCGGGTAGGCTCACTTAAATTTAAAGACCACATTAGACCTGTTTGCACCGCAATTCAAGATAAACACTACATATAGCCACCTGTTCTATAGTGGACGGTTAAATATTCCTAAATATATTACTAGTGTTGGTGTTTTTCAGATCAGCGGCGAGTTGCTTGGTGCTTTGGGGCTTGACTGTCTTTTTGGATAAGGCAAGCTGACATACCAGAGGATATTTATTTTTTGTGAGGTCTGGCATAATGTCATGGGACCTAGCTAAGTTATATCTATTTCATAGGGAAACAGGCAGATGATATTTTAAAAAATTTAAGTGTTTAACAAAATAAAACTTACAGTTTAATCAATTGAAATGTGAGATTATATATACTGTATATATATATATATATATATATATATATATATATCAAATAAGTCAATGTAAGTTTTTCACCTATAGATTGAAAGCAATTAAACTTTTTTTGAAACCAGGGTACTTACTTTGTGACACTCTTACAAGTTCAGTTACACTGAAAACACCTGAAGTGACAAAACTGTCTTGGAAGCCCAAATGTCCTGAAATGAGAAGGCAAACACGGTGATTAATATTTAACAATGCAAGTCTGTTTTTTTTTATTCCTTAAAACAGAAAACACAAATTATTGATTTAATAAATGGATATGAACTATAAACATTACACACAAAAGCTCTGCTACGTGAATTATTGTGTGGTTTGGATAACGTATCTGCACCTGGAAAATTCCTTAATGCACAAGCAACTTAACAGGAAATCTGGAACAGCAGAAGCGGTTTTAATAAACCGTTACCTTGAATAACCCCAACGGCTGTTAACATATGAAATAAAAACAGACTATCTAGGTATCCATCAGCAGTACAAAGTTCCTTGATAGATTTAAGGTTTTCTTAAGTAACATCTGATCGGGATTATCTAGAACTCTGTTCCAACAAAATGAAATGTAAAGAACTCTGCATTGTCTGAGGTTACACAAAGGAAATCTAGCAAAGGCAGATGTTAAACGCTCAGTTAGACTTGCAGGCACATACATGCACGCTAACACCTTGACAGTTTAACTTTTACAAGACTTCATAATCCCTCTCTATATTAGAGAAAGTCTATTGTGACAACTCGCATTTAGAAGTATGCTCTGGGTTTTATTAGACAACGTTCATAATATTGAAAAGGAAACAAATGATGAACTAAATTTGTTTTTATTACACTACAATTCTGTTAATCTTGGTATTAGTGTTCTTATTCACTATTCAATGAGTATGCTATAGATACAACCCGTTCGGTCTACAATGGAGGTCCAGTTTAGAAGTGACGGTAGCAGGCGACCAATGAGCAAGACTGCTGTTAATGCCTATATGTTTATTCCAGTCTATCGACACACACACACACACACATATATATATATATATATATATATATATATATAAAACGATTTAAGGGCCATCGTAGTTCAAGAAAAATGGCACTTTTGTGAAGTATGCACCAAGCTAACACTAGCAGCTATGTAAGCCACAAATATACCGTAACTATTTATAGGGACAAATCTGAATTTTTGAATACTCTTTTGTATAGAGGGTCCCATCTTGTCTGATATTTTGAAGTCTGAGGGTGTGATTATTTAACATATGTAAAGGAAGATTACAGAGGGAATGGATTGATTAAATCATTTGATCTCTTAGAATTTGACACCTACCTCCTAACATACACATGACCAGAAGCAGGCAACTTGCACCAATAAATGCAAGCAATACTTTCCAGACAAGTAAATATACATTTCAAACACACAGTATTTACCAAAGTATCTTTGATGCCTCCTGGGCCCAGTAGAGACATCAACATCAAAGTTTTCAAACCTATATATTTCCTTTAAGATTTTTTTAAAAATGTTTTTCAAATATTTACCCCATAATACCTTCAAGTTCTTTATCAGGAATGTACAGTAAATACTGGACCTTTATTGCTCATTTTCAGTCATGTTATGCTCAGATTACAGTAAATGCTTTTTCTGCAGTGCAACCAAACACAGCACTCTCAAAACCAGATTGGGACACAAATTCTGACGATCGTGCAGATTTTTTGTAGACTGAACGTCCAGGATCCAGTGCAAAAATGCACAATGAAATTTCTAGTGCTTCTTGAATGCAATCTAAGAGACGGAATTATCCCATCCAGAGCATGTCGTGTTACTACAATGAGGGAGCACTTTTAAGACTTTAAATTCATGTAATACAATTCTAGGCTGGATCTTTCTTGTTGGAAAAGCAGAATGGGAGTGATTGAAAAGAGAAAGAGGGCAATATTTGACAACAGAAATCAGCATAACCTCTTTGTGGCAGCAGTCATGGATGACTGGCCTCTGACCCTGAGAGATTATGTAGGATTTCAATGACAACAGCTGGAAGTGAGCATGTGTGAATGAAAAACACAGATCTGAGGCCTAGTACAAAGGCCCTCACAATCCCAGCATAGATCGCAGTGTTGATTAGAAAAGTGTTTCCTGGTCCAGGCTTAATAGAGTGTAATAATGAAAGTTTTTCTAACCCGCTCAGTGTCACAGATAAGAGTACACAATGTCATGTATAGATTGAAAAAGCTCCACGTATTTATATTATGCAGATATATAGTAATTGCTGTTTTCATAGATATATTTTAGTTGGCGTTGGGGAAAGACAGGTTCCGTAAAACAAACTATTAGAGTTGATTAAATGAAATGGACATGTATAAAGCTACAGTGATGGTCCAGCTTTTAGATTTTTTAAAGGACCACTGTAATGTCCAAGGACCTATCTGTTTTAAGTATGCACTAATCATTAATAAACTTCCTAATTAATGATTTATTATAGCAATATTCAATATCAAATTCACTTTTAGAGATTGGAGTGTCGGGCTCCAGTCAATATCTCTGTACCCATCATGATAAGGTCGTGGAACGGGGTTGGGTGTGAGATAGGACTAAAGTGGACAAACAATCATTCATAGGCTGCCCTCACGGTAAACGATCTTAGCCAACTTTTCGTGATTAAAAACATTGATGTTTTATGAGAATATATACAACAAAATGGTTTGTTTTTCTGCCACCATTGGTCTGGAACTCCTCCCTTGGCTCAGACTTTGACAGCTGCCTATTGACTGCGGAGATTTACTGGTAGGGTCTTGGAGATAAGCTGCACTTCCTGCCATAGTTCAAAAAATATGAGGAGCTCCAGACTAAAAATCAAAGGAAAGCCATAAAATTTCTGTATGTGTTCTCACATCAAATTGGAATTTAATTACATTTACCAATTTACATTTTACCATAAAGCTTTTCACAAAATGTAAATTTTGGATTGGAATCAGTGTTCATACAAAATGGAAGCCCGGTATTTCAAGAAGGACATTCTAGAAATGAGTCCCATTAATACTAGAAGTAGCTTAACTAAAGCATAATTATGCATTTAATCTCTGATCACCTTCACATGCCATTTTCATCACCAATTCTTCCAGATTATGTAAATTAGCCTGTAGGTAATGCCCATCCTTCTTTATTTTTTTGTTATTTAACACAATAGAATCATTATCAAAAACATAGGAAGTGTTCTCTGTCTCTAATTTAAGACCATCAAACAACAAACTAGAACTATCTGGATCATAAAATTAGCAGCACAGTACTACACAAGTTACTTCTATGTTGAGTATTGTCCAATTATAATAAGTGTCTGCTCCATATGCTTAAACTAATTTCATATATAAATCCAAACATTATCTTAACTATAAATGCACATTAAGAACTATAGTCAGGTACTACGATTTATCACGTTGCCTTGGTTCAATCTTCTAATTACAACTATACAAAACTGAAAAGCTGGCTCCTCTTAAAACCATGTTGATTCCATTACAAATTCTGATTTCTTCACTTTATTCCTGAAAATTACCCTATAGTAATTCTCCCTATTATTTAAGTCAGGCCTATAATTGGCTATCTGAAGTAAAATTAATTTTTTAAACAATGTGTTTTGCTTTTCTGGTACTGAGCCTGAGGAAATTAAGTCACAAAAAAAATAAAAAATAATGATCTGGCACAAGCGTGGTTCCCTAAGGGGTCTTGGAATTTTTCCATCTGAAGCAAGTGCTTTATTTACCTTAATTTGATCAAGACAACACGGGGTAAGGGGCAGAGTCGTTCGATTGTTCTGTAATATTGCTACCACTGATCTTTCTTGTTTAGAGAGAATACAAGTAATTTATGAACACCTCTGCTTTTTCAAGAATAAAACAAAATAACAAAGAAAGGTAATATGTGTACTTTATGTAGCTAAAAATCTTCACAAATGATGAAGAGGCAAAGCATTACTAACTTATATGCATATCAAAGATGTCTCTACCACACTGTCAATACTACTAACAATTAAAGAACCACTCGAGTCGCATATACCCTCTATGCACTTTTGACGAATTAATATCATGAAAATGGGATGAATGTTTTTAAAAAGTTGAAAAAAATAGATATAAAGCTCTAATTTACTGTTCTATCCCACAATACTTTACAAATGTTATTGCCTGTAGGTCTACTGAAGACTTTCCATAAAGGAATGCAACTTACAGTAGGATTAAAATCCCAGATGACAATAAAAGCAAGCAAGAAAAAAGGCAATGGTGAAACCAGAAAATAATAATTAAATATAGTAGTTTAGTAAATTAAAGTCCATATATATATTTTGTTTTACTTTCTATAAAACTTTTTGACAGTTATCAAGCCTAGCTCTTAGAAAGATTGTGCCATAAATATAATAGTCATACAATATGGTTTAATTTTATTTTTGATACATTAAAGAAGCAAAATAATATTTGAAAAAAAAAAATCCAAAATAAAATGAACTTTAGCATTGCAGATGATTGACAACTGGTGGCCCAAGCGTTGCAAGTAGCCTTCAGGCACTTCCCATGCATGTTCTCTGGTGTAGGAGAGCACGTCCCTCTTCAACAATACACAATCCATTATACAATCAAATAAACTAGCAAAGAATACCCAATAATACTGCTAAATAATTCTTGTCATAATTTATTACTTTGCTATTCCAATTTTACAGTTTTGCTTTCGGGGGGGTTAAAGCACTGTAAGGCCGTTTTAAGGACTCAGGATCCGCATATTGAGCCTATTTCTGTGTCCAGAGGTAGATTCAGGAGATAAATTGTCCATTTCAGGGAAAGAGAATAAGTGATACTATTGCAGCATCCTGAGCAAATCTGTTCGCAACCTCAGAACACCTACGGTTATTAGTGGAAGGAAGCAGGTCTGCTGGAGCTGGCTATGCTAAGGTTAAAAGATAACTTTTAAACAGCTACATTGACAATGTCCTCTTTAAATAATGATTTTGTTGCTAATCAGTCACGAAATAAACAAATAAATCTATATTGCATAACTACAGTGGACCTTTAAACAAAGAGTAAAAAGGGCTATCGATCTCGAAGTTGCCCATTCAGGTCTTGAAGGACAATTATAACACGGCAATGAACTAGTTAATCTAAAAAGTCATAAAACCAAAGAATACTTTTGAAATTTTACCAACAACACTAACTGATAATGAGGGACTAATTATGCCTGTTAACGAGCCAGAAATCCCTAGTTCAATTTGAATCTCATTTCCCCATTTCATCTTTATGCAAACACCAGAATTGCACAAAAAGTCGGTTTTCATGCTCCAGTCCACGAGGATTCTTTAGAACAGTGCCTTGAGGTGATATGTTTGCTTGGAAACACCAGAGAGCTGTATAAATCATCATATGGCACCACATTTAATGGGGGAGGAAGACAGAGTATTGTTTATGGCAAACATTCAAAAAGTAATTCCCAACTGACAAACTTAAGCTTGTTGTTCAAATTTATATGTCGTGAATACACATTCTGAGACGCGTGAAATAAAATAAATGATTTCTAGGAAAAGGGGGGAACCCAATGGAAGGCATATGGTGTAAGAGTAAGATGGTACATTCCAGTCATAAAGGGAGATCAAGATGAGACAATTTCATGTATTCACACAAACACGTGCAACTTCTTACCTATAGGGTAAAATGGTCACTACAGATTTGGGAACATTTTACATGCCTGTGACGTATATAACAAACTGGCAAGTTCAGCAGCTATGGATGAGCATAAAAACACTTTAGGGAAAATTGTGAGTTTAGGAGACTCTGGACCTCTTGAGTTTGCTATAGCCCGAAGGGTATGGTGATTCTATTATAATTAGCAGTTGCAATTAATCTTAAAACAGATCTGGATATAGATGTTTATCTGTATCCAAGGTCCCTCCCAAGTGACTGCTCATGTTGTGAACCAAGGTAATGACTTTGCCCATTAAAGCAAAATTTAAGAAAAAGAAAGAGTCATGAAATAAATAGTAAAGCATGTACCCACAATCAAACTACATTTGTAACAATATTAAGACCTCCTTCTGCAGACTCTAGTAAGCATGCCTCAGGTCACTGCACCGACTGAGTTATGGAGCTCTGTTGAGAAATAATAAATTCCATCTAAGTGGACTGACAGATAGGTCCCGACCATCCTGCCGAGTTGTGTTTTCAGCCATTTTTTTATGTTTGGCAGCAGTATTTATTTTATGAACCCTTTTCACCAGCATCCTCTGCCCTCTGTCAATGAGAAAGCTTACATGTCTCCTTAATACAACAACACTACACATATCTCTGTCCCATACAATAAACATAAAACTGGTATGAATACAGATATTTTTCAGCCCAAAAAAATCTCTTGTAGTTCAATAAATTTTGCCATCTATTTAAACATAAAATGCATTGTCAGAAAACTAGAAAGAAAAGGAGGGAAGAATACATTAAAATGAAAAGTAGGAAACGGCCCAACAAAGCAAGTAATATTTATTTCAAGTAAAGGATATGATGTGAAACTAATGGAAGGAGATACAGTGGTTGAGAAATAATGACTATTTAATCAATATAACTGTCACATTTCTATGTTGACAAGCAGATCTGGCATTGCATATTCTAGTGCTGGACTGTACTGAAATATTTAACAGTGCTTCTTGTTTACTGCCAAGGATATGCTGCCAAACAAGTGACAATTATAATGTTACTAAAAAGTATAAAAAAGGCGAGCGAAAGGGGAAATCATTCCAATAACGCAACAACCAAGAGGAACTAGTTCATAAAAATCCCACTGTACTGATCCAACTTTCAGAAGCTTTAAAACGTAAAGATGGATACATTGAATTTTATTGTGAATAAAAAAAAAAGTTGTTGTTTGAGAATAGTCATATTTAATCTCACCTTTAGGCTGTAGCTCCTCCCATCTTTACATACTTCCTGCCTTGCTGCTGCACGGTGTACCACAAAGTAAATTACACAAGGCTACCAATGCTAAGTAGTTGGTAAAAGATTGGAGGAGTTCCAGGCTAAATTAAGGGGAAAAGAGCTATATCCAATGTACGCTTCCTCACAAAAATATTAAATCTACTTTTGTAATCACATTAAATTGGCAAACTAAGCATTTCTACTACATACAAGACTGGCATCTGTTACGTGGCCCAATTTTTGATTTGGTAGCCACCCAGATGGCCTTTCCAATATTACAGGTTGTACACCCCATTTTGATCCAAGGCACTTTGCATAGTGAGGTGAGACATATAAAGGCTCTTTCTCAAGTTGAAAAGGTCACTTCACACATTAGTGAACAGTCTCAGTAGGTTAACATTGGAATTGAAGATCTCTCACCTCACTTCTAAGTTACCTTTAACCTTAATGAATATATTGCATACTGAATCATTTCTATTTATATATATATGTGTGAGGATAGGGTGCCTAAATCCTGTTCTCAAGAGGCATCTGAAACATTTCCATGCTTAAGCACGGTGGCCTATGGTGCAGTCCGTGATTGAGATCACTAGATACTTAAAATTGATCGTTATAATTTAAGCTACATATTAATAAATCATTTTAAGAATTCTACCTTGCTGACCATATTTATTTCTCATCTTCTGTAGAGTTGCATTCATGACCTCATATGTTTGCACTGATCCAAATGCAGATTTGGGGAGATACTCAACTATTTTTTAAATTAAAATATGCTATTTTGTTTGACTGCTCTTTGAAATCTTATGTTGCACTGTAGGTGATACCTAAGTAATAAAAAGTTAAAAGACCACGGACAAAGAAAATAACACAAGCTATGCAGATTTACAAAACGCTAAAACATTATATTAAAATGGCGGACCCTGGACTCCCATTGCACATTGTTATATAAAATTTAGCAGTGCAGAAGCACTTGTACAAACTGTGCTGGTGCTCCTTTGTGGTTCATGATTGACTTCATCATGCACACATCTAAAAATATCTATGCCAAAATCAAATATGGCCACCACACTTCTACTACAAAGACTGCCAGAAAACAATATGGCCGCTGCAACCACAAAGCACACAAATAATAAAGCAGGACCTGCCTGTTTTATAAAATGCAGTAATCATTCATGAGACTGAGGTGTTCAGGACCAAGAAGTTCAGTTATTGCTAAAAATATGTATTTACAGAATTCAGAAGGAAAAATATGTAGATGTAAAATAAAAACATGAGAAACATTAAACAGGAAATGTGTTTTATAATCAGTTTTCCCTCTTGTAAAAAAGCAGTAGAAAATCTCTTGATGCTTACATTTTGATAATAAGCTGTGTGAAATAGGGAAGCATATAATATTTGTGATATTATAACCACTTTCTCAAAAAAGTAATAGTGTGCATATAATGTGCTACAACTTGGGCCAAATGGCACATCCTTCACAAACCCTAAACCCAGAGAGGAGCTCAGTAACACGGAAATGAGCATCTAGCAGCCAAAATCTTGTATCACAAATTCTCTCTGATGTTTTGCTTACAATTTAAGAAAGCTAGCCAATTTAAAAATGGTTCACAAGAAAACAATAAATAAAATAATGCTCTTGAGTCAAGACAAGAAAAATCTGCCCGATTTAAATGAATGATTATTGAGTGGTTTGTTATGTAGAAAATTAAATCACAATTATTGCAGTCAATTTGCAAGATGTCTAGGAGTGTTTGTACAGCAAGTACTGGCTTATCTAGTCACAACCGATAAGCCACCACTTGTCCAGGCCTAGATTCTATATCATTCAGCACTTGAGATCATATTTCTGATTGTGCTATAATTGGCCCCTAACTAGAAGTTCTTATTCCGAAAAGATAAATGGAAACTATTACTCACAATGTAAAAGGGACACTCAATTAAAATATTACTTCTATGAATATATTTTACTACTGAATTGTGTATGTAGTAGTAAGTATGATGCAAGGTGGTCTCAGTTAAATTTAGTAGTCAACAAATAGAGTGTACTTTTGATAGGAGACTATCAGATGTTAGACATCAAGCTCTCACTTTTTCTCCACTCACTCTGTTTTCAAATAGAATATTATAAAATAATGAATTTAGATACTTCTCTACATTTTGCCCCCCAATCCAATTTTACAAATCAAACCATCTGAAATTATTAGTTTCCTATTATAATGCCACAATAAAATAACCAGACAAATCATCTTGACCAGACACACATTGACATGGATGCTCGCTAACCAGACATTCTAAGTTATCTATCTAATAATATACTTTCTTTAAAAATTAAATGTATAACAAAAAGTCCATTTTTAATAATTCTGCTAGGTTCATATGTATTTGTGAAAATGGCACATGCAGCAAAACTACATTGTGAAGGATACACAGAGGAAGGGCATTATTTAAATATATCATAGTTTGACTAACTGAAGCTCCAGGGTAGGTCCACAAAATAATTTCACGGAGCAATAGAGGTCTGAAAAAATAGAGTGGATTCTGATCTAAGTAAACTAAAACATAATACATGTGGAAAAGCACTACATACACTGAAAGATTGAATTGGTACCTTCTAGGTTATTATTCTTGGGATCAGCTGTTAAGGTAAGTATGTAGTAAGTGGTTTATGGTTCAGGATAGATACCTAGAAACATCTCTATGTAGCCGAGGACATGAAATGGTTCCAATTCCAGGTGTAGTGGACAGTAATCACTTTGGGAATGTAGGACAAAGATCCTTGCTCCAAACATAAACCCAAACAAGTACACATTATATAAACCATCTGTTCTAAAGATAAAAGTGTCTGAGCCATGACATAGAAATCTATTGATGATCCTCGGATTGACCCCAGCTTCAGACCAAGAAGGTGTAGGTTGGTTTCCTAAGTACTGGTGTCTTTTTACGTACATGTCAGTTGTAATGTTATCCCAGGCACATTATGTCCTGTGTGTCAAAAGCTAATGCAAGTGTAAAAAATAGTTGGATAAATATAACACCGTTGGAGAATAGGAAATCCGTTTTATCTCTCTGTCAACAATGTCTCTAGGGCTGGTTTGGATTCAGATTTTATAGTTAGTAACTAATACTGTTCTAGGGATAGATATTTTTGAAGCCACAGCAAATGTTAAAACATTGTATAAGTAGTCTTGAAACTGGCAAGCTTTTGGCACCAAGCTCTTCCTATTAACGTTCTGTTTCTATGATTCAGCAGTGCCACCCAATCAGTTTCTTTTAATTTCATGTTAACGTATTTGCTTATAAAAAAACAAATTCTAAATAATTACCCAATATCCCTGAAATTAGAAATATATCATAAATCTACATTTTAAATTTTTCAATCAATAACTATATCTTTAGTTGTCAGTTTTGATATCCATATTCACAAATTAAACAAAAGTGCACTATACTTGTTGTTTTCTATTTATCAAATCGGAATTCTTTTATTTATTTTTTTATTAATATTTTCTGTAGTGGAGATATCACCCCTAATTTTGGCTTTTTGTAAGGTGTTACATATTTGTGTCTCTGTATCACAGATCTTGCCAACATTTCTCTTTTGTAGAGTAAGAATTTTAAAGGGCATGAGTATTAGTTTAACCCTCCTTCTGACTTGTGTTATCATTAGCCACTGGGTAGCTCAAAGCATGTAAAAGATAATTAGCATCATCATAACTAATGTGAACCAAAAGGAACACCTGTTAGACATTCTTGCCCAATCAGAGTGTATTACCAGAGCAGTTTATGACAGCTGGGCACAACAGACATAGAGTAGTTTATTTTACATCAAAAAACATACAAAATATCCACCAACAGCTGAACAATAAATCTTGATAGGAATATAGTAAGTGTGAATGACGGCTTTCACAAATCATTCTGTTGACTGCATTATGAGCCAAATGAAACCTGAACTGTACATGCAGTTCAATACATGTGGGAGTATATAATATATAATTATAAATATATATATCACACACACATACAGACACATACGAAGAATGGAGTAGTCATGAACATCCAGTAATTCAGAATAAATAAATAATCAGAATATACAGCAATACATTTTTATTGGGGAAAAAAAACAACAACATTTAATGTTTGTCACTCTAAATATACAAACAAATAGTTATAATACAACATATACATAATTATGTACATGATTTATTCCATCAACAATCTGGAGATATGATCATCTTTACATTGACTGATTGAGGATGACCGGATATTAACCTAGTTTGGCCTAAGTTGTTAAATATCAAGCTAATAAGTGTAAATTATACCACTTCTACACCAGTCTGTATTATGTATAAAGGAGGACCCAGAATCTAATGCCATGGATCTAGTCCAAAGTATCTGTGGTCCTGGCGCTGTATTGCACATTTGTTACCGGCTAATGAAATGTAATACTTAATTCCTATTATTGTATACTGACCTATATTTGTGACACTTTTGGAAACATCTTCCAGTACCATGACATTTCTCTAAGATGGCAGGCAAGACCTTATTCAAGTATTGTGTATGAGTTATTGACATGGTTATATCACAAATACATTCTTAGAACACGTACAAGATATTATTTACATGAAATACCATCTTTTGTTATTTTATATCCCTTTAAATATCCCTGTTCTACCTTAAGGGAAACATTCTAACTTGAAACCAGCGTTAAGGGCATTGTTTCAATAGAAAAGGAATGTTACGAATGGACCTTAACAGATCTAAAATCTACATTATCTGCAAAAATCTCAATGGACATAAATGGAGCGTCCAGTAACTGCAGGTGTGAATCTCCATATACATCCCTTTCATACTTAAATACAAGTCTGAGTGCCAGGGGATATAGATACCTCTTTGATATTTCACCCAGGGTCAGTGAAAAGTTGTAAAGAGTTAGTGTATCACTAGTGCATTTCAATGCTTGCCTCGCTGATGAAGACTATTGAAGCCAATAACAAAAGGATTATATTTTTCAATCTACGAGAAAGTTCAAGAATTATTTAAAATTCCGGACTAATTTTCTAGGGCTGCCAGTTAATGCTTCTGAAATCACAGACCCAGAATAATTCCCGAAAAGACACTGCTAACTATGTAAAACTATGCTGACGAGTGAGCTGTATATGCAATTGTCCATTAAGAGCTGAACTGTGCATTAACAACTGGACTCAAACCACAAGCGCATTTGACTTTGAACATTAAATTGCACCTAAATTATGTATCCAGCAATGAAAGGCAAGTGTTTTATCCACTCATCATAAGGTGTTCAAAGCACTTTTTTTTATTATTAACATTATCCTTTTCCTCAGCTATCCATTACCAGGCTCCATTGTATCTATTGACCAGAACTCTCAAGTCTCATTCACTTGCAGCTAATCTCACTCTTTGGAATGAAGTCTCAATGTTATTATTGTTAATTCATAATGTGCCGGCATATTCTGCAGTAAGTAAACAATGCGCTATGTATATACAATTACATTACATATATGCGTTTAAGCTACCTGGGAGTCCAGGCACCTTCAATCTGTAATTATGGCTCCTAAATATTTTCCAGTGTTAAAATGTATTAATATATCTGTGGGCCTGAACTCCTAGAAGCACCATGTCTGGCTCCTAAATATTCTTCCAAAGTATAATGCATATCTATAAAGGCCTTCTTACAAAGTCTGTCGGGGCTAAGCTTTGGATACTTACCGTATGTCCACCCCTGTGTGTTTATTTATGATATATATATAGAATCTGCTAAATTTCGAGATTTTGTTGCGAAATAGTGAGCATGATTTACACAACTCCAAATGTTATTAGTTTGTTATTTATGTAAGATTTGTCCTCAAAAATACAGTGAGTGGGAAATATGAGTGAGAATTTATTCTGACTTCTAAATGTTTTATTCTGACTTCTAAGTTGTATCATTTGCGTACTGCTTATCTATATGCATACTCCGTTCCATAACCGCTAAATCTGGCTGATCCCTGAATTTCACATAGGTTTCTCAACCTCTTATTATAATTATTACAAGTCTTTAGAGTCCTCTGCAATCAGCACACTCTGGTTGTACCCATCTTGAACAGAGATGTACTCATTTAGCAAAAAATAAAAATGTTTTAAGCGTTGGCTAAATTTTTATGGTAAATAAGACAAACAAGAGACATTGATATGATAAAGAGATATGAATCATTCAAAAGTCGTCCACAAAAATAGTAAATTTAAAACAGTGGTCCATTGATGATTTTGGTACAGATAGTGCTCCAAAATATCCCCACCGTCCAAAAAAGCATAGAGAGTGACACGGTATACTACATAAACATCTCATCAGGTGAAAATGCTCAACTTAGGGATAGGCCATGTCAAACAAACCTAATTAGTTTCTATGAGGAAGTTATTAGGAACTTGGATCAAGGCAACTCGGTGGATGTAGTCTTTTTAAATTTTGCAAAGTCTTTTCATACTATGCCACATGGAGGACTACTGTGCAAACTTGGCAGGTTTGCTGTTGTGTCATGTTCTTTCCATTTGGTTATGATAGATTTGATGGTGCTCCTGGGGATCATCAAAGAATTGGATATTTTTTTATAACCTAACCCTGACTTGTACTTCTCAACAAGATTGTCCCTTACTTGTTTGGAGAGTTCCTTGGTCTTCATGGAAGTGTTTGGTTAGTTGTGCCTCTTGCTTAGGTGTTGCAGCCTCTGGGGCCTTTCAAAAAAAGCTGTGTATATGTAATGACAGATCATGCGACACAGGTGGACATCATTTCCTAATTATGTGACTTCTGAAGGTAATTGATTGAACCAGAGCTTTTTATGGGCTTCATAACAAAGGGGGTGAATACATACGCACATGCCAATTTTCTGTTTTCCATTTCTAAAAAATAGTTTTATGTATATATTTTTCTCATTTCACTTCACCAACTGAGACTATTGTGTTCTGATCCATCACATAAAATTCAGATTAACAAAACATTGAACTTAAGGCTGTAATGTAACAAAATAGGTAAAAAGTCAAGAGGGGGTGAATACTTTTGCAAGGCACTGTATACTGTTAGGGCCCTTTATAATAAGTACCCACAATGCATTTTTACAATGTACTGTTCAGATCATTACTAAATTAGATAACTTGTAAATTACACAAAGTCTTGAGCATTTGTTTATTTTTAATTCTATCTCTAGTAGTGGCGCAGACATTCTCGGGGTTCCGAAATAGAAAGGGATACTGTTCTCTTATTTAAAATGTGACCTACCTAGCTTGGTATAAAAGAACAAGTGATAAGACTAAGGGTGTAATTGATCTTTGGCATCCAGTTTACCAGGAGTCCGGCGATGCATTGGACTGTATTGCAAGTCACTTTGGCACAGAAAGGTTTAGAAGAAATGAACAGCAGCCGGCGCCAGGGTCATTAAACAAGATTGAGGATGTCTTTTTTCTCTCTCAATATACCAGAGTATTTAATAATACACTACACGCAGCATCACCACTTAAACTGTTATTTAGGAAATGTGTCTGTGCATTTATGGATGTAATGCAAGAGACGGACAAGACTGGTGTGCGTTTAAAAGAGATACTGTAGATCTTAAATTTCAAAACAACAAAAAAAACAACACACACATATGGATGGCATCCACAATCCTATTACTAACAAATTTAAAATAGTTAATAGAAGGGTTTAAAAATACGCCAGGATCTTAATGCATACATTTTCAACTATGGAATCAAATTATATATAAACCATAGTGTTATATTCGGGTGTCAAACCTGGTGAGCAAAAAATTGGGGTGAGACATAATTTGGGAACGGATTATTTATTCTCTCTCATATATATATATATATATATATATATATATATATATATATATATATATATATATATATATATATATATATATATATATATATATATATATATATAAAAATTTTAAGACTTTTCAAAGAGAACAGGAATCTCAAACATGATTGGACCACGTTAATTGTGTGTCTGCTTGCTTTGTTATGTCTTATGTTCTATGTCTATTATTTAGGCCCCAAAAAAATATTGTAACTCATAAAAAGCAACCAAATGTGTTATATAATTTAAAGATATTAAAATGATTGCTGTATAAGTTATGTTTTAGTTCCAAACATGTAGTTGATCTTGATATTAACATGGCAAATAAATTTAAATGACTATATATGAGCCTCTCCTAAAAAAATATTATCCAATTACATCCTGAATCCACTTACTGGATATGCTATTAGTTCTTGAGGATTTGCAGTGGAAGAAAAACGGCTTGTGTGCATTGGGGAAAAATTATATTTCTTGCTATCAATCTCAGCCCTTCTATCAACTGCTCTTTTGTCGCACTTTTGTTCACTGTATTTGTCGGAGTATTAACAGTGCACAAGGTCCTTCTAAAACCAGCAGTACTTAATTGTATTGCATAAAAGAACACATTAATCTAGGTTTCTGACCCATATATAAAAATTGAAAAATCTAGAGAAATGTAAAGAAAGCTATTTTCTTAAACCCAATAGTGAATGACAGAGAAAGGAAAAAAACAGGTGTTCAATAACAAAAAGATTTTCTGAGCCAAAAACTAATTTCAGCTAAAATGAGATTTCCTTGGCCTATGTACCATAGAAGAAGAAAAAATAAATCTTCTCTTTTCAGTTTACCTAATTCAATTCACCTCCTCAAACATCCAAGAACAAGTCCCTTGTAAGTGGAATGAGGGTTTGGGTAAAATATTTTATGTGCCTGAAGTTGTGTTACTGCATGACTTAAAAGCAGATAATCAGCAAATCTCAAGTCCTGAGAAAACTGAAATATAAATGCCTATAATATTCCTTGGCATTTTGAGCCTTCCATGCTTCATACAGAACAAGTGTTCAATCTGTACTGATATCTTAGTGATCTAATATACATCCAAATGTAGAAAAGGTTTTCTAGCACAATACATGATTTTATAAATTGTTTCAATAGTCGAAAATATTCTACTTAAGAATCATATTTAGCTTTCAACAGCATTTTCATTTTTTGTGTGCTGGGTCAGCTACGATTGTGAACTAGACATAGTTAACCGTTGTCCTCCTACAATCTGACCATCTTAAATATGTATCAAGTTTTCAACAGTAAACATGATATAATTGAGAACCAATAAAAGTATACATTCTGTAAAAAAAATAATAAGAGTTGGGTATAGAAGACAATGGAAAATAAAACCAACAAAATGATTTAAATCATCCACAGACACGTACACGTTTCTGCACACTCAGAAATAACATTCATAATGTGTCTCTCACATCACACTATTTCAGTGTACAGCTCTGATCTGCAGAAAACAAATGGATAGAAAAAAAACTAAATGAAAATTATAAGCTGGTGTGTTATATTTAAAAAGAAAGAAAGTTATGAGAAGCCTACTTGACAAGTATTATTTATGATATGTAAATACAATGCTGCTCAACAATATATGCCATCCACATATCTTACATCTCTTATTTTTTATATCTATATTTATGCTACAATGGAAGCCACCATTTTTGTTTCTGCAGATTTATGTATATAGGTGGGAGGAGACAATGACTGCAAAGGATGTTGCAGCTGCGACAATGGAAATTTGGCAGTTCAAGCTACCAATGTTTCTGGTTTGTTTTCACAGTTCTTAAAAAGCAGCTTAAAAAAGGCATTATCATCTTGCATTAAATAATAATAGCACAATGTACAATATAATTAATTAAAGGTGCATTTTTTTTCCATGCTAAAATAATTTTGCATGTTATCATTTGCATTTCTTCCTGACAGTATATTATAGATTATGGGACCACTCTAATGTTTAATTACGATTAAACTTAAAATTTGAACTGCGTTCAACATCATTTTTAGAGGCTTGCATTATTTGTGCATTTTAATGTATTTAATAAACTTACATTTCTAACCATACATCTGTTAAACTCTACACTACTAGTTACATTTTTACCATATTTCAGATTTAATCTCCTTTATGTCCCAGAACAATGAGAGTTCACTGTAACCATAAACAACTGATTTTTTTTTATTTTTTGTAAGAGCACAAGAGTTAAAAGAAAAAAAGGAATGTCAAAGATGCAATTGCAAGTTCAGTCTTATAACTAGAAGGTTGTAAAACCAGTTTAGTGAGCTGCCACTAAATGGTATTGAGAACAAAAGTGCTTTATGTTCCTCCTTGGGTTCGTGGCACACTGAGTTCCTTAAAATGAAATCCTGGTGCTTTGTTGATTTTAATCTCATGCGCTCTTGCTTTAAAAAAAGGTAGAAAAGAACCAAGATGGTACAGATAGTCCATCCATCAGAGCAAATGGAATTTCAGGTTGCTAGTCTCAGAAGTAGTAGTATCAAACGGATCCTTCAAACAAACACATTTGCTGCCTTTATGAATTATTTTAATGTACATAATAGGAAGTTTATGTAACACGCTTAAGGGACCTTTGAATGCTTATCATATTTATAGTATGCTCCTATGAAGAACCTGACAAGACATTTTTAGGAAGCTTAAAATAAATAAACCCAGTCTTTAATTGTATAGTATTATATTCAGTGTGGCTTTAATAGCATCAGGTATTTGTTTGCTTTCCTAACAGGATTATACACCTTGGAGACATTAAATTAAATATGATATCTTTTTGGTTCTATTGAAATACTGCCACTTGACAGGAATACATTAAAGAACAAGTCTAATGTGGATTTCTTTCTCCCTCACCCTCCATGCTAACTGGAAGTCCAAGTGCCAATGATACAAACCGAGGTTTCCAATTTCTCTAAAACGGTTTTACGCTCATGGCTTACACAGCTTCTAATGTTGTTCGTTTGTTCTATCTTTCACAAGCCTGTTATGTTTTCCTACACTACAATGGTCCTTTAAAGGGTCATTGACATTTTCCATTATACCTTTAAAAGGTAATATCATTTTTAAATGTTGCAAAGGTGTGTTATTTCTGATGAACAATAATTTCTTATTGTGAACTTAAAAGACGATGGGCACTATTAAATTCCAATTGAAAATTTGCATTTTCAGGTGTTACAGAGCGATTAAATTAGAAAAGAGAAGTTGCTGGAAAATTGAGCATATATTACATGTACTGTAGAAGACTGCGCTAAATCCAGTCCCCTTTTAAAGTTATCCATCGAATCCGCTGTCAGCACCACCTTTGGTAGAGAATTCCACAGATTAACCACCCTTACTGTGAAGAATCCTTCTTTAAGGTGGAATATTTTTACTTCTAATCTTAAAGGATTTCCTTGTGTCAGTTGGAAATCTCTTGGCACAAAAAGCTCCCTTGACAAATCTTTATACTGACCCTGGATGTTTTTATATAAGGTAATCATATCTCCGCTTAGACACGGTTTTTCTAGAGAAAATAAGCTTAATTTTGTTAGTCTTTCTTCATAACTTAGCCCCTCCATTCCCCTTGTTAGTTTTGTAGCCCTCCTCTGTACCTTTTCCAGATCTAAAATGTCCTTTTTATTAAGTTTGCCCAAAATTGTACTCCATATTCCAAATGAGGGCGTGCTAGAGATTTGTATAGTGGCAGAATTATATTTGCTTCCCTGGCTTCTATACCCTTCTTAATGCATGCTAATATTTTATTTGCTCCATTAAGAGTATAAATTGCCTTACATTTATTCGTATTAAATCTCATCTGCCATTTTGATGCCCATTACTCTATTTTATGTAAATCCCTTTGGAGGGATAGTACATCATTACCTGATGTAATTACCTTGCACAACTTAGTGTTATGAGCAAAAATGGAGAGACTACTTTCTAGTCCCACCTCTAAGTAATTAATAAATATGTTAAAAAGGAGAGGACCTAATATTGAGCCCTGAGACACCCCACTTACCACATAAGTCCAATCGGAGTATGTTCCATTTACCACAAGTCTTTGCTTCCTGTCTTTTAGCCAGCTCTCAATCCATGAGCATATATTTACTGCAATTCCTGTATCCCTTGGTTTGCACAATAGCCTTCCATGTGGCACTGTATCAAAAGCCTTTGCAAAAGACAAAAAGACTACATCCACTGAGTTGCCTTGATTCAGATTCCTACTGACCTCCTCATAGAAACTAATTAGATTTGTAGGACTTGACCTATCCCTCATAAATCTATGTTGGCTCCTACTTATAATCCGGTTCTAATAGACATATTCTTGTATATTATCCATTATTAACCCTTCTAAAAGCTTCCCCACTACAGAAGTGAGGCTCACTGGTCTATATTTTTAAGAAGGGAGCAAGATACATTTGGGGAATTAGTCATCATCTCTGCTTTTCGCCAGTCATCTGGTAGCAACCCAGTGTTGAGTGAATCTTGAAAAATTAAATATTTTTTTATATATGTATATGTCTGTTGTGTTTGTCAGAGACTCTGTGACCTCATGAATCGCAATGCACCATGGAGTGGGTAGCCAGTTCCTTCTGCAGTGGGCCACAGCATACAGCTCCTGGTATTCCTAGGTGGTCTCCCATCCATGTACCGACCAATTCCAAACCCTGCATGGCTTCAGGGTGGTCTGACCTCTTGGTTCCCTGACTGAAATTTAACCCAGATCACAGCGGTGAAAGCACCAAATCTTTTGACTTCGATAATAGTTAAGCAGGAAAAGAGTCATACATATAACTTGTAAATTATAAAAGAAATCCCTGGAGGGATCCATGATACATTGGTGTACGTTGTGTGTGTGAGAAAGGGGGGGGTTTACATTTCTGGAGCTCTGGTTGCATTCTCTGATGCAACAACCTATGTCTGGACCAGTGTGAAGGGAAGGAGTGTGATGTAAATTTCAATCTTATCCAATTATCAATCAGTGGCTCTGAACTTCTGCCTGTTCTCTCCTTCCCTTATAACTACAAACACACCTCTCCATCATCCACCTCTCATGATGTGATGTTACAAACACAAAATTGATTCCTGTATAAACAGAGTCTTCAAAAATTCAGATTTTCCCACAATAATGCCCATGGTTTAAACACCTGCTAATACAATTAGTTTGTTACATACTTGACAAACAATTTTCCTTTTTCTTAAACGGCTGTGGTCCTTTAAGGCATACTTGGAACTTGATGACCTATGCAGTACATGATTTTATTACATACTTTTCTAAGTGTCCGGTGAATAAAAATATTGTTTTTAATATAATGTTATATATGTGCAAGATGAAAATAGTATTATGTAAAAGAGCTGTTTTATGCATTTTCAGCCTATAGTGGGCACTGCAAGTCTATTTTTCATGGGTGTGGTCAGACTGCTGTATAAAAAGGATATCTGTAGTATTATGGTTTTAATATCATAAATCAGCATGGAGGGGGTTTTATCAGGGGTAAAGAATTCTGCACATGGATTTATAGACCCGTTTTTTTTTGCATAAAAGCTGAAAACTACTCAACAATAATCAAACATCAAAAAGCCATTAGTTTCCCCCTATTTGACAGTGACAGTAATGAGCACCAAGCTTTGTGTCGCTGTCACTGTTGTCTGATTCCAGAGCACTGAAAGCCCTGCTGCTGTATCACAGCCAGGAGAAAATGTCTGGAGCACTCCGGAAAAGAACCCGACCAATTGGTGACCTACAGCAGAATGTCCTGCCCCCCTCAGCAAACTCATATGATCTGTGACCTGGCAAAAATTCCTTGTACTAGCCGCCTTGTTTGGAGTAGGCTTGCAAATAGTGTTAGATGTCAATAGGCCACTTTAAGAGGATTAACCGCTGGTTATAGAATGCAGAAAGATAAATAGTAAGTAAGTTAGACTCATTTTATTGTACAAACTCTGCACATTCCGCTGTATAAATCTGGTGATACAATGTAACTCTAGGAGTGAAGGCGGGGCAAGTTAAAGGGCCACAGTGGTCTAATGTTTTAAATATTTTATTTTACAACATTTGAAAATATGCAAAAGATTTTTAAAATAATACTGCACGCAATATATCTTTACTTTTATATACCATTATGCTGCTGTGGAATCTACCATTTTGGTTTATTGGAAGCAACTTTTAGAGATGGGAGGCGACATTGATTGAACAGGAAGTATCTGTCTGTCTACACAATGTTATTTTGGCATCTAGAGATGCCAGAGCTTTCAGTAGCAGTAACAGGAAGCTCATTAGATTACATAAGAGTAATAGACAGAGCTAGGTGATAAGAGAAAATGGATGTTTGAAATAAGAATAATCTGGTGCAAATCATAATATAGAATATTTTCTAAAACAGTTGCCCATTATCAAGTTCATTATATAAAAAGTCATATACAATAATATATTGGTTGTCCTTAATCTGGTATTTTGTCTTTAAGATATGTTTTATGCTCGGAAGGTACTATGCAATTAATACTAATTAGTTCAAATGTGTAATCAAACCAAGATCACTTTATGGTTTATTATTATTATTATTACTACATAAGTAAATTGTATTTATTTCACAGACTAGAGAAAATCTGAAAATCAACATCATGGATATTCTATCTTCCAACTATTTTTCACTACAAAATATCTGTACATCATCCTATTATTAAAGGACCACTGTACAATGAAAAAAATATATATGTTTTACATTTTAAATCAGACTAAGAACATAAATAAGCAAAAAAAGTCATACATCTAGGTTTTTAATAAAAATAAATATATTTTGAAATGATCCATTATAGTTCATGAAGTGTTATATGCGAGAGGGACATTTAAATTCATGGAGAGATGTGTTTCCCTTGAATGTCTTGAAGTGTCTGCTTCTTGGTCAGTGCGGGGTGCGGTGACACAGCCAATCTTGTCCATTAATCAAAGAAAGGCCCTGGACCTCTACCTGTCCCTTCCTCCCTCACTCCACCCTTTACTGGTAACTACAAAAAAACCTTCATCCTCCATCCCTTAGGATGTGATGCAATAAACACAAAATGGAGTCTTTTGTGTTTCAGGATTGTAGATTTTAATACAAAAAATGTGTTTATGCCCATGGTTTACATATCCGCTGATGTTGTTAGTTTGGTACATACATGACAAACATGTGCCTTTTATTTTTTTTATTTTTTTACTACAGTGGTCCATTATCACGGACTCAAACTTTTCACAGGTGAATAAAAAAAGCTTAAGCAGAATGTATTGAGTCTAAAAGCATTCTAAAACCGTCTTATTTCAAGTTTACAGCAATTATTCCAGGTAATCAAGTTCTGATTATAGTGATCATCTAGATCAGTTCTTTAACAGCCAGACTAGGGAATATAACCAAGCCCCGAAATCTGTTGGTTCTTTGGGAGATAGAGCGGTTAGGATTTAGCATAGAAAAATGAAGGTGCATAAATGCATATTAAAAGGTATAATGTGTAGTAAGCACAAATTGTAATAAGGCATATAAGCGTAATTATAATTAAGAACAAGGGACATAATCTGATATTAAATAACTTAAACTTACCATTCTCTGGCTGGTCCTTAATATCCGCCTCACTTTGCTGGCTGGGACTCTCTGATTGACTTGAATCTGAAAAAAGAAACAAGTAAATAGTTATAGGACCGACTGAGGATACAATTTTAAAAACTATCAAATTACCATTACAAATTTGTTAGAGCAAAAGTAAAAAGGACAAAAGTTTAGATACACAAAATCATTCCAGTACAGTTTAATATATTATTACCATAAAATTCCTGCTTTTCAATCCTGAGACACAAAACAGGGCAAATTTGGGTGGGAACTAGTATCCTGAAAGGCCCCTATTCATCCAAACACCAACTCAATTTAACGACTGAGAAATTCAATCTGCTTCCGGGCAGCTGTTAAAAGTGCAGCCAAAATGATTTTTTGTTACAAAATGTATGAAGAGAACAAAGGGAAAAAGATATAGAACAAAAAGGGCCAAAATGCAATATGTGTTTATTATTGTAATTTGAAGAAAAATATGGCATAACCACGTGGCCACTTTAGTCTACCCATTTTCAATCTGTTTTAAATCCTCAAATGATATCCGGACCTGATCTAGTCCATGACCACACTACACCTCACACATGATTGGCTTCCAGTACTATATGAATTTACACTAAATCCATTGTATCTCTGAAATATACTTTTCTTCTGTACCTGGGTATTCCTAAAATGTACTTTAATGTATATAAGCCCTCCCCTCTCTCCTTCCCAAAATGTAGTTATAGGACAAGTACTAGTACATGATTCCAAGAATGTTGGAAAATGTTATGGTGTCTTTAAGACAGTCCTATGAACAGTCAGTTCTATTTGATTAGGGATTCTGTTATACATTTTCTGGTTAATCTTGTATAATCTGAAGCTTTTTAATACCAGTGATTAATGATGCTGCATCTGTTGTGAAGTTATCCTTTAAACTGTTGTAGTTAGTGCCATAAACTAAGACTTCATCATCTGCAGGGAACTGAAGGATTTGAGGACTTCAGTAAGACATCAGTTGAATTTGATTGTAACAACTATGGTCAAATTAAAGGACCACTGCACTTCAGGAAAAAAATGTGATGGTCAAGTATTCCACCTGTATTATAGATTCATCCAGGATCCAGTATAGACATCAATATTTATTTTCTTTAAATGAACAACTGGCTATATGATCATTTCTTGCTTAAATTATGCTCTTAGCAAGAGTTTTCAAATATACATTTGCTTTTTATAGGATATAAATTATAGGACATTTTTGTCATTAGGTCAACTGGGAAGACTGTGATAACTTAGAGACTACTGATGAGTCTTTTATAGGGATTTTGGACATTTGAAGATGTGGTGAGAGATGTCATGTTTCCAGCAGATTTGGAGCCCCAAAAAGTATTCCATGGCTGAATTAACTTGGAAAAACAATGAAGATAAGAAATTCAGCAACAAACTGAAAGAATGTATTCCACAACTAAATTTCCAATTGAATCCAAGTTCTATAAACTTTATGTGATCAAGACTTTTAGCTTTGGGTCTTTTTCTTAATAAATATGCAGTACTTGGCACATAGACTGTTATGAAGCTTGGCTATAACTATACATAACTCTAGACTTCTTCAAGCAACATGGAAGGGAGTTTGAAATCAATATCGACTTCAAATTGAGAATCTGAAACCCTTCCAATATTATTATATATTTACACCGAGCAGCTCCTTCTCATCTCTCTTGACTGATGCTGCCAGTAGTCAGAAATAAAGTACAAATGGTAACAAAAAATGTATGAAGTGCAACGCCTTGTCTAAATAAGTGTAATGTGACTTGTCCAGGGCTTGTAAATATTACAGAACAATACATTGCTAGTGAAAATGTCTACTTGCAAATACCGAAGCCTATTAAATCGATTTACGTTTATTTGTAAAACAAAAAATTCTACTGGATGACTTATTTTATTACAATTTTAAAAGGTTTCTAGATTTTGCTGTGTATATAATATACTTGTGTATGTATTTACCTTTATATATTTAAGAAGTGCTTATAAACTCAGTTTTTTTCTGTATAAAATCTTACAAATAGCTTACTAGTTTCTAACTTCTGCAGCTCATGAAGATGGTGTACTTCTAAGTAAAAGGTTTGTGATTAGTACTAAAGATCATTAAAGATCCTGTATTTACTCAGAATTTTCTAATATCTGAAATATAAAAGATATGATCACTACAGGAAATTGAATAGGAAGTTATAATATATAAAAAAGACACCAGATACATTTGAATTAAATAATTAAGGCACAATCAACTATGCTTAATAGATTTAGTTAATTGTAAAGTCATTTTTAAATAAAGGCAATCTAAAGAAAACATTTTAACTTCTAAATTAAAAAATCTCTCAACAAACTTGACATTTTCATTTTAAAAACATCATGTTTGGCTCTGAATCTAAACTAACTTTTTACATCACATATATATTTACAATCTAGTTTACGTAGGAATAAGACAATTGACAGTCTGAGACATATATTCCCAAGATTCACGAATGTGTAAAACAGAGAGCTGTCTATCATACTAAGGCAATGGTTAATAAGGTGAATAAATTAATGTATACACATGCATAATTAATGTAAATAAAATATATATAATGGAAACATTTCCATTAAATCAATATAATCACTTAGTACAGTAAAGTGTGCAGATCCCATTGATATTCAATTGCAAAGCATTAGAGATGTGATTTTTAAAAGACCCCTGAAGACCAATATTTAAAGTATTCTCTTTTTTTCAAATGTGATTTTATAATGGGCAATTTAAAAAAAAGAAACAAAAAGAAACAAATAATTACATATATTAAATTAATTATTAACCAACTTTCATTTATTAGCTATTATACGCCATCATTGTTTATGATGGATAGCCATTGTCTGCTTGATGGAGCCGTTTCCTCACCAGGTAGGCTGATTAGGTTTCCATTAGTTCGATTTAGAGCACTGGCAGTTTGTATTTCACATTTTTAGCTGAACCAGCAACATGCTACTGTGCATTCATGTTCACCTTTTGTTGAACATAAAGCAAAAAAAGCTGCAGAGAGAACTGCTTGCTCCACCCCCTTCCTTTAGAAAAGCTTGCAATGCTTATATGAGAGTCCGTTCTGGACAGTCATGAAAAACCAAATGGTTTTGAAATAAAAGATTGAGTATACAAAGAATATAATTAAAACATATTTGGTTTGTGTGTTACAGAGGTGGATCAAGCAGCACACTGCAGGAATTTCTACGCAAAAATACAGTTTAAAACATGTTTAAAAATTGCATGTTAGAATATCTGCGTGCCACGTGACCATATAAGGAAAAGAGAGATCTCTTTTAAAATATATAAAAATATATAATACATGAGCAATATTTCATCATATAATTATATTTAATGGAAACCTATGAAAACATGACATAACATGATAATTACAATTCTGCAAAAAAGTTTTGTTTAATTTGCCTGTGCAAATATTTAAGCTTGGAGGAGAACAATGTTATTGTAATATTAACTGAATAAACAAGTGATCTCATCAAGATCAACACTCTTAAATTCAAGAAAACTAATCTTCATGATATGCCATGATATCGGACAATTTATGATCTGCATCGTAAACCTTTGTAATCATTATTTAAACCAATAACCTCTAACAATAAATCTTTCACTTTTCTTGCCTTGTTAGGTTGAGTTCTGGCATGGAAGGAAGCAGTGGCACCTGGCCATCTTTCTTACATGCTGCCTTTCCCCTTTCTATTGGACAGTGGAAGGCCGTGATGGCGTTTGGCCCAGTGGACAACAGGATTTCCACTGCTCAAGTTCATGCCAGATATTCAAACTCATTGATGGTATTTAACCCAATGGAAACCTTGATACAAGAAGCTTTTTGGTTCCAATCTTTTAGACGTTGTGCCTCTTACATATACAAGTAAGTGTTGTAGTTTAAGGAAATACAAATAGACAGATTAGTTTTCTTATTAATTTACTCAAATGTCCAAATAATATAACATCTAACGAAAATGTTTTACTTACAAAATTGGAAAAGCATAGAAGACTGGATTTTTTTAAAAGGGCCAGAGCTATTATTTCCATTGTGCTCATTAATTAGGTTTGTACCCAATAAAAGTCAGGTGTATCTCATACTCCAAAATATACATTATATTTTTCAAACTACTTAGGCCATTCTAGATCAAGAGAATATAAAAAGTATGGGACAGCTGGAGTTCTCTACATTAAAATGTCTGTATATTTGAATGTATTCACCCCAGACTGGTATCATACGAATCGTTATGAAAGAGATCAGGCTGCTGGGTTGGGAAGCTATGCCAGGACAATAGTCTCCTGCTCCTCTTCACAGCCTGCGGCCGTTATTGTAAACAGATGAGGATGTTGAGCCAAGTTCTTAGTCAGCATCTTATAATTATATTTTTTGTTAATTTAAGGGACTACCTTATTCAGATTTTTTTTCAATATGGCCTTTTGAATTACTGAACATGATTCTGTTAGGAAGAAAGAAAATGAAAACTATCATTAATTTGAACTCTTATTACTACAATTATTCCTTAATATAGTGCTCTACATTTCCATTATAGAGTTCCTTCTTTCAACTACTGCCTTTACAGGGTGTGTCCATGTAAAGCAGGGGTGGGCACATTCGGTCCTGGAGGGCCACATATATGTCTGGATTTGATTATATCCCTGCTGTGCACACGTGAGTCAATCACGTCTTCAACCATCCTGATTCTTACCTGTGCACAGAAAGAATATCTGTAAATCCCGGCATGTATGTGGCCCTCCTTGCCCACCCCTGATGTAAAGGAATTGTATTTCCATAAGTCAGTTTGAAAGCATTGACATTTTAGTTGCCTATTGTACTGAATTTTTTGTTCTACATCAGGAAGCTGAACATCAGAAGACAAACTGTACCATAATCACATACAACATCTAATAAATTAAAGGAGCTATTTTATAGAAGTTTGCTTATAATTAAGTAATTTATCAAACTAGCACATTTTAAATATCAGACTACAGTGATCCTTTAAGGGACACCTACAAATATTTTTAATTCTCAAGGGATAAGACCAATCTCAGCTGCCATTTTATTAAAATATTTTAATACCATCTTTGATTGTAAGCAAAATACCTCTGTGGACTTGAATAGATAAGGCAATGTTATTTGTGAATAACCTGAATGTTCCTAAGGCTGAATATTTCTAGGAAGATACAATGGACCCCACAATGGACGGTACCTATTTTATTTATACAAAAAACAAAGTTATAAAAATAATTTATACTGTATAGCTTCTGTATATAAATATCAAATGTATCTTTAAAAAAAATTGAATTGTTTTTCTAAAAAGATCTAACTAGAACTCCTACACTAACCCATGAACTCTTCTTGTGGCAAAATTAATCGCCTTTGCTTCTTGCCTTGTTTTGTTGACTTGTTGTATGGAGTCTGTTTATCCGGCAGAGCCAAAATGTGGTCTGCTTTTGTTCAGAGAAAAAGGGAAAAAAAACCTCAGCACATGCAAATAATTGTCCCAAGAAACCACTGCAATATGATATATTTGGCTAAATAGCATGTTCCTATTTTGCTAAAATAACCAAGCTTTCTGAATTTTCTATAATAGTAGGTAATTTGAGCCCTCCCTACACTTCTATTTTTTGGATACAGTAACAAAACATAGCTTTTTCCCTGATCCATTCTCCGTTTTCTCCGTACTCATGCCAACAAAGACACACAAATTAGCTACTAATGCTTTCAAATGGGTATTTTTAGTATGTTTTAGTATGGATATGTTTTTCTTTTTTATACATGAAAGATACTTTTTTTTTTTTTTTTTTTTTAAAGAAAGGATATAAAATATATTTGACTGAGTACAGTCCACAAAAGGAGTACATTTATTGAGATACACACTCATATATTATAAAACGCCAAAGATTTTTCGCATTTCTGTATGAGCCTGTATAATATGTATCTCATGGATAATGTCAATATTATCCAAATTTCTGATGTTATCCGTAAAATATTTATAGTTCCTAAAAATTATTAGCTTTCGTGTATATTTGCCCTCTCCTTAATATAATCAAAATGCAAATATGGCATTTTCAATGAATAAAAAAAGAAAGTAAAACAGAAATAATTACATTATAAGAAAGGAAAAGAATAAAAAATATATAATTGCGCTTCTTTTGCATTCTATGTTAGTGATCGTCTGATAAAAGATGGGAATGCTTTGTCCTTTTATATCTTCAAAAGAAGAAGAAAATCCTGAAGCGAAAAAAGGGAACCTAATTGGTTCAACCTTTCTTCCCAGACAAAATAAACACTTTAGCTTGACTTGTTTGTATGCTCCTCAGTGGCGCTGCATGCATCAGCAGCTAAAAACAAAGAAACTTTTAGATGCTCAGACAAAATGCAGAAGCTCCCCAAACAACGAGACGGGGTGGGGAGGTGGGGAGGCATTCACAGAGCCTGACAGTACATTCAATATGGGAACGATGACCATAATGTATCCAGAGTCCCCTCACTAATTAAATATGCATTGGCAGAGTTCTTGATCGATGCAAGGCATGGATCAGATGACACACCTGCAAAATCTCTAGCTCAGAGCTCCAAGGAAAAGGGAAAATACAAGCGGTCTTCTTATCTTTGTTTTCAAAGGCTCTCAATTTCTTTGCTTAGATATCTAATTTAATTCTCTCACCCCTCTGCAAACTGGATTAAGAAAGTCAATACCGCCTTTGTGCATCATGCAGGAACACACTGCTTTCCTGTTATTCAATTTAGGCATGACCTTTCGACCAAGGTAATGACAACTGTCTGAGAGTAAGGTAAGGGCATGAAAGAAGAGGCAGCACCCTATACATCTCTGTGTACAGGTGGGTAATGCTTGTCTGCTTAGAATAACGCTCTATCCAGAACACACCACAAATTGTATACTTTTAAAGAAGGAGGAAGAATTACTGAAATAAGACTAATTAAACCACCACTACCGAATTCACATACTTTTCAAAATATATCCCAACTATGATCTATAAAGATATATTCTCATTTCATTTTTATTACATGTGAAAGAAGAAATTAACTCCATTTTTTTTTTATGTGTTGGGTTTGGATATTGGATTCTCCATTCAACAGGAGAATACATTTACTTTACAGTCCATAGAACCACAATCTATTTTTACCACATTACTTTGCATTACTCCTGCATGGAGTCAGATCCACAGAAATGGCAAACTGAATTGCAAGACTGCTCTGCTAGTTGACTAATAAAACACATATGTAATGTTATTTTCAGTTTCCAATGAACAAACCAATTTCATGAGATATAGAACATAATATAACATATATGATGACATATAAAAGGATAATAAAGGAACATGCAACACATTTTTTCAAGTATATAAAAGAGCATGCTTATAAAACTTATATTATATTTGACATTAGCAAATACTAAGCAAAATCTATTTAAAATGAAAGAAAGTGCACAGAGCTGATTCCATTGGCAGATCAGTACAAGTCATGCATCTATATTACTAATCATTGGCTGAGAGAGGAAAGCCCTGAGATCAGTTAAATATCTGAATCAGGTTTTTATGCGTCGATAGTGTCATCTGAAAACAGAAAACATAAAGTTGTACTGTATCAAATACCTTCCTACAGATGAAACAATAAAAAATGCTTTCAATGCCCCTTTTAAGTACCTAAAACATTTTTTATTTTACTACAGTAAATATAAAATTTCAATGTGGCATTGAGATCCTTGTTCCTAAAGCATAACCTAACACAACAAATAAGGACATTTCAAGTGTGGAGTTCCATATGGAACAGAAAACCAGTTATAAATCTTGAACCACAATCATTGTTAAGGCCAAGTCTCATAAAAATCACTGCCATTTATAAAGTATCCAATGGTGTCCACAAACATAAAGGGTCATTATTGCTGTAACAAATATTGTATCTAATCTACTCAACACAAAGGGACGCTCTATACATAAGTGGGGGCCACAGCAACATTTGGTTTATCCACTGGCTCAGCTGCTTTTGCAGAAGGCTATTATTTTTCCCCCTAAAATTCCACTGATATTGTTGTATTTTTGTGGTCCACCTACTGTATAAATAAAAATATAAAAATATACAGGGGAGGAAAGTGAAAATGTATTTCATAAAACACATTAGAAATAAAAAATACGGCACTCACACATTTATCTAGTGTGGATTTAAAAGACCCTTTAAAAGTGTTTTAAAGGTTAAAAATAAACATACAAACGCAGCTTTGCAACACTTTCAGGATCTCCCTCTGCTTGTCTGCAGTTGATACTCTGAAACCAGATTTTGTAAATCTAAACCGAATACCTGATTTCTCCATAGAGCTCCATAACTCAGCTGATGCAGTGTGCGGCCATATTCACCTCTTAACACGTTTTTCGGTGCAGAGATATTGTATAAAATAACCTTTAAGGCTCCTACAGGTGAAAAAAGCTGTACAACTCTGTATGATTTATTCAATGTTCTTCTACATTTTATACAGTGATTTAAATTCATTGGACAATTTCAATTTGAAAGAGATGAGTGTGGGATTCTTGGACATATGCACTGCTCCGTTATTTAAAATTAATTGAAGGGAAGTATAATAATTGTAAATTGCTTCCCACTCTACTACTTAAAGCACTTTGAAATGTTTAAACCAGTCAATTTAGAGAGAGCATTTAAGAATTTGTATAATTTCTATGCCTGCTATCCAGAAAGACATAGAGTAAGTACAGTATTTGGTATTTTTTACATTAACGCTTTATAATGCAGGATTTCAATATCCTATATAATTCACAGTGGGAATAGGCAGTGAGTTTTAACATGTAAAAATGTACTCAAAGTATATTAACACTTTTTGGCATTTTATATGTCATTTATTATTAGATGAAATAAAAGGGTGCGTGGCTAAAGGAAATGTTTTCTAGTGTAGGTTCATGGAAAAGTGGCTATGTAGTGATGGCAGACAATAAAACAATGAAATCATTAAAAGACTAATTAATATTATACAGAAGATATATGCAAAAAAAAGGCTTTTTGGTTACATATGGTCTCATTTGAGCTGCACATATTCCTTACTTTATTTCTATATTTATTTCTTACTATACTCTGAGCTTTACATCCTTCTTAAATACCCATATTTTCCAAGAAGTCCACCATCCCATCCTTAATTTCAACAACGCACTCACTGCCATATTACATACAGCCATGTTTACGAATTGAAGACTACTATGTAATTAGCCAATATGCCCATGAGACATCTCCCCTTGGCTAACTTGACCACATATCTTCTCTGGATGGAAAGATCTGAGTAAGCACCTTAACATCTCTTGTCTCATTATGTGTTATGGTGAATTTGCTGTACCCTACGCAATCTTGTGTACAATCTTTAAAAATATAAATAAAAAAAAACAGCAATTTCCAGTCAAAAAGTTATATATACACATACATATTATGAAGTCAATATATTTAATAGAACACTGGTGGGATATAAAATGCAGACAAGTTTGGGTAGGTAATACTTTGCAGAAGAGTCATAAGCGTCTGTTTCCATAAATGGTCAACACGATCTAGATTTTTATTGAAACTTATAGCTTCCTGTTCAGTTCCCTAAAATGGTCCCACTACTGTCTTCCATTTATCACTGGCTGACAGTCCTAAAGGATAAATCACAAGGTCCCTAAAGAGACATGAATTACTCTGTATGTAATCCAGTCAATACAGCCAATCACTTAATACTAATCACACGGTTCAGTAGGGAAGATACACCAGGTAGAGTTAAATGTTGTTCTTATTATATTCCTTGAACAGCATTGCCCTATAATGTTTATTGTATTTTAACGTGTACTTCTTTCAATCAGCATTAATAATAATAATATAATAAAAAAATACTTCTGTACTGGGACAGAGATGCACAAGGTCATCCGGTCTTTCCAAAAACACTGAAGTATTTTTTTCCATGAAGAGTATTGCAGTATATACGGATACTTTTTTTAAGCAAACATTTTATGTAGATTGATAAGAAACTTAATTCTTTTACAAGTCTGTAATTGCTATATGGCTCACAATGTGACATCCAATACTATGCTATGATAATTTGACTATAAAATTATACAGAATTACAAATTACAAACATTAAAGGGACACTGTAGTCAGATATTTTCAGTGATCTCTGTTTAAGTATTAGTATTAGAATTGATAATGCCATCTCTATTGTTGTCGTATAAAGGCTGTGCCCTATCTTTATGTGCTGCTGAAGGATTATAAAAGTGCAAATAGCAATTCAGTGAGTGGTAATGAGCTAATCTTGGAGATAGACTCGTTAGTATACGTATGCATCAATAAGGGATACACTTGATGGCTGTTCTTATTTACGTCTTCCCTTAATAAAAGTATTTGCCCATTATCAATACTAGGGGGGGGAATAGAAAGAGGGGGAAAGGGAAAAAAATAATCAACATCCAAGTCCATATATATCACATGTGGCATTGTATCGTACAACCTTCAGTATTGGGACAATGTTGGATCAGCTGTACTCAAGCAATGTTGGCAAATAAATAATGAAAATTATTTCACTCAGCTGAATCAAGCTTAAAGTTTCGGTTCAAAATGTGCTACCTTAGATGCCAAATCAAAACAATGTTCCAAAGACTTCCTTTTGTAACTGATCTCGAAACCGGATCAGTTTGAGCCAGTACTTTCCATCCAAAGTATCCTTCAACCGTTCTTATTCCCTCTTATTTTTATGGCTGACAAAATCACACACTGCAGCCTCCAAGTGAACCGAAAAATCAAAACAACTAAGACCTTTGTCTTAGTCCAGATCTCTGGCAGATGCAACTATAAGTCAGTCATCACGAGATGATGGCCGGTGACCTAGTCAACTTCTGTGCTAATTCCTGAACAGCCTAAATACAGCTGTTTTGCTAAAATAGTACAGAAAAAGGCATAATTATAACAGTAGTTCTATGCTAGATCTCAGTATTTAGCAAATTCCTACTCTTGTTTACCCACTACTTTAAATGACCACTGCATTCATATATTTATGATACACTCTTAAAAAATTGCACATGGATAAAAAGGGAGAAAGTTTTCAGAATGTAAAAACAAAATACAGCCTCAAATTTTATTAATAAATGGATGGTTTAGTTGTCACTTTTTCACCTCTAAATTTTAAGTATCCTCCCATTTCTGGAAGTAGTTCAGCAGAAACAAAAATGGTAGATTCAAATGAATTCTGTTTGGATAGAAAGAGTATTACAACATTTACTTTCTCTTCTTTCTGAAAATATCAAGTGTAGTTCTTTAATTTAGTACCTTTTAAATAAAGGACTACAGGCTACTATCAGTGCCCAGATAATATTACTGAATTTCTTTATACCCTATAGATTGTTTACTTTCCCTCCTTGGATTCCCAGATCTCTATTGAACGCACATTCCAAACTACTCTGGTAAAGTGTTTTTGATCAATTTAAGGGACAAACCCAAACCACAATCAGAGGAAATTAACAATACCGAAAGTAATTTGAATTTGGTTATGTCATTGTTTTGTCCTGGTTTTTTAGGCTGTGTTAGGATTAGATTAAACGTTACACCCATATTATGGAATTTCCTCTAAAGTTTATATCTGATTTTCAATTATCCTTCTAAATAAGTCACAATATATACCATGGACACTATTTATCCGTTACTGTTGGTACAAGAAACTATGAACTGTAGTAGTATGTCTACAGTGTTTGTTTGTTTGTTTTTGTGGAAAAATTATATTTGAGAATAAACAAAATTATAATTAACACAAAAAAAAAAAAATATGAATTAATATTAATATATTAATAATGGTTTTCAATTATATTACAGTGGGAGCCACCATTGTTTTCTGCTTTTTTGCTTTATCAAAGGGTTTATAGGCTAGTAATGCAAGGAAATATTGGAGCCTACAAGTAGTTGTGTCATCTTTTCCTGGCTGGAATGTACAGAATGTGGTTGGAGACCTTGAATGTAGAGAAACTTTGCTGCAATTTCAATGTTGCAATCCTTACTAACTGTGCCTACAACAACGCTAATCAAACTCATAGGTTACACATAGATTTGAAAACGGAGTGTTACCAACAGCAGGGATAAAGACATAAAACTAAATGTTAAATATAAAAAAAATGTGGTTGCCAGTGCAGGACTCTTGAGACATCTATGATTGTGTGTGTGGGATGTGTGTTTATATTTCTGGAGAAACAGCTTGTTTTTTTGCAAGCTATCTGCTTTGGAGAATGTGGAGTGAAGGGGTAGGTGTCAAATTCAATAATATCAACCTATTCTATGTCTAGTTGACTACTGCTGTCACTGAAGTAAGGTTACATGTCCATAAACTGCATATGCATAAAAATGAAGATTTATGCTCAGTTCATTTTTTGATGGTCATATAATGGGTTTACAGAGTAGAAATGCATAATAGGAAATATTGGAGCCTACATGTAGACGTAACCTCTGTTTTACTGGATAGTCTCTGGAACACTTCTCCAGAATATAAGGAGAGCTTTGCAAGCAGTCAAACTGTAAAATGCTTTCTCCGCAGTGCTGAGAGTTTCATCTTTAGTTTTGCAGAGTCAACTGTTCGCAGAAATCATCCCAATCTTTTTTATCTTCAGCACTTCCTCAGGATTTATGTGAATATGATGCGTTTTACTGGCAATAATAATCACTACAAAAGAACTTAGGGCACAAGACTCCCTGCCACAGAGATTTCTCAGACAATGTCAGGCTGGTTATCAGATGATTTAACGTGATGAGTGTTCAGACACCTCCTGTAAACTATAGTTCATCATTACAAAAGGTCTTTGCTGCACGTGCTTTTATCAGGAATAAATGTACCTTCACAGACTGGTTTCAGAAAGATTATGGCACATAACAACATTCTTGCAGACAATAATGTCTTACCTTAAACTGTTCAAAAATGCTACTTTCATTTCACATATGAAAATATCCATTATTAGAATTTGGAAAACTCTTTAATATAGTTATTTGTCCTTGAACAGATTGTAAATGCAACTCTACTTATAATATTTAAAATATACTATATATATATATATATATATATATATATATATATATATCGAGAGAGAGAGAGAGAGAGAGAGAGAGAGAGAGAGAGAGAGAGAGAGAGATAGAGGAAGTTAGTGTTCTCATAAATCACCATTGTTTTCAAAAGACTACTGGAAAGTACATTAGTTTACAAGACACCCTCCCCTCCTGAAGTGGACAACACTTGGCCCTTTGGTCACATGCAGCCATCAGCCTTTTCTCGAGTAGGAGAGTATGTCTGTCTTCAACATTAAAAAGTCCATTATATCTCTCTAAACTAGCAAATAGTGCCCAATTATACTCAAATTCATTTTCCACAAAAATTGTATAATTTTACTTTTGTCAAAATAAAAAGCTTTAAATCACTGTAAAGTCTCTTTAAGAACTTGGGCCGCATATGAGGCCCTTCAAGTGAAATAGGTTGTCCATCACTGCACTAGAATCAGCAATTCACTATCAAGTTTTAGATGTCAGTTTATATTTGTATCAAACTGGTTGATCTAGCAATCTGCTATAACATGAAAGCATCTATTGTTGCAGAGAGGTTAACCTCTTGTTGCTCAAGGATTTATGGTGGATGCCAGACATACAACAAATCCATACATGGATTGCTGTATGCAGACATAAGTTTAATACATGTGTCAAGAACTGATAAGATAGAAAAATCAACCTTATATATCAGTTAGAAAGAATATAATTCCATTTTAACAATAAATAGATATGCTAAGACTTTTGCCTCAAGGATCTTTTGAAATAAAGTAAATCAACATATGTATCAGCGTCTCAATTTTTTTCACATATTATATAAATTAAAACTTCTGATGATACAAGCTACACAGTCTCCCAGAAGAAAATGTTGACACTGCAAGGATTATGAACCCCTGAATCAATAATACTTAAACTAGACATAAAACATCACATAGGACAAGGGATAGACATACAAAGACAATAGGATTGGGGATAGTTAGGGATATATCTTGTACTATATCAAATCTGTCTTTTTGCCAACAAATTCAAGACTTCAAATAATGGATAGCAAATACGATTGTTTAAAGAAGTTGGTTTAAAAAGAAAAAAAATTACGAGAAAGAGCAGAAATTAAGAGCCAAAACAGATAGTAAAAGTAAGTCTGTCACTGTTTTAGTTGAAAGATCAATCTGACACTGTGGTACACAATGTTCTTGTTTCATGAACTGGTACTTTTGGGCATATATCACATTTATAATTTAAATGGTTAATAGAATACACAAACGCCCTTCAGATCAGATATGCTCAATCATCCTATTTTTTTAATTCCGGTAATTCACCAATATCCCAATATATTCATGGCATTAATGTCCAGGTTTCTTAGTATATATTTTTTTTTGTTAGCCAAGTGATAAGCACTGGAACGATAGTAAGGCTTCTTCTATTGTTTATATATATATATATATATATATATATATATATATATATATATATATATATATATATATATATATATATATATATATATTTATTTTTTATGAAAGAAGAATACATAGTGAAGGAAATCCAGAGAATGATTCCAATTTAACTATTAGTTTAATTAAGAGTGTGGATGCATTACAAGGATAAATACCAACTTTAATAAAGTAGTAGTGGTCTGGAAGGAATCATTTTGAGATCCTGATTTGGACCCAGCTCATATTATTGATTACCCCTTTACCAGGCTACCCATTTGAGGAAAAACTATTAACTTAGTTATAACTTCTTTTGGAATGTAGGGTGAGTATTCTTGTGGCTTACCATAATAAATGTATAGTTGTCCATGAACAAAACTACTGCTGGTGCAAAAAAAACACAAGGTGCATATCTGATCCACACAGTACGGACACACACACACACATATCTTTGTGTGTGTGTGTATTTGCATGTGTGTGTGATATGTGTGTGATATGTGTGTGTGAGTATATATATATATATATATATATATATATATATATATACATATACATATACATATATATACACACACACATATACATACCAATGTATTAGTCATTCTAATAAAAAAATCTCAGATTATGGGTTACTATTATGCTTAACCTCACATAATAATATAATTTTATAGTAACAGAGACACAATACTGCCAGAATTCAGTGAAAGTCAAGTATTCTCTCTCTACCATCTCTATACAAAACATTAACTATCCACACACTCTTCTTCAATGGGAAACCCTGTAAACTTTCTATGTACCTCAAGACAGACTAAAAGCATAATGGCACCATTCAAACTTCCTCCCCCCTCCTCCTTAGGACATTTAATTGGATAATTGCACCATAAAATCTTCCCAAGTGCATAACTGATAAAGAAATTAGCTTTGAATGAAAAAGTGGCCGTTCGAAAGAGCTTGAGGTTGGTTCATTAAAATGTTTGCACAGGCCCATATTTTATTTGCACACATGGTATGCATTATAAAACATTTCAAAGTGTATGGTAGATATGATACGGCTTGTGGTTTAAACAGGCATTTATATTAACATCTGATAAGAAAACACATTTTAGACGAACGTATTAAAAAGTACCACATACCTTTCAAAGGGACACTATCATTCATTTTGTATAATTAAATACCTTCATTATTAAATTACTTGTAGAATTTGATATATTTTCCAAAGAATAATCATCAAGCTGAATATAATTTCTGCTCCTCTGCATCAAGCTGCTGACAACTAGGACGTCTAGATGAGGCTTTTTGCTTTTTATCTGCTATTTAGGAAGTACAGAAAAGCTTTGCAAATTTGGGACCGATATGTAGGTGGAAACGATGGGTGCAGGCCAACACAAAACATGACTGCAGAATTAAGACATTATACAAAGGCACCTTCAAAATGATGACCACATACCATTACTTTATCATTATTTAAAGGGACTATGTAATGACTCCCCGGGGAAGCGGCAACACAAATCATGAAAATTAAAGTATTGGACTATACAGTAAAAAATTTCAACTTAAGCTATTCACTTGCCAATATTCTATTAAATTTAGAATTCTACAATAGAGGCTCATCCAACCACTGGTCAAATCCTGAGATGTCTTTTCTCTACAGTGAGATTGCTGTTCTTCTTCGCTAAAGATGGGAATGATCAAGGAGATAGGGGAGAGTGTGCAGCAGAATTTTCACTTTTGTGTGGGTCAACTTTAGCGTCAGATGAAAAAAAACAGTGTATTTTCCTTACTCTAGTACACTACTTATTTTGCATAATGAATAATCAGTAGTGTCCACTTAATATGTCAGATTCTACAGCATAAACTGTGGACACTGTAGCTAGTGTCTCTTCTTAAAACATTTGAGAAAAAGCATACCCGTTGCATTTTCCATTGAAATGATAATGGCTGTCTGCAGTGCTTTTCTAATCTATAGTATACATGTTTGAGCAGTGTTCTGTTTCTGTGAATTAATGTGATCTTGGCATACCACTGAGACAAGGATAAGCGAGGATGTCAAAGAGGGCAATAGATGTCTCCATCAAAAATAATAGCAATGGGAATTGAAAATGAAATCTCAACAGTGTTTGCCTATGTCATCTTATTTGTTGTTGTTCAGTGATGTCCGACCCTCCGTGGCCCTATGGACCGAAGCATGCCTGGCGCATCTTGTGCCTGGCTGTGCTAATCCATATTTTTCTCGGCAACGATACTGAAGTGGGCTGGCAGTTCCTTCTCCAGTGGACTGCTATTTGTCTCACCTCTCTGCTATGACCTGCCCATCTTGGATGACCCTACAGGTATAGCTGAGAGCTTCATTGAAGGAACCATGCCCCTTCACCATGACAAGTTGACATTCCAGAAGGGGGTTGTCTTATTGCTAATGGAGTTTTGTGGAAAAAACTGTGAGATGACCAGTTTAATTAAATGCACCATGCTTTTTCTTAACAGCTTGTTAATAATTTCCTTTAATTTCCATGATCCATAGAGTAGGATCACAAATCCCCAAAATAGTATATAAAAAAAAAAAAAAAAAACTTATAAAAATTATATAGATCATCATTTAAAAATCTATTACAGGGCTTTGGGCATGCAGTCATACTTAGAAAAAAATAATATAATTTGTCAATTTTATTAAATGACCTATTTTATCTGTAGTTTCCTGAACCTCTCTAGCATTTGGTCCTATATGCAAATGGTTCTGCCGCTTTTGCCAATCAAAAACACAGAAATTCTTGGGCTGCTGCCGTGTCATAGAAGATGCAACTACTGATACAAGGACAAGACCAGAGAACATAAGATGAAGTTGAACCGTACATACGTTTTAATAAAAACTACTCCTCAGGCTGTATTGGCTGGCCTACAAATTATTATTTGAATACATTTAATGATGACCAGTTTAGCATAATCTCAAGCATCCAAAAAACTTCCTATTCTTGAATCTGTATTCCAAAATTGAAACAGCTCTTATTATTAGCAATTCACAAACCTACATGCCAAAGAAGTTCTATTAAAAATGGCATTAAAGAGATGTGTTTATTTTTTTAATAATTTCTCTTGGGTCTACTTTCAAAGGTGAATAAGTAGAGCGGGTTGCAAAGCACTGAATAGTATCTCTGTATAGCTGTATCAAACTAAATATTGTGGTAGCTCAGTAAAAAACAGACAGTTCTACACATGTTCCACAAAGAATGATTTTACTTAAGGCACCAATGAAGTTGAGCAGGAAATCAAATATAAAGATATAGAAAATGTAATAAACCAAAAAACAAGATCTCAGTTGAAGTGGTTTACTGAGATAATCAAAATCCATTGAGAAAAGGACTCACCTTTATTAGCTAGGTTAACAAAATCCATTATATTTATAACGGTCTTCCTGTCTCTCCCTTGCCTTACACTTAATGAAAATTGTCAATTAAAGCTACTTTTGGTAAATTACAGGAAACCTTGGAAATGAACACATTAAAAGCAATAATAAGTAAGGTTATATATTTCCATCCCCTAGAAGTTTAATTAAAAGAGCAGCAGTAAAAATTATTGATAATCACGGTTTGCTCCATTCCTTCAACCCAGTGTCAATATTTGTATCAGTCGCTGTTCCAATGGGGCAAGTTTTAATAGTAATACACCCAAGGAACAGGCCGGGAGGTGGTTGTAGGTTAATGAATTGTGTGTTACTGAAGAAAAAAACTGAAACGTGAAGAAACAGTGAAATATTGGGTTATCTGAAGTCTTGAAAGATTAAAAACCTTTATCTTGTAGTATATAATATGTTCCACATTTAATAAAAAAGACAAGCCACCTTTGGACTGGCAATTACAGTCGAAAGAAAATGTTGAGGGATAATTTGACACTTGATTGTGCAGTGACAGGTTGGGAGAACGTAAGTGCAATACCATCTTAATAAGATACGTAGGCCTCCATGCCATGGCTTTTGTAAGAAGGCAATCCGCCCTGGATGTGAGTCAATAAGTTTTACAGGCTTCTATTTTCCAGGAGCCATAGAATAGCTCTGAGACTTAGCTTTTCAAAACTTCTATAGTTGCGAGTTAGTTAGTTTATGGGAGCCATGGAATGGGGGCCTCTGTTCTTTACTTATGGAAGCCATGGAATAAGGGCCTCTGTTCTTTTCTTACGGGAGCCATGGAATGGAGACCATATAATTTAAAAGACCAATCCTCAAAATGAAATGACTTATGAAACTCAAAGCTGTTACCTGCATTGATTCATTCACTTCCAACTTACTTTACATGGAGTTGCTCAAACTTCTATAATTGTGGAACATCAGATCAAGGATGATCAAAGATTATGTTTTGGGGATTCAGTAAAATTCTAGATCATATTTAACTTTTTAGTAAAATACTTAATCTTACAAAACATCTGAAAAGTATGTTGACTGTGTTTATGGTAGTGAGTCGTATAGGTGTAGCAGGTCTTTAGGGGATCATTCTGTATTTTTCATTTCCCAAGGAAATTGGGGCTTAAAAAAAAAATCATATTACTTATCACTTATTCCAATAGGGACAAAACATTCTTAACAGTTTGATGGTTCCTTGTTTTTATAAGTGACTTGAAAATAGAGGAGTCCTAAAATGTTTTTTTTAGGAAAATAGTGTACAAACTTAGAGACCAAAAGAACATTTTCTAATTTAGAATGGCATTAAAACTTGCTGCCTCTATATGGCAAATAGAAAAAAAATATTTTGTTTATCTTCCAATTCATACCAATTTCGACTTTAGTATGTAACTCTTCCCCTTAAATTTGTTCAATGTCATCTCATGGGAGCAATGGCATACAACAAGCCTGAGGACTGAATTTGGAACATATGCCTACTGGTTTCACATGTCCTTAATTTACATTTTGAAATAATAATAACAGCAATCGTAATACAAGTGCTCACAGAATACAGCTCATTAGAGCAAAGGTGATAACAACATATATTTGACTGTGGTGAATAGTAGGATGTTAATACTGTTCTCTCAACCAGTGATTTTCAAACTTTTTTTCAATAGACCACTAAAAGTTGACCAGGGCATTAGTAGACCACCTGAATACTGCAGAGAGACTTCCAGATTTCCCAGCTTGTTTCTTAAGTACAGTGCATTGTTAGTGTTATTAGGCATAAGGCCTATACGCTTGTAAACCTTAAAAACTAGTATCTAGACACTTCTGTAGTACAGTAAAGTACCTGAGCAGAGCTCATGAATCAATGGCCTATATGCCCATCTCAAGGCAACTAAAAGAAGCAATGGAAAGAGTATCTTCCTCCTGAAAAGTGCCAATAAAGTGAGGGAAGTTCACTGGATCAATGCTAGGATCTGCAGTATTTGTTATTGATGTTAGGTTCAGGTACAAAAATCTAGCAATTTGCAATGGCTTATAATAATTCTTTATGGGGGATTGCACTGCAATTAGATTTGATGGACAGATAAAGTGAGATTGGTATGGTATATTGACCATAGGGAATCTACCTCCAGTGCTAATTCAGTGGATGTTCCTACTTATAACAGATTGCTTAGTTTGCACACTGTGAATTGTAATTAACATGGAGGGGATTTGTATTATGTCAATAACTGGCATGAGAACCCCTAAGCAGCAGGTGACCCTAAACGTGACGTCTGTGACAGCCCGGCTCCTACTTCACGGGCTTAGCATACTGAAAGAGTAAATCGAGAGAGGCCCAGAGGCTGTATATTTCATGGGATCCCTGGGGAAGTGTGGGATACAGCTTCCTTCTGTTTTGCTGGTAAGAAGCCAAAATCTTTCCAGAGTCTCTGTTCCTGACAGAGGCTTGCTAACGAAAAAAAAAAAACCTTCCACCAATCACCCACAGGACTATAAATCTGACATTTCCCACAGTTTCTTTGAGACTCTAATGTTGCTGTGTCAGCAATATGTCCCAAATCTTGTGTTGGTATTGTTTGAAAGAGAGCAGTCACATTTGTGGGGAAGCCGTGTTTTTGTTCATTGACCAGCCGTTTTTTAAAGACACAAAAGGATTAAAGAAGAGATATTGAAGTCCTGTGTTTTTAGTGTGCTAACATAAACCAGCATGAACTATCATTTAAAGGAGTATTTACCCAACAAGCTGCAACAGAGAAATGCAAAATAGAATTGTATATTTTAGGAGATGTGTTGGAAGCCGATGTCTCTAATACATGCACATGCTTTTACTGTTCGCTAAATATCCACACACCAAGTGAGACAGACGTAGTCAATTATAGACTTCAAGAATTACAAAGCATTTCCAAAGATAAGATTTTTTTTTCTTTAACAATAAAGGGCCTTTTTTTCTACTTAATAACAAACTCAAGACTTACTGGTCATTCACTCTTAGACATCTCTCACTGCCTTACATCACACTATTGAAATTAGAGAGTAGCAAATAGAACACTAAAGGACAACCTTATTATTACTATTGCATTAATAACAGCAATGTGGAAGTGCAGCAGGAGTCGCCAACACCGACGGCGCAACTCACATTCCCAAATTCCATTCCAATTGTAGCATTTTCAAATCACCATATATATTATTTCTACAGTAAATAAGGACAGGAAATTTCAGATTCTTTACTTTATTTCTACAATTTCGTAGACATTTGTAGAAGGAAATGTTACCCAGATTTGGCTATTTCTATTTATCTATAATAATATATTATCTGTGTTTTTTGTAATATCAAAGACTATATGAAGCACAGAGAAATGTCATTGTAGATTTCTCATTTGTACTACTAAAGCAGAGCCATTTCCTCTCTCATCATGGTAAATAGATACAATTTAATCAAACATTCATCTGAAACCCAAAATGAATTGGTAAAAAACACACATACAATCATGACATCACTCTCTCCCCCACAGATACCCAATGAGTGTTGATATTTATTCCAACATCAAACAAGTGATTATGTTGACGGTAATAACAGCTGAGTCTTTGGACAGGATACAGATGGACAGGAATACAGAACAAGAACAAAGAACGAAAATAGACACAGGAAAGGAGTACAATGCAGTTGATAGTCAAAGTAAAACACTGGGTAACAAATCTGCAAGTATCATTCGTGAAACTGAAATAGTGCACGATTGAGAAAAAATGGCTTTAATATGTGTGCATTTTATTTTTACTCACGTTGATGATCTATGATCACATGGTCTACAACATGGTGTAAATGACCTAAAAGGTCCTATGAACTTAATTTTTGATAAATTTCAATAAATTCAGTATGATCCTTTGAATATTTATGTTAGGTTTACTTGTTTCAAATTTCCAAATAGCAATTTATATTATAAAATAACAATAATAATAAAAGTAGAAAATATTACAGAATAGGGGAGAGGGATCACCATATATTGTTGATGTTCGTGTCGGAATCTCGGTGACCATATGGATGCAGCACAGCAGGCACATCTTTCTGTGTTTCTGGTTGTGTTTATTCATATGGTTTTATTGGCAAGATTCTGGAGTGGGTTGCCAGTTCCTTCTCCAGTGACCTCTCTGCTATGACCACCCATCTTGGGCAACCCTACATGGTGTAGCTTACAGCTTCATTGAGGTATACAAGTTCCTTCACCATGACAAGGTAGAGATCCAGAAGGGTCCACATATACTTGACTCCTAATGGCAGACTATTTAACATTTTTTTTTTTAACCATTCTGTATACACTTTGCAAATATGGTGGAAAGTAGATAGGTTGTTCTTTGGTTTATGTGGTTCTGTATTAATAGGTAAACTCTAGAGAGAGATACATGGATGAGGGGACAAGACCACAAAAAGAGAGTCTCCCTCGTATATATGTAAAGTTCAATGTTTCTTTGTTAATATAAATGATTTAGCCTTGTGGGAAGATTAAAAATCAAGTAAAAACAACCACTGAGTTGTTAAAAATCCTCAGCAAACTATGTTCTCTCCACAACAGCCTTTGGAATAAAATATAGTCTAGGTGTCTCCAGCTTTATAGCATTCTACCAAGTTGTAGTTTTTAGTTGACAAATTGTTTTACATACTTTTTTAATGCTGTTGACTCCATTCCAGCTATGGGTCTGTGATCCAGGTCCTATATCAAATATTCATTATCTGAGACAAAGTTTACTGGACAGCTAACCCTTCATCTTGGCTCCAGTTTAGACTTTAGAGAGAAAGCCACCCTCTCTCACCTATCCTGGCAAAAGTATTTGCCTGGCTGTGAAGAAAACCACAATGTGGGAAGGAAAGCCTCCAGAAGAATGAAAATAGAAAGTGTCTAAGGCTTTGGCAGAAGGACACTAAATAAAATAGAGAGTGGTGACTCATTTTGGCAGTGAATCCACCTCAACCCCTTCAAAGGCTTTGGCAAGTGGCCTCAGAGGAGACCCCGGGTCTTTGCCAAGCCACGGAACACCACAATCATTATCTCAGCAGTCATCAACAAAACAGATTTTGTAAACGGACTTGTTGGCACATGGATTAAAAAAGCAATAAAAAAAAAAAAGAGAACCACAGCTGTTTAGAGTGTCCATTAATGACACAAAAAGATGACTATATAGATGTATGTACACTTCATGCAACATATAGGACTGCTTTATTTTAATATTATTTCATAATTAGCACGCAAAGGAATGAACCAATCCAGTAACAGGTTTAAAATAAATTAAAAATATGTCAAAAAATAATATACTATTCTTAAATTACTGTGCAGACTTTAAATTGGTAAAGAAAATGTTCAAGTTCAGGTTAGTAAATTGTGCGGCTGATCCTGTGCCCCTATACAGCATATTCTAATATGAATTAGAGAATTGGTTATGTAACTAATGTAAGGCACATCTGTTCCAGTGACCTCCAAATGCCCTAGCTGTTATCTATTTGTACAGGATTTTGAGAAGCCAATTGTTTTCATGAGCATTATTCCCTTACACAGAGAGGGTATTTGTAACCCTTTTACTGCCAAAATACTTCTACAATTAAAACCATAACAAAAAAAATTAAGAATTTAATTGTCCATTTATTATTTTAGTAGTTTTTCTCATGTGTGAATTATACTGTTATATATTATATATATTTGTTGTTGTTTAGTCGTTCAGTCCTGTCTGACTCTCTGTGACCCTATGTACCAGCACATCGGGCACATCTTGTGTCTGGTTGTGCTCATCCATAAGGTTTTCTTGGCAAAGATACTGGAGTGGGTAGCCAGTTCCTTTTCCAGTGGACCGTGATTTGACTGACCACTCTGCTGTGACTTGCCCATCTTGCGTGACCTTACATGGTCACAACTTCCCTGAAGTACACAAGCCCCTTCACCACAACGAGGTAGCAATCCAGAAGAGTATATAGTACTTTCTAAAATTGGGTAAGATTAGCTCTGGATAATGTTATTATAATAACATAGGACCTGCTTACTGCCAAGTCAAAAGGTCACTTTTCTATTCTCCTACTTCTAGATCTCTCTGCTGCCTTTCACACAGTTGACCATCCACTTCTACTCCATATCCTCTCCTCCCTCAGTAATCGAGACACTGCCCTTTCGTGGTTCTCATCATACCTACAAAATCGATAATTCAGTATCTTCCTTCTCTGACACCTCTTCTTCTCTTTACTCCCTGTCTGGCCCTAGTCCTAGGCCCGCTCCTCTTCTCCACCTACACTTCCTCACTTGGTACCCATATAAACTCTTTTGGTCTGCAGGATCATCTCTATGCAGATGACACCCAAATCTAACTCTCAGCACCAGATCTATCCCCCTCTCTTCTAACACATGTCTCCAACTGCCTCTCTAGTATATCCTCTTGGATGTCCACCCAACATCTCAAACTCAACATGTCTAAAACTGAACTCCTAGTCTTCCCTCTCCCACAGTGTCAATTCCTCACATCTCTCTCACTGTCAACAACGACATCATCACACCCACCTCCCAAGCCCGTTGTCTTGGGGTTCTACTGGACCTCGCCCTGTCTTTCATCCCTCACATACTATCACTAATTAAATATTGTCTTCTCCATCTAAAAAACATCTCCAGAATTTGCCACTTTCTTACACAAGACACAACTAAAATCCTTATACACTCTCTCATCATCTCTCGACTGGACTACTGCAAATCGCTTCTTGCTGGCCTACCCACCAACCGACTATCTCCACTTCAATCCAATATGAATGCCTCTGCTAGACTCATCTTCCGTACACAACGTTCAGTGTCGGCATCACCCCTCTTTCAATCTCTCCACTGGCTTCCCATAGCCTCCAGAATAAAAATTTAAAATCATGACCCTAACTTTCAAAGCCCTCAACAATAGCACTCCCCCATACATTTCTGGTCTCATCTCCAAATACTCCCCCACCTGCCCTCTTCGTTCTGCTAATGACCTTCTTCTTTCCACAACTCTTGTCACTTCCTCTCACTCTCGCCTTCAGGACTTTTCTCGTGCTGCCCCTATTCTCTGGAACTCCTTGCCTCACTCCACCAGATTATCCTCCTACCTCAAAACATTCAAAACCTCTCTAAAAAAAACATCTATTTAAAGAAGGGTATCATCTTCCACCCTAAAACATACATCACCTCTCTCTCCCTCCTTTACCACACACAATACCTTTAGGTTGTAAGTCTGCGAGTTTCAATCCCACAAGGTGCTTTGGGGAAAGCACTATGGACACTATGGATTTGAGGCTCAAAGAAAGGGCCCTCCTTGCAATGCTAAGTTTTAATTTGTATGTATCTTTGTCTTGAACTTATCTTATGTACATCGCTAAGGAATATGTTGGCGCGTTATAAACAAACAATAATAATAATCTATATTGTATGTTGGGGCGTATGTAGGAGCTAAATAGACAGTTTCCCGGAAGCCCTTCATAGACATACATTATACTTTGGAAAACACATTTAAAAAGCCAGAAGTACAAGCTTTCGGACCCCAGGCAAGCTACTGGGAAATTTCCAACCCTGCTTGAGCCACTGGTTAATCAACCTGTACTCAAGAAGATACCTGGAAATTATGGCTTGGTTCCAGTCCCTGCAGATTAAACGTAGGCTATTTTAATCCGCAGGGACTGGTTTGGCCATTTTGTCACTGGTGACGCATGGCTCTAAATATAGAACAAAAATATTTGATAACCTGCTCTATATTGTTCTCCTAGGATTTATGTGAGAAGTGTTTTATCATATAAATGACATATTGCCCCACAAACAATTAATTAACTGGCAACTAACAAAATTTAAAAGAAGGCTTAAAATACCAGAAGCCGTGAGTTCTAAAAATGCTATTCTTTATTGTTCTTTATGTATCTAAACAAGTACACTTCCTGCACTCCTGTGAAAAAATGTCTGACATACTCCTTAGATTGATATAACTTCTATATCTAATTACATCCATTTCAAGGAATTACAATATCCTGGCAGGATAGAAAAACTAATAGTAAGTGACAGAAATGCTTTAAAGTCCAATCATATAACTTGAAAATAATATTTGTTTCTCACAAATATATCAGAAATACTTGTTCTTGTCGATTATTAAACTGCAAAAACTAAATATTTATATTTCAAATTGGGTAAATAAAAAAACTGATTAGAAAAAAAAAAACTGTTTTGAAACAGTGAAAAAAAAATATTAAAATACATCATTTGCTCTATTTTGTTTTAGATTAATTAAACAAACAACCCCTGGTAATTTTACATCTCTTAGAAGTTGTATTCAGTTTACATTTTTAGTATAAAAAGCCAATTAAATGCTGCAGTACGCTGGCTATTTCACCTCTCCGTGTTTCCCTAAACATTCTTTTGCCAAGTACTTCGAAGCAAATCGAACACAGTAACTACTTGAATCTCTGGATGACACTGTAAATCTGTGTGCCAAGTCCTGCATCTTCCTTATTTTGAATAATTGACAGACGAACCCGGAGAAGTTGGTCACCATTCTGGACGTGCTCCCTGTGTACAGTCCTTGGCAGCCATCTTAAAGCTTGGCAACCATTTTAAGAATTTGCCTGGCACACTCACAAAACTGACTGACTGTTCAAACATATTGTCAGTTAAATATAGACTGAATTCAAAAATATAAATTGGTATCAGGCGAACAATTGCCTAAAAGTTTGAAATTACACTTTTTTTATATTTATGAATTTCCTCCATGTTATTTAGATCTCCGTTTCCCTCGCAGGAAATTGTAGCTTATTTCCTTAACCTTTTAGTAGGATATTACAAGCAAAAGAGGTCCATTTCAAAATGAAGAATTTATGAAATTCAAGATTGCATTATATATATATATATATATATATATATATATATATATATATATATATATATATATATATTTAATTTATGGTGAGCAGAAGCACGATAGAAGCCTCCACCAAAACATTTAGGAAAACAATTAAAAAGTAAATGATGAAGGTGGAGGGTACATTCTTAATATTTAATAAGGCCATGGGAAATGCTAGTAGAACCATAACACAAAACATCAATACTGGCCTAATCTAAACTATTCTCAGATCTCCAAGACACTATAGCTAGATAGAAGAGTGAGGTCAGTGTAAGACTTAAAAAGTGTTCCTTTATTAATCTAAGAATTACATCTGGAAACATTTTACTTTTGTCATGATGTGTTTTAGTTTTGTACGTTGTTGCTAGGGATAAATTTCTAGTGCGGAAAAGTTCACACTATTAGTTTAAAACATTTCACGCGCTCTTTCCCCTTGTTTCAACACATTTGGTAAAAGATGGGCAAGCAGTGCGAGACGGAATGTATTACGGAGCTGCTGTCAAAAAAATGGCAGTCAATAGTAGGTGAACTCTACTATTATGCCAATTAGATGCTAAGACACCTAAAAACACATATACACTACAGCAAACACATTAAAACATATATATATATATATATATATATGTATATATATATATATATTTTTTATATATATATATTGTATATATATATATATATATATATATATATATATACACACACACATACATACATACAGGCAGTCCCGCGTTAAGAGCGACTTTAAACCAGATTTGTATGTAACATGGATCCCTGATGAAAAATAGTAATTAGATAATTATAACAACAACAACAACAATACTACAATGGCTTACATGTCAATAGGTAATAATAATACAGTGTAAAACTGTAAAAATAATAATACCCCTGTAATGGAACAATAAGTTACAGAAACATTTGTGTGGTCTATTTATTCAAGCAGAACATAAAAACAAACAAAAACGCCTGTATATGTCCCCTTCTGGATCTCTACCTTGTAGTGGTAAAAGGGGTTTGTGTACTTCAATGAAGCTGTAAGCTATACCATGTAGGGTTACCCAAAATGAGCAGGTCATAGCAGAGAGTTCAGACAAATCGGGGAACAATGGAGAAGGAACTGGCAACCCACTCCAGTATCTTTGCCATCTAGGAAAACATTATGGATGTGCCTGGTGTGCTGTGGTCAATCATAGGGTCACAGAGACTCAGATATTGCTGAACAATATATATATATATATATATATATATATATATATATATATATATATATATATATATATACACACACACACAGACACACACAATGTAACATAATATATACATATAGACATATGGGTGAATCTCTACCCTGTATTCCTATTTGTACGTTAATATTCACAATATAAAGAATGAATATTGGTAACCGATTCACTTATGAGAAGGCTGAACATTCATTATCATAAACTTTAAACTATTAAGGCATTCTGACCTTGAGGTCTAAATTAACAGTGGCTACAAATTATTGGGTCTTTTTTTCCCATCTTCCTACATTCTGAATAATAATTTATGAAAGAAATGAATTGATTGTGGTTAATTTTGAGTGCAAGCAAAATAAATGAATTTAACCATAATTGAAATGATGATATTAAATAAGAAATATTATAGCGAGATAGATCAGAATAAAGCCTTCACGTAGCTAGGTATTTTTTTTATTTTTTATTGAAGGCGGGTATATGACGTAAACTGCGCTAGGATGGTAAGGAATGCATTGATAAATTGCTCTATCGATTCTGTTCTGCTTCACTTACCATAATTATAGCATAGTAATGGATGACTTGAGCGATATATTGTTACTTTAGAGGAAAGCCAAGAGTTTGCCTGTTTCTTTATGAGATTAGACCTAATCCTTTCAATTAATATTGTGTGATTGATATCTAAAAGCATAGTGGGGAGGGATACATGATTCAAGTGACCGTATTAAATATTATCAGAGTTCTATATTGATATACAGTGGAGGAATGGTTCTCACTCTCAAGAATTACTATTGTTGATTTGGGAGGATTTATAACTTGGAACAATTTTCTAAAATGTCCAAATTAGCTTTCTTGGTTTGTCATAGGAAGATTTATTTTTTTATTAAACTGCTGTATATATCCTAATACACTATTGTCACTCTTGTAAATTGCTTTCTTTGATAAATTGTTCCGTTTAATCTCCTCTAATTATACACCAAATTGTGTACTCTAAAATCAGAGTTAGAAAGAGCCTGATAAATCTTAAGCTGCATGCAATGTTTGTGCGATTCAGAGCAAGTACCCCAAATTTTAAACACATTTTCACTCTTGCTGCCATGATTAAATAGTATATGTTTAATTAGATTATTATATTCAGGTTTAATCCTAATTTGGACATCTGCAATTGTAGATAGAGAACATATTCACTAAATATAGTACTTCCCATGCAGTATTTGGGATCCACTTAGCAGGCTTTTGGATCCAATGGCTGGAAATGTTTTAATGAAAATATATTTCACATGTTAGAACAAAATACATTTTATGTATTTAAAATAATACTTTTCTAGTAGAAAACGTTCTTTGAGAAGTGGTATTGTAGCTTCATAAAACAATTAAGAAGATCCACCCCCTTGTGATGTCTCGAGACTCCTCAGGGGGTCTGATAACACTGTAATAACTGTAATAATAACGGTCCAATAACAAAACACTGAAATGGTCAGCATTTTTGTTGAAACCTCTTTTAATGCTTTTGCCATGATCTTATTCAGTATGGTCATCAAGAAGTATTTTTTATTGTAAAAATTAACACATTATTCCTGGTAGTGAACAATCCCAAATGTTCACAACTTTGCGTGATTGTTTATTTATCCAGTTCATAATTGTTAATGAAATGCTTACCAGTTTTCACAGTCAACAATTAAAAATGATACATTCTCAAGTCAACCCCAAAATATTTTTTAAATATTCTAACATGCTGGAGAATGAGCAAGGCCTTTATTTTTAGTCAAAGGTATTATTGCATCAAAAGGTTTAAAAAAAAAAAAAAAAAAATTATATATATATATATATATATATATATATATATATATATATATATATATATATATATATATATAGAATCTGTATTTCATTGTGAAATTTTAATAATTAGCTTTTTTCTTTACTTTTTCTCCCATTAAAAATATGGTCATTACGCAGTTTATGTATAAACTTTCTTCAATTTTTAGTAGTCACAAAATCTGTTTAAAGATTCCCTTTGGTTTTCACAAACACAGAGCTGCCTACATAGGTACCTCAATCTAACCAATAGAAAAACTGCATTCAAGTATGATTTTTTTTTACCGTACACTAACCTTCCAGCCAGTAACAGCATAGTGCAGAGATCCAGGGCAGCACTGCCTGAATTTCATCAATCAAGTGAGGAGAGAGTAGAGTGTGATGGGAACAAAAGACTACAAATCCCATGATGCTTTGCTGGAAAAACTGAATCCCCACAGTGCTACAATGTTGTAGTTGCCTCTGATTGGCAACAACAACTTAGGAATGTTATGCCAATTTAACTTGGATGTTCAGGGGCATTCCTTCTCAAAATCAACTCAAGAAATTTTGCAAAATCTAGGGTTAATGTTTATTTTGGTATTTTTTTTCATGCACAAAAAAGTTTGCATACACTACTAACTCTCCTCTATCAGATGCATTATCATAATCCATGAAACTGCCATTTACCTTTAAGGATACAAACAACCACAAGGCATATAGCGTCATATATGTATAATAATTACTGATCAGAGTAAACATGATTGCATAAATATATTTAAGGGACATAAAATGGGATAATTAATAGTAGAATATATTCATAGGTTATTCAAATGTGCTTTTCAAAGTTGTAACAATGCACTTGACATGTACTTTATGACATTAACATATGTGATGTATCTGACTTGCAAATATGAAAAATTTTAGTGAAAATGTTGAAGGTGTTGCAATAAAAAATATCAAAAAAAAAAAAAAAAATGTTTTCATTATAAAACACAGGCCAAAAGAACAAGACAAGACTGTGCAATTATGTGGGAGGACTGGAAGGTGCTAAAATAAAATTAAATAAAATTAATACTATTTTAATTCATCTGTACAGATTATCCAACATTTAGCTGCCTGACACTTCTATAACAAAAATTCTACCACCAAGTAGAACAACTAGAAACCTTCCATCGATCACAATATTGATTTTCCTGGAGAAGAGGGAGCCCAAGGAGGGAAAGAAGCAGCAAATATAGAATTTCTTTCTTTTTCCCCCTGACCTATTGGCTGCTAAACCTTGGTATTCTCAAGCTTGCACCATCGGAGAGGCTTGTGTTGCAACTAGCCAGGATGTCTGCCTAAGATAATACAAGCTGAAGGCAGACAATCTGCTGTGGGAGCTGATTAAGTCATTGACTTCCAACATGACCTGTCTCAGTCCCACAAGCGGCTTCTTGACAGTTAAGATAGGAGAGAGCTTGAACGGCGTGTAAAAAAATATACACAGTTATCCTTACAGATAGTACTTTGGGACATATGAATTTGAAACCTCACAGACTAGGTTTACCTCCTCCCACCTTATAGGATTCTGTACACAAAAAGAAGGGAAAGTCTTCCATTTTTTTTACATGGGAAGTAGTTTAATTTGCGACTATCCTGTCAATCTTTAGGGATTAGTACTATAGTTTTGTCCATTCAGCGGTGATATTAAGGATTTTACAGTAATGGTGTCAGATATAACTATTTCTATTGATTATATTATATATACTTACCCAGTGGTACCTTGGTTCTTGCCCTTAATCCATTCCGGACAGTAGGTTGAGTACCAAAGAGGTTGAGTACCAAACTCCTCCAATAAGGAGTAATCTAAATTGATTTTAGCAAACACTGCGAGTACCAAGGTATATATATATACATACATACATACATACATACACACACCCACACACCTCCAAATGCTCTATTTTATATATTTTACAATAAATTTGTATGCAGAGTAATGCAGATCTGCTTTGACTTTGTCAATGACAATCATTTAAAAAGGTATCCCTATATATACTATATTCAACTAGACTACTGGACAATCACGGCTACCACACGTCTCCTGGTGTGCCATCCATACCTCATGTGCGGAGGTCCACCAAATGTGAATTTCTTACCTTCTTTAGCTCAGTATTGACTTTTACAAAGGATTGTACCTCAAAATAGTTAATTTCAAATATTTTATCTAAACAAACTGGAGGGAGTAATAGAGGAATCTTTCCATAGCTACTGACAGAAACACAACTATGCAAAACCAGCCTTCTCTAGGATGACCCCATATGACATCAGATAAAACATTCCTAATGAAGTATGTACATATAAAAGTTCTTCTCCACCCGTCCTAAATACACAGAGATTTTATTAATGATAGTGGGGCATTTTACATAAGGGACAGAATATCCTACCATAAAAGTACTGAAACAAGGTTCTTTTTATTGGAATTCCAGATAATTCCAATGTAGCAAAAAAATCAAGAATGTAATATAAAAACAAAGAACTTTTTTGCTACAGATTTTTAGAACATAATTTTAAATTAATAAATGTTTTTGGAAATTAAGAGTAAACCAAGGAATACTATTTGAAAACTGGGAAAAATTGCATTGACAACTCAAATTTTACTTTGAAATCTGCAATAATTACATTTTCAAATGAGTAACCGTTCTAGAATTGATAACTAAGCTCTACCAAACTATTAAAATATATAAGGTTTTAAAAATCAGCTATTGCATCCAGGTTATCTCACTGTTAAAACAGTTTATCAGAGGTGTGAAGACTATTTGATCGGAAAGGCAACGGAGGATGTTATTGAAAATTTCTTATGATAACAAACAACATTTTCCCTGTACATGTATGTTTAAATAAATAATTTAAACCTACAGAAGGCTGACCCTTTAAAAACAGCCAAGCCAACTGTGTTCCAGTCGATCTGACGTCTGTGTGTGAAAGAGTTTTGCCTCCTGCTGGAGCCCACGTCTCTTCCTATGACTGGTTCGACTCTACTGAACCGCTCTAGAGACAAAAGAGGCGCTCATTCAAAGTGGGTGCTTGGAGATGTCTGGTCTGGGGTAGCTTTGCAGTCTGTCTGGCTGTGCACAGAATGCTGGCATGGAAGGAATAGAGCCCCATTATTAGGTCTTTAGAGCTTTAAAGCAACACACACAAAAAAACATTCTGAAGGTTAAGACAGGCTGGTGAGAATGGCATACTTGGCTGCATGTTAAGCCAGGTGGCCTGGGCATATTGGCAACCAGCTGGCGTAATGCCCACTGCATATGGCTCAGAGTGATTTGCTCTTCCCATTAAGCCTCCTTAAACTCCTAACCCCTTCAGCGCCAGTGAGGACAGTAATACACGTCTCCGCATCAGAAAGAGTGATTTTTTTTTTTTTTTGGATGGGGATACCAATGATATTTTTAGACTTTGTTGAGTAACTCATTGAACACTCAACATTCTCCTTTGAATATGGCCTTAGTCAGATATATCTCAAGAGCTGTGTGCTTTGCATCATTCAGGTTTGATTAAGTGGAATATATTTGAAAAACAAAAAACATACAATATTACTAAAGGTAAATTACCATTCCATGACAAATTTTGCAACTAATAACCTAATGATTTGCAGTTGTTGAAGATATAGATTGTCAATTAAGTATTAAGTCATGGAGGTTTGGAAATAGTTTAAATGACATGTTTTCTAAAGAGTAAATGTCTCTAATTATCTATCAACTGTATTTGATAGCGATGCACAAAAGAAGGTAAAATTATAGCCCATCAAGAAACATCTTCAGAATTATATTCTAGGTACAGGCTTCATTTTAAAATGTTTGGTATTATAGATTTAGAATCATCTATTTCATAAAGCCATATTGTATAGAAATAAACATTGTTGTTTAAACTGCAAGCCTATTATTATAAGTAATCATTTTTCAAGTAAAACATTTTTAAACATTTTTATAGCTGTTAGACGTCTGTTTAGTTTAATGTCTTAAGTACAAAAATGCACATGAAAAGGATATTTACAAAAGAAATACCAGACTCAAAGATCTATTTATTCCACTGGGGAGGTTATAATAAAATTAGAAGACAACATACCAACCTTTACATTAGAGCTATCCATCATAGTACAAAGGGTCATAGCCTCAGATGCACACTGTATGCACTATTATTTAATACTAGGCTTCTATCCCACTTTCTCAAGCACAGTCATTTTTCTCCCATGTATATTTTCTATATAACTGGTACAAGCAATTTCATGGATGTGATAAAAAAAATAGACTATTGTAAGAGTAATACTATTATATATATATATATATATATATATATATATATATATATATATATATATATATATATATATTAGTACATTTGTGTTCACATTTAAAGGTTTCCTGCTTAGAATTCTGAGAAATAGTTATTACAATGCATTCTGGGCATGGACATGCAAATGTGCCCACAAAGGCTTCACTCTTGTAATCCATTACTATTTGAAACATGAATTCCTTTAAGCATTTGCCTGCTGTATCACACCGCTTTAAGCAAAGCCCAGGGTAGATGATACACAAGCTAGGAATATATAATGGATATATAGATCTAGGTTATGGATTTATATAGAAATATATATGTATATTAGCTAAAAAATTAGCCATCTGCAGTAAAATGTTAGAAGCCATAGCTTCCTAGCTCTCGGATTTGCTAAGCCCTGTTGCAACCAGCTACTCATTACATGGTAATGCTCTGGTAGAGAAATTATGACTTATTGTAATACATAGAAGAACCAAGCAAACATGCAATGAAATGGTTCACAAATCAGACTAAATGACAATGTATTAATCTCTCGTATGAAAAGGGGCAGGGAAATATTAACATGCTGGATAGTTTATCTATATTAAGTCATTAAAGTGACACTGTAGTTCCAATTTTACTATTAGCATTTATATATTAAATAACTTCCATTTTGCATAAAGAATAAATCATTTTGAAAATTAAGAATATTAACAACAACAGTAATAGGGGAAGAGAAGAATGTTTTATCCACATTAGCCTGTGGATCAAACATTCTAAAATCCATCTATATACTAATATTTTATAATACTTTTACATGTGACATAAAAGGAGGTCACCATTCTGCAATTTTTTTTTCTGTTTTCTGGCTTTACTTTGAGAAGATTTGGAAATCTGATCGCCTTTTCCGATTGGCTTACATCATACTAAACACATCTGAATATAGCCAATGTTTACGCTAGGTAAACTCCTGTGACTCAAATATACTGCTAACTGATTTAGAAACCGTTTTTTTAAATCGATTTCCCCTATCATTTTAATAGAAGATTCACTCTCCCCTTTTTTAAGTAGGGGCTGTCCGTAAAAAGTTGTCAATTTGCTTTCTGAAAACACAAATAACACATCAAAAAAGCTGTTGATTGAAAATATTATTTGGAGTTGCTTGGAACTGTGCTTCGAAACGTCTGTTTCTAGGAAAAAAATACCAAAACAGATGGGAAAACTATGGCTGTGCAAAGTTACTTTTAACAGATGTTTAAGAAAGCAAACTAACAGATCCAACGCAAATTAATGAGAGAGAGAAATATGACGATATAACAGAGATACAGCATTTCAAGGTTCTGCTAGATATATGGAGGGTAAAAAAAAAAAATACATAATAATAATAATAAGAAGAAGAAATTATCTGGACCCAGCTGAGACATACTCCGAAACCGCTTCGTCTACTGTAGTCATTTTCAATTACAGTGCTAATTTTATAATTAACATTTATACCAACTAAAGTTGACCCTTCTGAAGTTCTACAGGATGATCAAGCTGAACCAGTGGGGTGGCCATTTTCCAAATTCTGTACACATATGCAAAAGAGAAACCTATGCAGGGATGCCAATTTGAATACAGATACAACTCCAACAAGCCCAATTTCCAATGCCAAAAATCTGAAAATAGATAAAATCTACTGTCCTGCCCAGGGTCTGACTGGACTGTTTTGGACTATGGCTTGGGCCTGGACTGGGAATAAGTTATCCTGTTTATGGTTAAAGTTATGTATTTTTATTGCTTATGGTTAAAATATGATTACTCTGTTATACTGTATGTATCTTGGTTGATGCTCTGCAAAACATATGTATTATGTTTCATGTTATACAAATTGTTGCAAAAAAACATATAACCTATTCTGCAGACTATTGCATCAGTCCCCACCTAAATAAGATTAAGGCCTATTATGTTACAGTATTGTTATATGGTGATGCACTCAGCCCCACCTAAATAAACAAACACAGGGGGTCTTGAGCAGATTAAAAGTCTGAATGTTTACAGCAAATGGTGAGAGGTAATACAGGCAACAGGGTGATATCTGATCTCATCACAGGTACAGGGTTTTCCCAGTAGCAAGAGGCTTACTGATTGGCCAGTCTGTGTGCCAGAAAATTGTATAAAATATGCCAATTAAAAAAGGTATACAGTGGTATCTGAATTTACATAGGCAAGGTGTAAGTAAGTGTCATTCTGTGCATTAATCCTAATTCTAAGGGATTATATGGTGTTCCTGATATCCTGAGGCCATCTTCAGTAGTAAGAACTACACAGTCCTGCTGGGGTAGGCTTGAACTAATATATATATATATATATATATATATATATATATATATATACATATATATATATATATATATACATATATATACACACACACACACACACACACACCTTAAGGTATCACTATTCACTGCAATACTCTGATTATTCAACTATAATCTATATATATTTAGATTAATAATGAGTATTGCAGTACAATTTGATACCTTGTGTATCGGATAAACGTGTTATTTATATTGATGAGCTTTTTGAGAGGTTCAACCTCTCTTTATCAAGTCAGAAGCAATACTGTATTGCTTCTGACTTGATAAAGAGAGGTTGAACCTCTCAAAAACTCATCAATATAAATAACATGTTTGTCCAATACACAAGGTATCAAATTATACTGCAATACTCATTATTAATCTATATATGTATGTATGTATATATATATATATATATATATATATATATATATATAGTAATAATTACTAAATTATTGTACATTTACGGCTGTTTCACTCTTCATATATACACACATATATATATATACATACATACATATATACACACACACATACATATATATATATATATATATATATATATATATATATATATATATATATATATATATATATATATATATATATATATATATATATATATATTATACACACACACATCTATCTAAATAGCAGTAGTTTGAAAAATTTGCTGTGAGATCACATTGTTGATTTCCTAAACCAAGCAGTTGGGCTTTGACCTACAGAAACAGTGTCTTTTCATTCTCTACAGCTTAAAAATTCACAATGTCCCATTATTACACAATCATTATCTGCCTTTAGCTCTGACAACAGCATCATGAAAGGCCCCTTTCTTCTCATGATTAGGCTCTAAAAATGTCTCTATCTTCTAGTGCATTTCAATATCCCATAATGCACTACTCAATTACACTTTTAATATTAATTTCACTTGGATTTATTAGTGGAAGTAAAATTAAAAAACACTTCTGCCCTAAGTTCCCCATTCATAAATTACATTTCAAGTAATTAAAAAAGGGTAACAGTTTAAAATATATTTGTAAAATTAAGAGATTCCTCTCTAAAATATATCAGTCGTATATCTTACATACAGAAATATGTTATCCAAACTCAGTTTCTCTACAGTTGTTGCTTTCATGCATTTTGTATAAATTAATTTTAACAATTTTAATTAAATCAAGTGAAAATGTTTAAATGTTCAGCACATTAAAATGTAAAAGAAGTGCAAACATTTTAATGTATGTAAAATTTACATACAGTATGTCGGGCAAAAGGTCCATAAATGTCCATATTCCAACACCCTATCAATTAAATTCTACATAAATTGGAAGGGGAAGACAAATGTGAGGCTAGTACAAAATGTTGTTTGTCAAATTAAAGAACATATATTTTGAAATGTTTAAGAAATATAGAAGTGCTACAAAAGTATTGTTATGTAGTGGCTGTATGCTAGCAAATACATATTTAACCCTCTGCAACGATGAGTGACATATGATATACCAGTTCAGTTCATTATAGGGTAATCATCAGAACGAAATTCACATATACATTGTATCTTATCATAAAAACAATACAATTAAAATACCTGAACAAAGAAAGAGTAGACTGTACCATTTAAGTTTTTTGGGCAATTCTATTTTTATTCAATTTATCATCTTCATTAATCTGCTCATAATAATCCAATCTGCTAGAAACAGGCAAATGATAGTATAATAATGCTTCCGTTATAAGAACAGCCTAGGTAACTTTGTGTTACAAATACTGTGCATCTATAATGAACAATATGGAAACAGCAGATAAAATGGGGTTTAATTATAGAAAGATAGACTTTAAAACGTGCACATGTTTAAACTAATACAAACTGATGATGATATCACACCATTCTTATGGGCACACTATCAGAAGATAGATGGAAGTCCACAGATTAAAATAAAGCATACCCATCAGAATAATGTATTCATTTTATTAATTTGGAATACACACGTTTGTTTTTTGGAAATTTGTTGCTAGACACTTTCTTCTGAACCTTCACTGCCTCATTACATTTACTAGAATCGCTTATCAAATTTTCTTCAACATATATATATATATTTATATATATATTAATTTTATTTTTTAATGTTTAAATTTATGAAAAATGCAGAATACAGACCTTGACTTAATCTTCACAATTACATTTGGACATTCATGAGTTTTGTTAAAAATTGCCACCTACTCTTTATATTGGACATCTTTCTGAACACAAACTTTGTTGTAAAGGGTCACACTGTAAGGATGAGACAATGGTGACAACCCAATATGGACAACTTAAATGTACGGTTTCCTCTTACATCTTTGATGATTTATAAAGCAAGGTATGGTTCCCTACAACAAAAAATGATCGTCATCACATGTTGAATTTATGATTGAGCTATAATTGCGTCTCCTTCTCCCTCCGTTGTGTCAGCTCCTGAAGGCCACTATGCTATATAGTTACACTTAGACCTTCTTATGATCCCTTTTTAATTCTATGTTCATTGTCCTCTCAAGTCTCCTTTATACTCAACAAACATTATTGGTTTACTCTCTCTCGCTCTCTCTAGATTCATACACTAGACCCAACAATATAAAAAGGAAATAAACACTCTTTAGACCTCAAGGTTACTTGCTAACAAATGCATACATTAATCATTCATGCCACATGATTATTGTTCACTAACTGAGCAATAACAAATAAGAGGGTGTGGGGGTTATTGTGGGTTTCCACAAACCACAGTCTATTTAGGCAAAGCCAACTATTAAAGGATGATCTAACTTGCCAAACCAAGATAAACACATACCATTACTTTGATTACATAAAAGCCACTGTTCACGGCATTGCAATTCTTATAATGAGTAGCATTATAATTAAATGAATGCATATGTTTATTGTTCTTCCTGTAATAGCGTTACATTCCAACAGTAACAATGTTTTGTATTGCAGTAACTATGCAAAGAGCGTTTCAGTTAATAAACGGTCTAGAAACTAGTTTGCCATATACTTACCACAATTAGTAGAGACAAGATTTGCAAATACTGTGTTCATTAATGCTCTAGGAGGCATTTGGCCCCTTAAAATATTTTTACTGCGACATGAGACAGACACTAAAAGTCGGACAGCTTAAAAATTCCATGATTGACAGAGTTTTAAAATTTATATTTGACATATTGAATTTTTTTGGTGAATCTAGACTTTTCCCTCTAGTTTTTCCCGCTCTTTTAAAGGTTGCTGGAATTGTGCAGCTTTTAGACCTTTATAAGTAGCAAATACCATTATAATCGCCTCTACATTTAGCAATGATTTTAAAAAATGAGCTTCTGTGAGAAAACTTACATAAAATGTAGAAGTTTTGCCTCCTATTTTTTAGAAGGGACACTTTCCATCTATTACAATCTGCTTAGCAGTAATGGCCGAGTATCCTACCACTTCCCTGCAATTGAAAAGTTGTTAATGATTGTTAATTGTTAATTTACTTGAAAGTTATTGAAGCCGCAGCATTTTAGTGGGCATTAAAGTTTAAAGAAACCTAAATGAAGTTATGATTATCTCTCTATTCATGCACATTCTCTGTGTGTGTAGGAAATTGGATAGGCAACAATAAGATAGGTAGATGTAGACATTAAAAACAATCTTTTGGGCAAAGGAATATTGCTGCACTCCTTATGTATTCCTTTAGTCCAGCCAGGTGGTAGCTGCAGCTCTAAGTTCCCGCTGAGTTTCCAGTAGTGGTGGCTTTGCAATGCGAGGAAGGAAAGAAGTCCATGGTGGGTGAAACACGTAAAGACGTTACCACAATGATTGCCATTACTGTGTTTGCTTGGTAACGCTAACACTAATGTCATCACATTGCAATACTGCCTCATACAGAAGAACAGGAACAGAGCTCTGCAGCTACAAACTGTATGGACTAAAGGATTACCGTTACTAAAGTAACTTTGCATTTTAAAAAAGTTTGTTTCAATATCTTCTGATAAGCTGCAAAACTGATCCAAACAACAGTGGTGTGTATGCAGCCATATGGTACCAATGATCTTCATACAGTGTGGCAATACCAGACTGAGCAGGTGGCGCTAAAGAATTGATTTCAATTAAAACATTGTAAAGTAAAACAAACTTAATTTGAAAATTATTTTCTATTTAATATATTAATAAGCAACTATTTTATTATTTATTGAAATACAAATCTGTAATCGAAAAACGTATTCCAGTGTTCAGTCAAATGGTTAAAAAGATTTTTTTTAGTGTATACAATTGTTTTAATAAAATATATAAACTGACCTTACTGGGTTAAACCAATCTCAATTTAGAGTTGAAAAGGTATAGGATAAAGAGTAATATTAATTTGTTACATAAAAAATGTAAATTTGAAGAAGCATGAGGTTTAATAAAGCAATACAGAGATCCAGTGCACTGTAAAGAAAATATGTTCCCTTACCCACAGTAAACAAGCTGTGAGCTCTGGAACATTTAAATGAAGGAAAAAGTTATGTAAGGTATTGTAAATTCTGAATATAAGCACAGGCTATAATTGAAACCAGCTTCTTTCTGCTAGTGTAACCTTTTCCCTTTCTAACTCTGGGCTCCTAACCATTTCTGTTGCATATGTGACATCTTGGTAGCTAAAAATAAACACACACACACACACACACACACACACATACATATATATATATATATATATATATATATATATATATATATATATATATATATAAAAACACATAAATATATATATATATACATATATATATATATACATATATATATATATATATATATATACATATATATATATATATATATATATACACATACATATATATATATATACATACATATATATATATATACATACATATATATATACATATACATACATATATATATACATATACATACATATATATATACATATATATATATATATACATATATATATATACATACATACATATATATACATACATACATATATATACATATATACATACACATACATATATACATACACATACATATATACATACATATATATATATATACATACATATATATATACACATACATATATATATATACATATATATATATACATATATATATATATATATACATATATATATACATATATATATATACCTATATATATATATACATATATATATATATACATATATATATATATACATATATATATATACATACATATATATATATATATACATACATATATATATATACATACATATATATATATACATATATATATACATACATATATATATATACATATATATATACATACATATATATATATACATATATATATACATACATATATATATATATATATATATACATACATATATATATATATATATATATATATATATATATATATATATATATATATATATATATACATACATATAGCAATTGTTTCACGTATGGTGGGCTAAGAGTGATAGAAGCTCTCCACCATACAAAGTACAGTAGTACAAATAAGGAATAGTACATTAGTGATTCTATTTGAATGTCTAAAAAATAAAAAAATAACATACTTTTTAGAATGTTAAAAAGAAACAAATGGCTGAAAGTATTATTGTCTTTTATAAGCAATTATTCTGCAGTAGATTCTACCATTACATCTTCTGCTGATTGACTTCCTGAGGTGGGATGAGAGTGCAGAGGAAGTTTCATTTTTTATTTTTGCTTTCTAAAAATATGTTGTACGTTTTTAGGTTTAGTCATTTAAAGAGAGTCATGATGAATAGTTGACCACAGGGATATGTATAAAGAGCCATGTAAACACACATACACCACTATTTCTAAGGATATTATTTCAGTATACTTTCCATTACTTCCTTCTAGATTGTAAGCTGTTTGGAATAGGGACATCATTTATGTAGCATCAAGCGGTTAGTTGACCAATTTGTGTGTCACATTTGGTTTGAAATGTAACTTTACTTTCTAATTTTCTATTCGTACCCCATGTACTTTATTCTGCTTTGTAAATAGTGATACTGAAAATACTGGCACTTTATAAATAAAGAGTAATAATAATAACTAATATGTATTGTAAGTTGGCAAAAAAACTTTACATAATATTAAAGGTCAATCACAATAAGCCAGCCTATTAAATTATGAAAAGGTTGGCGAAAATTCTGCCTCATGAGTATGTTTCCAAATTTATGGTTTTAGCATGAAAACTCTTGGCAGAAATATATGAACTTGGTGAAGTGAATTATTGCACTTGCCCATGAAAAATTATAGAAATATGCATCACTCCCATTCATTTTTAACACAGACCGAGAGGTTTAACTAACCAAGTTTGCAACTAAAATTCCTTGCGTTTCCTGAATAACACTGTTCCATACCACTGAATATATTTCGTCACATAAATCAAACTTTCATATGTTAAGTGCATAAACATGGAAAATACACCATTTCTGTGTTCTTAGGCAAATGTCCCAATTTCTCCTTTGTTTTTAAGGCTAAATACTTTTCCATATAATTTCTCCTCTACTTGGCCAATGGAGGGAGAAGCTCAGGACAGAGCACCACCCATACCGCGCTCAGTCTTCAACATATGGAAACTATTAGTGAAGTAAAAAAAAACTACCATGTGAAACTATAATGGAAAGAAAAATGCCTGTATGTGTGATCATTCATGCACAGCATTTCCTGCCTCGGTGTTATACAGGGATGATAATAATTTATACCAGGTGATCGAGATTCATGTGAAGATGCACATATGGGACATCAGGAGAATGTCGGAGTTAACGTAAAGTGTTTGACACATGATCGTCATGGCTAGGATAAGGTGTGAGCAGATTGCTTTGACCCTAACCTTGCTCTTTCCAATACTCCAGATGTTAGTAGATGATGTCAAATCTTAAAAGGACCACTGTGGTCCTCCTCTTAAAAAATAATAATAATATATATATATATATATATATATTTTTTTTTTTTTAATATATATATATATATATATATATATATATATATATATATATATATATATATATATATATATATATATTATTTTTCCTTTTGAAGAAATGAAGCAATATGTTTTTATATTGTTCAAAAAAATAACAGTCTTTAATTTACTACCTTTTAAATGGACTGTGCTGCAGTGGAATCTAGCATTTTCATGTCTGCTACTTCCTGAGGTGGGCAGAGGCCCTGAATATAGAGGATTTTATTTACTCAGTGGGAATGTGGCACTTAAAACTACCAGTGGTTTCAACAGTACTATCTCCTACGAAAGTAGTCAACAGAATCATGTCAGAAAAGTCCAAAATAGAGAATAATTGCATATAAAAGTTAAGAATGTAAAACTTCAAAAGACCATATAAAAAAATAAAAATAAATCACCACCGTGGTCTTTTAAAGGAACACTACCACCAGGATTAATCACATACTGGGAATAATGTTAAAGTGCATGTAGAAACATATGTGATGACTGAGAACAACAAAAGGACGGATATAAGCTGTCCATGTTATGTACCTAAAAAACTTGGTACAATACTAATAATACAGCTATACCTCGTTTAGCGCTGTAGATAAGTTCCAGGCAATAGGAGTGTTAAGTGAAACAGCTCTAAATGGGGCTGTTTAAACTGTTTTGCTTTTATATGAACTTTAAAGAAACAGCAAACATAACAATAACACAAACTGATCATTAGCAGAAATATAAACTTTAAATTATTGATGTTGAAGCTTGTGGCTCATCCTGGATTCTGTTTTCTTATAGCAAATCAGAGTGTTCAAAGGGGTCCGGCAAAGGTTTGGCAAGAAATACAGCTCTATAGAGAATCAGCTCTAAACAGGGGTATCTTTAAGAGGGTATACCTGTACTGATCTGAATAAATACAAATTCTTTTGATTTTACAACTGGATAGGAGTTATGCTCACCCTAAACTCGCCCCATCTTACTTTGCTTCATATTAGTTGGCTGATCAGAAGGGATACAGATATCATTAAAACAAGTTTTTCAGAGTTTTATTGCAATGCTTTATAGTAATCCAGTTAAGAACAACACTAAAGAGATGTCATCAAAACAAACACATTTTATTCGGTAAGACATGTTAGGTGTTAACTCAAATAGATGGATGCAACCCTGTAATTACAGTACCTGAGTCCCTAAGGACACATTGTATGCCATTGTTGTGCAACGCTTTCATAGTTATAGAGGTTGGATTGCACTGTATACTCTACTTTTCAGGAATTAGGAGATACTTAGCAATTAGTTGTTTCTCATCCCTCGGGTCACTGACATTCGAGCACTGTAATTAGTGTGAAGACAATGGAATATATCTGTTACACATTTATCACTGGAAGTAAACAAAATTAAAGCAGAAAAAGCAAGCAATGAACTAGCACAATGGGTGTCTCAAATATGGTAGTATTGAAAACTATAGGTAATTACAAGTCCCGAGTACCAGTTCAATGTTATTATCTTGCAGTAAATTTATATTGAAGTTTCCATGTTTTACCTGTTAATAAGTTTTTTCTGATCTATCAATCATTGTCTGTTATCCCTTTCTTAGGTTTGGCCATTGTCAATTAACGCTAATAGATCTGGCTGCATGGTTTTAATCTAATGTCATATACAATTGACAAGAGTGAACTAAAGAATGAGATGTAGTTATTTCTATTCAGTATTAAAAATAAAACATACTAACTAAAGATATTAAAATGTATAGTAGCACACCAAAGGGTGGAAATTTCTGGAAGACAAAGACATTACATTTTACCAACAGCTTGTAAATAATGCTAGAATACAATGCTTCTCAATGAATGAACTCTCTTCCTGGCTCATACAAAATACAAAGCTATTTGCAATAGGATGGGCAAATTCTTATCCTCCAAAAATAGAGGTAGGTTGCAGCATCAAACATTTTTTTTTTTAATGCCAAAATAGTGTTTAAATATTATCTATACTGTAGATTTTAGCCTTTGTGTTATGAGGGGGGTTACAACTAATGGGTTTTTTCTTTTTAAATATGTATAGAAGTTAAAAATGCAAGTTAATCTTACATGAAAATGGTCTCATTCAAAAAAATGTGTAAAGGTTTGAGCTTTTTTTATTTATTTATTTTTTTACTACAACACCTCACTATATTAAGTGATGTAAGCTGTTGAAAAACATTGAAAAATAAATGTAACTATCACAGCTTAATACTCTGGTGCAGTTTCAAGACCAGTATTCTGAAGGTCATTGAAAAAAATGGACATTAAAATGACTGCTTCCTCTCTTCACAAACATGGAGGAGTAACTGGAAAACGAATCAAGTTCCATTACTTTTATTTAGACCGTTAATCTTCTGTAAGAATTATCTTAAAGGCATATCCAAGGTTCCTGGGTTATTAGATTTGTGTACTCCTTATGCAAAAAGCATCATTTATGTGTGCTGCACATTTCATAAAACATTGTATTTTTATTAATATCTAAAAATTCCACTAATGATTATGTTGACACCTCCAGGGGGTGTCTACACAGACATCTGATACCCCAATCAGCATGCAGCATTAGGGTAGCAATTTTTTTAATCATTATATACCTTCGGTGCCTTCCTTAGCCAATAGGAGAGCACTCATTTTAGCCCTGAAATCACCTCTGGGATGTGCTTCCTGATGCAGTCTGCTATCTGTCTGTGCAGACACACTACATATCCCAGGCTGCTTTGCAGAACTAACAGGAACCCCAGAGTAAATTCAAAAAAGTTTCAGTTAACCTGATTGGCCAATATAAATTATTTTAAAATGTTATACTAATTTAGCCTGGGCTTGGAAGTTGTACAACTGTGAAGTTTCAAGATATTTTGCCAACTTCAAGGTAAGTGTTTAAAGGTTTATTTGGGTATTTTTTCTTTTAAACTAAAAATGTTCATGTATTATTAATTCTCCTCTATCAGATGCACTCATAATCCAGCAATCTTAGATACGCTTTTAAACATATACTGGGCAAGTTCTACCCAAAACCAAAAGTTTAATTTATGTTAAACTATTGATTGTAGGTATTTGTATATATCCCTTATTGTGTTGTACATAAATTAAAATATAACACTCACACAATATAGCTGCCAAATATCCACATGTAAATCATGCTGCTTTTAATATAAAACGGTTAGTATGTGCTAGGGAAATAAATACCCCAACGTTCTAAAATAAGGTGCTAGGATATAAAGTCCGTACAAATCAAACTCGCTAAAATCAAATCTGCGCACAGGAAAAAATTCCACAAAGGGCTATAAAAAGCTTCCAAGTCCCCAAAAGTGAAGTTTGTGGGTTGGACGTATCTGCCTAATTGGCTGTATGTTTCACACCCCTTATTCAGCTCAGATTTAAAGTGTCGGGTGAAAAGGTGAACATTTTCATTACAGAACATTTGGTTCTTTTTATTACTCTGGCCAAACCGATTTAATGTTCTATAGAGATTCATAAAAAAATCTATGCTGCTGGTTATAAATCTGTAGAGAGACAACTCACTCTGATTAACAGTTTAAAAAAAAAAAAGAAAAAAAAAATGCTTTAAAAAAAAAGGATTTTTTTTTTAAGTTTTAATTAGTATGACATAGCATTTGCTGAAGGAGCTGTGGTGCTATGCCAGCTGGGAGAGTCAGGGCTCAAAACAGATTTGGGTTCCTGTGGTTAGAGGAAACTATGCTTGTGGTTTTGAGAAATGACGTTTTCTGTCAGGGACGCCACTAGCCATACACAATAACCAGAAACCACAGAATGTTTTTCTTCCTTCTCTTAATCTCCCAATCAGCTCCAGCCACTTATTGGTCAAGTGACTTGTAGCCAAAACATAACATACGCTTGCCTAGGGGAAAATGGGATATGACTGACTGCTACTACAATTTATGTCAAATGACTACAGGGCTTGGAAAATATAAATTGCCACAAGTCACCAAGAAGCTTTTTTTTTTTTTTTTACTATAAAAACACATGCAGTCATAGCGAAATACCACCCAACCACTCACTCAATCACCATTTCTAAAATAAAAGCAGCTATACTGTACATAAATAAATATTGACTATTGTACAAATAGGAGTAAGGCCTAACACAAGCTATCGTCACGGCAACTCGTGGTTGTCAAATAGATTTTGCAATTTCTTTTAATTTCTTGTAAAATAACAATATCCGTGAAAAAAGTGGTTAAAAAAAAAGTTTTATTATGACATGAAACTATTTCCAACACAACCTGCAATAGCTCTATCAGAGTTTGTTTGTTTTTTGCCTTGAAAGTACCGTGCCAGCTCTCCATTACGATACTGCTTCACTAGGCCTTCAGTCATAATTCTTAATAATTCAATCAATGTTTTTTTATATTAATGGGCCTGTCTTACCTAACAAGCAGGCAAATGACAAGATTTATTACGAAACAACATGTGCTCTGTGCCAAAAGCACTAAGAGAGATACAACAGGCATTGTTTAACAAGGTAGGAGATTTATGTGGTAAGAACTTTTCCTGCAGGATTCCTAGGCCTCTGTAAACAAAAACTGCAGTCCAGAAAAAATATATACATATATCTGAAGAATAATAGCGAGAAAAAGATACAGATAAACAGAATCTGGTTATATCCATGAAGCCCCTGCTGCTATGTGAATGGGATGCTTTATAATTATAATTTCTATATTATATATTTGGTATACAGGAAACTGTAAAAAAAAGGAACTTTGAAAATGTCCTTTAAAAGGTCGACAGATACTATACACTGAATTTAGTACCAGTCAATCGTGTAATTTGTGTTAAACATAGGATAAATACTTCTGCATGTATAGGTGTATGTATGTATGTATATATATATATATATATATATATATATATATATATATATATATATATAAAAAAAGAGACAGACATCGGCCAAGTTCATATGAGGTTGCTTAATTTATTGAGACATGTCATTCTTTCTTATAATGGAACTGAAGTAAAAAGAGCACAAAAAAATGCTTTATCCATTAACCATTAACCCTTAAAACAAGTTATCCAAGGCTTTTAGCACAGAAAAAAAAACTACTTACATGTATTACTGTATATCTCTCTGGAGCAAAAACATAAAATGGCCCTGGCAGATTTTTAATTGGGGTTTTGTAGTTTTAATACTGCTCTTGTGTTGACTGCTCAAGGCCAGGCCAAGTCTCTGACATGGCTATAAATTTTAATAACCAAAGCAAAAGGAGGAAAAAAATAAAATAGTGTTTTTTTTTAATAAGATTGTACTGTAGTATGTAATTCATAGTAAAGTTCTATTCCAGCCAACTATATTATTTATATGTACTTCTGCAGTTTTTAATTGAAAAATAATTTCAAGTTAAATCATTGCTCATTATTCTTTAAAGCATTTCACATAAAAAAAAAAAACTATACAACATAAAAGTATCAATAACATTCACAAGAAAACAAGATTAGTTGGCCTATCAAATAGATGCAAACCTGAATAGTTTCCAATTTTTTTAAAAATGAGAAAAAAATGTCACATCCACACAACTATATGCAAACACAAAAATGTGTAAAACATGTCTACACATATACCCAAATATATAAATTATATATCACAGACAATTGTGCAATTCTTTACTGTATTTGTGCCTACCACTTCAACTGGAAGTCATATATCTTACCAACAATCTATTCAATCTGTAAACCTGCTTCCAAATCCAACCACATCGACCTTATAGGGGTGGAGACAAATAGCATGGTAAAAGCTTGAAAGACTAATGTGTTAAGCTAAGTTAAACTCTGAATTGGTATTTTTTCAAAATAATGAAAGTAATGGAAAATAATTTTTGTAACCCTTTGATTTTCTGATACAGATGCACAAGACATTAAACAATCCTCCGCTAATGTGTACAAACAAACTTTTTAGCACGGACACAAGAATAACAGTAGGAGAGGCTCCCTCGATAGTAGAGAAAAAGGAAGGAATGAAAAGTATACATGTGCGTGCATACATCCACACAAATATATATATTCAGGCTACTTACCTGTCAAAAATGGCCAGCCATGCCGTTTGCCACACAATGCAAGGCACTTCCCCCTCTAACTTTTGGACCTAGCGATGTAAATAATATACACACACGTACATATATACATATATGTACACAGACACACAAACGCACACGTTCATTGCGTATTTATTAAAATCAATGCAACTAGTTTGGCCCATTTAGGAACACTCATAACTATTGCGTTTTGGCTAGAGAATGTAGATGTTTTGTATCTGTACTGTACACAGTGGTATAGCTAAAGAATGTGAATATATATATATATATATAGATATATATATATAATATTTGGCCACAATATGCTAAATGATGTTGTGGTTAATAGACGTCCCACAAAAGCTATAGCACAAGTTAGTTACTGGCCCCCACTGAGGAGATCCGTTAAATATTAACATAGTACTGTCTGTGGGCAGGTCATTAAAGAGTGAAAATGCATTGTGTACTCGATTGCATGTTCCTGCCCAGTGTCCCAGTGTGCAGTGCAACTATATTGTCTTAATTCTGAAAAAGAAATAAAGTTATTTACCTTAATTTAGACGTTCAAATGTAAACTTTACTCAAATATACTATTTATTTACTCTATGTATGTGTGTATAAATAAATAAATATTTTATATATATATATATATATATATATATATATATATATATATATATATATATATATATATATATATAAATAAATATAGATACACACACACCATAGTGAAGCATTGTGCCTGTCAGAATAATTTGTTTTAATTTTAAAAACAATACTTAAAATAAAGGAATATTAAATCAAACTATCACAAATTAAAAATAAAATACGTTTTGAAATTAAAATGATGAGCTTATTCCGGTCTTAGGTTGTTTTCAGCTCTTTATTCTTCTAAATATTTAAGTAAATTGTTTTAATGAAATCTGAAATAATACAAGGAACTACACAGGAGCAATTTCCGCAGAGAAGACTGAAGAAAAAAAAAAAAAAATCAAAATAGACAAACTAAAAGCATATGCTATAAAATAAGATTTCTTTTCAAAAGCTGGTTCAATACCTTTGTAAAAATCTCTCTCGTGAAAGATAAACACCTAGCTGAGTACTGTAATTACCATGATCTTCCCATTACACAATAATGTGTTATTTTGTTGAATTTTGGCATCAATCTAGCTTGTTTGGGAAGGAGCCAAAACCTTCCAGTGTGTCAGTCCACTAGTTTCTCTGCAGAGAATCTCTATTCTCGCCCAGCATCTTATTCCTGGACTGGGGCCAAGAAGGGAAATCCATTTTACATAAAGAATGTGCACAGCTCAAGTGCTACGAGACTTTTTACCTACTAAAATAACTCTATGGACAAATGCCAGTCTGCTTCGGCGAGGAGCATCTGGCATTGAAAGCAAGGTAAAGTAATCTGTGGAGGTAACAAAGTTTTTAGAAACAAGGAAATGGCTGTGAGTGCACTCGTGGCAAGTCACATGACTTGGCACCGTTTGTACGATTGGCCAGAACTGCAGTAAATAGAGCCGCCATGTAAAGAGCTAAAGCTGAATTCTTAAAATGGCGGACGTTGAGCGATTCGAGGGAAGCAAACCGAGACCCCATTTCTCGTTATTATTTTTTCTTTCCCCCCCCTCTGCTGGAGTTTTATAAACCTTAACAGATTTGAGTAGAAACAGATTTCTTACAACTTCCTCTGCATCTCGATTTCACAGTTCAGCATACACTCAGGCTCTGTCAAAAACTTGACAGCGTTCCAGGGAAAATATTAACTGTAAACTTTCCAACAGAAAGGAAAGCTCCAGACTGCAGAACAGGAAATCCCCTTCTCGGATTGTGCGCGGCTCCCAGTTAGGAGACACGCACACCATACATGGTTAACATGTAGATGGCCAGATGTGATCTTGCTTTGCTATGTCATACAAGTGATTAAAAAAGGGCACATCCTTTGGCTGTAGTGGAGACAGATCTCTCACTTCCAAGGCCTGGCCAGTCGAATGCTGAACTCCGATGTATAAATAGTTGCCTGTATCCTGGCTAAAGTTCAAGCAGCCTTCTGTGGTTGCCAGACACAACAGCAAATCAACATCCAAGAGAAAGTGTTTATTTCGACTCCGGCCAAGGAAACAAATGCCAGCAAACAATGAAGACCGACTGGTCTGGTCTTGCAGCAGTTTTATCACAAGGTGGCTGGCGTCCTGCCACCAGTCTGACCCCACCCAATGAACCTCTTTATTGCCAAAAAGATTGTAATGCACTACAGACAGATTGAAAGCTTCCGTGGCCAAAAAATAGTTAACTCGGATGATTTTTGGAACAGATCCATCAACCGTTAACACTTAAGGTGTTCCTGTGTGGCTCTATTGTATAGAAATTGTGATGTGTACACAATGATTTTCATATTTTGGAACATATCCCAAAGATAACACTTACTCAATGCCTGAGGTGTCTGCAAGACTAAATGGTAAAATAAGGAGCTAAACACCAGGCCAGGTGGTGGTTGTTCAAAGAAAGGATACCCTCAGCACTGAGGCAGTGATGGATTCCCATGTGTACAGCATAGACATGAAACAGTGGCCTTTCTGCAGCTCTTCAGTGCTGACCATGCACATTTAGCTTACCCAAAAAGGAATGGACAGAGGAGAGTCCTGCTTTTGTTTTGCTTTTTTGGGGGGGTTCCCTGTTTTAATACTAAAATATTCTACCTAAGTGCTTGTTTGGATATCTAAACATAATTTTTATTACAAGTGCTTTTTTACTTGCTGAAACCTTCCAAATAGTCCCTAGAAAGGTCTGCCCCAGCAGCTTAACCACACAGTGTTTCTATTGGTACTAAAGGTTTTACAACAGCAGCATTTTTTTTTTTCCTACATTCGTATGACCAATGGCAATGCAGACAGACACCAGAGAGTGATTCACGTTCTACATTTTCGGCCATTATATATAACATATTGTCTATGTTTTTACTTTATTAGTGAATGGTGACGGTCCTTTATTCCCCATGTTGCTCTTTAAATAAGAGCCATGGAAGGTGTGGAATCATGATCTCAATGCATGCCACAAGGAAATTGCTAAGCACAACTATGTTGCAAAAGCCAAGCTGATCATGGTGATACCACAATCTTCGTCAGTTTTAAATCTTTTTCTTTGGAAGCCTGATAAAAATTAAATAGGGGAATTTACTTCTTGTCATCAAACAATATAAAAATAAAATTAGCCCTTTTGTATACAATCTTGCACGTGAGCACTATGACAATAATAGCCACTTAAAACATCACTCTGCAAGGTTGGCCAAGCACCTGAGTGATACTTGAGGAGCGGTGTTGAGAAATGCTGAATTAGAGTGGACTATGTCTTTAACCTCTTAAGTTCCCAACACAGAGTTAATAAGGTATAATGTCTCTATTTGCTCTCACCATTAAGCCCCTGTGATGTCAGTAATGTCGATTTACTTTAGACCTTAAAAGCCCGGCACTAATCGTATCAAGAACAGCTTCCAGGAGGCCTGAGTGAATCATGTGAAAGAGGATCACAGATGAATGTTCTGTTCCTTTTCTGAACAAGTCAGAATTAACCATGATGAGGTTTCCTTCTGTTACCTAGTTTGTCAGAAACGTCTGATTAGGGGTTTGTGCAGTCAGTGCAATATAATCTACACATTCTTCATAAATAGTTCAAATAATTAACTAAGACATTTTAACACTGTAAATAATGAAATCACCTGAGATACAAATAAAATGTATATCATCTAAAATCCGATGTGTGCACAAAAATGTAAGGTGTATATGTCGTAATTTAAGAAAGGGAGAATTAAGATACAAAGATATTTTTACCACAATAAAAATATATACAGGAGACTCTCAGTTAACAAGAATTTTTTTTTTACAAGGCTCAACAAATGCCAGGAGCCAGGTTCTCATGCCGCAAAATGCTTACAGGCACCGAGATATAATCCACAGTACGTCTCTGCAATTTAGTTTTACCTGGAAGCAGACAGGCATGAGTGACTGAGCCTGGGCAGTGTTGGCGTAACATTCCCCGGGTTTAGCAGCGCACCCTCCAGCCGAACGTACCTGTGTGTAAGCGAGGAGTGAAAGCTGCTGCTGCTAGTACAGCCATCACTGACAAATATATGGAGCAGAGCATCCTATGTGCAGCTAATCTAGGACTCTTTTAATGGTAACACTCAAGCAACCAGAAACTACCTTAATCCGGCATCTACCAATCCCTGTGGGTGCCCGATAACTGAAAATAAAAGTAATTTACATATTTTTGCCATGGATTCTAGAGGAAAGGCTCTGTTCCTGCAGTGAAGGATTTAATTTAAAGGTGGATTCAATTTAAAACTATAAGTAATAAATGCTTTATTAATTGAATGTCATTGTTTACTATAGGAAACACATGTAGGATTTTTCAACCAATGGAGTGTACCATTTTTAGCCATTAGTTAGTCCTTCTGATCCAGCAACTAATATTTGTATTATTTTGTTTTTATTGGGAGAGCATTGCCTTTGACAGCATTCGAGTGATAAGGTATTCCCTATTACCTATAGATTTAAGTCCCCTTTTGGATCTGTACCTTGTCATGGTGAATGGGCTTGTGTAGCTCAATAAAGCTGTGAGCTGTACCATGTAGGGTCACCCAAGATGGACAGATTATAGCAGATAGGTTCACTGGAGAAGGAACTGGTAACACACTCCAGTATCTCTGTCAAGAAAACCAAATGGATAAACACAACCAGAAACACAGACAGATGTGCTTAGCGTCCTATGTCCACATGGTCGCAGAGAGTCGGACGTGACTGAAGGACTAAACAACAACAACAACAGATTTTGATTTTGGAATCTCTGTGTGTCATTCTAAGTTGCACAACAAAAGTGAAGTATATCTCATCATAAACATGACAAAAGAATTCTTCAATCTGCCCCATGAATTTGTTTCCTTGCAGCTTTATACCGCTCATTCTCCGCTATACAAAAGGTCTTCAAAAATATCTGCTGGTTGATACAAGGTTGATCTTCCTTCAAAACCAGAACTCACTTGTATCCAATGCAAAGTAAAGGACTCTGTACACAACCTTTGTAACTACCATTCCCTAAGTCCCCACTACTGAAATGTCGTGGATTGCATGTCATGAATTCAAATGGATTTAAAATAATAATTGAAAAATGTACATATAAATACATGTCAATATGACATTTTATACACTGTAAAGATTCAGTACTTTTATATGATGTCCCAAGTGTTTTGTTTTAAAAATGTTTCTGAGTAAACTCTTCTAAACAGACAGTAGGTCACTGAAAACAATTGGAGGGCTACAACTGGCCCAGTGGTCTCTAACACAGGTATATAGGATGGTTTCTTTCAGGCAGAAAATGTTATTTTCTATCTTAAAAGATTATTTTCTTACATGATTTAACATATTGTTAATATATGGTTTTGGCCTACCAACTTCGTAGCTAGGACCCTTTGTTTTAGTCTAAATTAGAATTAATAGGTGAATTTAATAGGTAATAGGTGAAATTACCACATGACTGTAGGATCTGTACATTTTGCTAGACTGAGAGCTTTTCTACCCAGCTACAATTTTATTTAAATGTCACAAGAAATATTTGACTTTAAACTAAACATTACTTGTGTTATTTTCCTGTTTTTTTTTTTATAACTCACGTCTGACATTAATCCTTGCCAAGATAGAGTGTCAAATATATGAATTCAAAGTCGACTTCTGGAGTGAGACATCTGAACTGTGACTAGTGTCAGAACCAGAAAGTCACAGATATCTCTCAACTGCTTCAAAACATCTTTCTGCAGATGGGAAGAAATATTTATGTGGGAGCTTTTCTGGCCAATAGCAGCGGGATACGGTGGTACAAGGATTGATCATATATTTCTTATTTAGCTATTCACTGGCAGAGGCCACTAGATAAAGTAATGTTTTATGAGCATAAATCGTGCATTTTTTATCACAAAATTCTATTTGGTCACAGTTTTGTGACAGATGTAAAAATATCTGTGCCTATTAATCTAATTTTGTTTATAAAGCATAACATAACCTTCGTTTCATATCAGATCTCAAATGTAATCATGGGTAATTATGCAATTCAAATATTTTTAGTAACTATGCTCAGCACCTTGAACTGCCACACTTGAGACCCAAAGCTGTATTGACCTCAATAGTTAATAAATGCTATATATATATATAGATATATATGATAGATATAGAGAGAGAGAGAGAGAGAGAGAGAGAGAGAGAGAGAGAGAGAGAGAGAGAGAGAGAGAGAGAGAGAGAGAGAGAGAGAGAGAGAGAGAGAGAGAAAAGCAGCTGGATAAGTAAAATCACATATAATAGTTGTCAAACTGCAAGTTGTCGTCATGCTTTGCGGCCCCACTGTGCCTCTCTTCCCCCCTCCCCTGTGTCTCTTTTCCCCCCTCCTCTCCCTCCCGTGTCTCTCTTCCCCTCCTCCTCTCCCTCCCCTGTGTCATTGCGAGGCCCGGGATGAGCGCCAAAAGGCGCTCATTGGGACGCCCGTGATGAGCATCAAATGCTCTCATCGCAAGGCCAGTAAAGTAGAGGGGGTGAGGCTCACAATGTGAGGCAAATACCATTGCCAGGCTTAAAATTTTATTGCTGTCATTTTTGACGGGCAAGTCACTAGTAATATATAAAAAACATATATGCACACATACGTATATGCTGAAAATTTTAATTATTAACCAAAAATCTCCTCTGCATAAATCCAGGAAGAGAGGGATGGTAACAAATATTACAAAAAATATTACTTGAACCAGTGCAAATTCAGGGAGAGAAGTGTATGAATGACACAGAGAAGGAGAAAAATCACATTAGGGCTTTATTAACTTAATGGTGATAAACACACAATATTTCCAACCACCACCAGAGCCACTATGATAACATTATGAAGAAATCACTGCAGTTCAGCATGTGCTATGTCTGTATGTAGCATATGACTGAATACTCTGGCAAGTAAATGCACACAAAGTTAACAGACATTTAAAATACCAGTGTGTGTGCGCACACACAATCACATATATACAGTATATTATTAGTGTTTATTTGTAACGCGCCAACACATTCCGTAGCACTATACATATGTTGTGATCAAAGCAAAAACGGCCCCCCGACTTTTGGGCGAACGAGACGTGCGCGCCATCATATGCATGTACCAACAACAGCTCGCCTGACAAAATGAGCACACCCACACCAGCGCGGGCGAAAACAGGGCGCTTGACAATAGCGCGCCCGATAATTAAGAAGGGTGTCATACTGAAGAGAGAGGGTGAGTACTGGGGGAGAGAGACCTGGGGTTAGAGGGTGGGTACTAGGGGGAGCGACAGAGTGAGTAGTGGGGAGAGAGATGGCAAATACTGGGGGAGGAAGAGCTGGGGATAGACGGCCCGCCTGAGTACTGGAGGAGGAAGAGCTGGGGAGAGAGGGTGAGTACTGAGGGAGGGAGAGCTGGGGAGAGACGACCCATCCGAATACTGGGGAAGGAAGAGCTGGGGAGAGAGGGTGAGTACTGAGGGAGGGAGAGCTGGGGAGAGAGAGCTGGGGAGAGAAAAAGAGGAGAGAGAGGGTGAGTACTGCGGGAGGGCGTAGTACTAATGGTACGGAGTATGACACCCTGCTCAATTATCGTGCTCGCTGTTGTCGGGTGCCCTGTTTTCGGGTGTGCTGGTGTGGGTGCGCGAATTTGTCAGGTGTGCTGTTGGTGCAAGCATTTGTTGGCCTACCAGGCAAAACAATATTAACACATTAACAAAAGATTACAATATATATATATATATATATATATATATATATATATATATATATATATATATATATATATATATATATATAAATATATAGTACATTTCTGTTCACATTTGAAGGTCCTGCTCAGAATTCCTAAAAACATATATTTACATACACCAAAGTTTCCAACTTCTGTATCATACAATTAGTTAGGCGATAATAGAGCCAACAGGGAATGTAAAATGTAACACTTTGCAGATAAGGAATGGCCAACACGGGACTGGATTTTAGGATTCATCTGGTGCGAGTGATTGATTGACTTATGCATAGACAAAGCGGGTGATCCTCAAATCCTTATCCTTTCCATGTGTTGAAGGACTACTGTAGTTTAATTTTATGATATGCTCTTAGAACTAATCCTGATAATGGTCAATATGTTTTACAAAGTAAACGTAAATACTACTATTTAACGTTATATGCAATCATTCTTTACCGTGTGTGTCCACTGCATTTTTTTATCACCAGATTGTTACTGAAGCAGAAGAAAGCTTCCTGTGCATTCTATGTTTCCTTCCGCCTGTTGAACCAGGTCAGTAGGAAGCCCAATGAGTTTCCCACTTCCGCGTAAAATGCATTTAATAGGTCAAAAAGCCTACATTTTGCCCAATATTTAGTGCAGGGGTAGGCAAGTTTGGTCCAGTAGAGCTACTCACAGACCTGGATTTGAGGATCTCCTTTCTGTGCAGAGGTGAGTCAATCAGAATGACTGAAGAAACCATAGTCTCACCTATAAGCAACAGGAATATCCACAAAGCCTGGCCTATGTGTGGGTCTCCAGGACATAACTTGCCTGATCTAGTGTAGCATATTGTAAATATGAGACAATAGTAGTGTTCTAGTGTTCTACTGTGTGTTACTATTCTTTCTTGCATTCATTGCTTCCGAGAATTGTGACCCTTTAAAGGGTACATACATCTCACTTTTGCCATCTCTGCCCCAGACCTTCATAAACAATCCACAGCCCCCATAGTTACTTCCTCTAACATAAAAAAAGTCCAGTTTCTCTAAAGGAAAAAAAAACAAAAAACTAGTGGGCCGATTTTCTATTGATTTAGAACAGTCAATGCACATTCCTAGGCCTGCAGACTCTGCACATTTTTAGGTTTAATGGGCCCTCTGGATTTCCACATTCATTGGGTGAGATTCGGCATAAAAAGGTTTTAGAGAGCAACATTTTGTGAGAGTCGCTTTCCTTCCAAACAGTATTAACCGTGTCTTCAATTCCCAGGCGGCAAAAAAAGCCATTCTTGTGGGATCCAAAACACTTTTAACATTACTTTTGAATCAAGTCTGGCCGTCATTTCTCTGAATGTGTGTCAGTTGTAAAAGTTAACTAGGGAGAAGATACATGTTATTATTCTTTTACTATTATTGCAACTTTTATTAAAGCAAGCTTATTGCAGCTGGGTAAACTAAAATACTGGGTTTTCCATACAAAAAAAGAGAAAATCTGCTTTATTTCTGTAGCCTAGACAAATGCTGGAGCACTGTACTATGATATTTACAATGACACTGCAGTATAATTTAGATTACACAGCAGTATAATCTTAAACTAGTAATAAGTAGTAAGTACTTTATACATTATAAATGTACTGTAGAAAAAATACATTTTTGTAGGTATCATTCAAAGACACACTGAAATGTCTTAATCTAATAAATCATTGTCAATAATTGCTAATTACACCAGGGGTTCTGAATGCATTGTGACAGCATGTTGCTGAGAGATGGTCACTGCTTGGTTGGTAATGTCAAGAAACAAATGGGCATGCTCAAAACGTCAGAGCATAATCATCCTAGTTACTCCCTGTCCAGTATTTTCTTTTTTTCATATGGCTTTACACTGAAGATAGTACAGTAAGACCCCAAGGCAATAATTAGCAATGATTTCCAATTAACAAGTGATAACAGTCCATTATTAGTGGGTTGATCAGATTGGTTGAAGAGTGAAAATTGCAGTATTCAGTGTAACTTTGCTGTAAGTGTTTTTATTTTTTATTATTACATTAGATACAGTATTTGGTATTATTACCTATAGGTTTAAATTATAACAAATTTGGATACACACATATACTAGTCTTAAAAAGTATATATCATTTTCCAGGGTTTAAAAAGTTTGTTAAGAAACAGGCAGTGATTATCAGAAAAAGATGTGTTATATAGAGAAGTTTAGTGTACAAAGTTATAGGCAGGAAAGTAAAGTCCAGCTTTGCACACCCACGAGAAGCCAATATAACCAAGTATGCAGAGGAAATGCAGCTAGGTATGAAGTTTGACCTTCAAAGGAAGTAACTGCTGCTGGATGGAATCACATGCTTGGGTGGGGTCTGAGCTTACAACTGAATCAGAGCACAAGAGGAGGAGGATGATAACAAATGTGTCTGCTTTCGCCTGATTGGCCAAAACGATTTATGAATTTTATGCTAATCTTAGCAGGGATTTTCAGGGGTGTCAACTGACAAAAGACTCCGCTTGCACACTGAAAAGATTTAGCAAAAATCAGGGTGAGTTTGTAAATGTTTATTTTTGTGTGTTTTCATGCAAAAAAATATTTGCATACACTACTGATTCTCCTTTATCAAATGAATTCATAATCCAGGAAACTTAGATATGCCTTTAAAATGTCATATTGCTTAAAAGGACAGAAGCGAGAGAGGTAACAAGATAGAAGCTCTCAAATATATTTAATTATTTCATAAGGTGAAGGAGGAAAGTATCTTTCAGAAAAAGACAGAGAAATGCTGGACCAAGAAGTTGTGGTTTGTAACTGGGTGGTAGAGAATTTCTAGATCAGTAGTTCACAAACTTCTCCAGACAGGCCATGATTTTAGTTTAACATTGTTTGAATTCAGATGAGGCAATTAGAGTCTGTTGAACATGAATTGCTTCTCCTGTGTTTACACCGTGTTAAACTCAAATCATGGCCAGTCTGGTGGGTCCTAAGGAGAGGTTTGAGAATTGCGGTTCCAGATCAGTGCTTCCTATCTAATAAACCGCTGCATCTAAGATTTCCTCCCAATTATAGACGCAGACCAATAGCACCAAAAATGATGGCCCCTATGGCTGCATAATGAAATAAATAGTAAATTAAAAAAATGGTATTATCAAAAACTTAATTCTTCAATAGAGCAAATAATAAAGCTTCAATTACAGTGGTCCTTTAAAACACAGAATATTATAATTGCTTGATTATTGATGATGAAAACTATTGTTCTGACAAATGAAACATCACCCTAAACACCCACTTAACTAAATTGAAGTCCTCATAAATGCGCCTGTCATACAAAACATTAACGATATAACGTGTAGTAATCGGACTTCATTTGTATAGTTTGAGCCGGCCTGTTGAGTGTTCGGACCTTTCCTGTTATCTGTCCCTCCATTTTGTTGCTAGGTTTAGGGTAGTAGCGGGCATTTCACAGGAGATATCCAAATGGCCTTTACAGTAGTTTCAATGAGTACTGTATAATGAAAACTATGTATGTTTTTGAAGATGTGGAGTCTGAATAAGGATAACTAGGTAGGAAATATGCCATAAAGCTAGCTTTTAGGTTCTACGTATGAGAGAGGCTTTTATATTTCTGGTCAAGCAGGCTTGCATTTATAGTTGCAAGTTGCCTGCTTCTGGGCATGTGCAGGGGTACAGGGTAAATATCAAATTCCAAAAGATAATACAATATAACAAATCCCTCTCCCTCCTCCCCTGCCTATCCCTTCGATGATAAATAAGATACACATTCAAGCTCCAAACTAAAAGTAAGAAATTAAATCAAACAATATGGAAACTGTCTATATGAAAACACATTTTCAAAATATAAGATTTTCACACCAAAAAACGGTTCAAGCCATGGCTTGCAAGTCTGCAAATTTTGTTAGTTTGTTACAAATATCATAACCATGTGATTTTTTTGTTTCTTAAAATACTGTGTTCCTTTAAAATTAATTATGTAAATTGGGTGGCAAAGGCAGAATGCAAGAGAAAAAATAAACTGTGTGCATTTTTACTGCTACTGAGCATTCGGTACAATACAATTACATTTTGCTTATGTGTTCATTTAAAAAATACCATAAAGATTAATTTAGTAAGTGCAAAAGATTAAAAAATAATAAGACTTAAAAATAAAAGTCAGATGACACTATAACTACAGCTTAGTAACCTCATATTATCCAGATCCTGTGTGTGAACTGAAGTGGCCTAAATTGTAGTAATAAAAATGTGCCACTTAAAGGCACTGATTCCATCTCTTCATAGGGAAGCCTGTGTAATTCCCTCATTGCACAAGAATGCACATTACTGTCTGTAAGCTGTAATTTGGCATGGCGCATCATTAATGACCTGAATGGTGGCGGTTTCACATATACATATTTAATTACAACAGCTGAACAAATTATATATTTATGATGTATAAAGGGGATTGCCAGTCTAATTCATTTGCTATGCATGCAGGTACAAGACTTCCATCTGCAACAGCATCTGCACAACAAGAGCTGACAATTATCCATTGTAGATGGTGAAACCTGGGTTGTATATAGCATGGGGTCTGTATGGTGCGGCTATTCCATAGCATGTGGGAGATTGCTCCAATGCACAGGACTGGCTTGTAGTCAATCGGATGTTGCAGAGCGATTTGGTATTGTTTGAGTTCCCAGAAAATATCTTGTATTTAGGTAGAATAACAAAATTCAATAAAAAGAGGGGGAAAAAAACTTAATTTGCTCAAAATATCTTGAAAATGCATCAGAGATAAATGAATACCCATTACCAGGACCAGTGTAGTTTGGTAAGTACCTTCATATGGTTGTGAAATATGTAAGAAAATAACATTAGCAGCGATACAAGACAGGAGCATAAAATAATTACATTATAAATATATTTTATTAACGTGACTCAATATATCATGGGGTATTCTATTGCAGTTTGCTATTGGAAGGCAGGGTTGTCCTGGGAGGCCTTTCTCCACCAGTGACTTCTATTTCTAAGTGTACCATTTGAAGACAGTGTCACCATCACCTCTCTGTCAATCACTTCACTGGCTTTTCTTAGCCTCTAGAAAAAAATGTTTAAATCATGACCCTAACTCACAAAGCCCTCAACAATAGCGCTCCCCGGTACATCTCTGCTCTCATCTCCAAATACTCCCCTACTCGCCCTCTTCGTTCTGATAATTACCTTCTTTTTTCTTTCTACAACTTTTGTCACCTCCTCTTACTTCAGGACTTTGCTTGTGCTGCCCCTATTCTCTGGAACTCCTTGGCTCGCTCCGCCAGATTATCCTCCTGCCTCAAAACACCTCTTTAAAGAAGCGTATCACCTTCCACCCTAACGCGCTCATCACCTCTCTCTCCCTGCTTTACCACTCACAACAACTTTAAATTGTAAGCCTGCGAGTTTCATTCCTGAAATGTGCTTTGGAAAACACCATAACACTGTATTGCAAGCTCAAAATGTTAATTTGTATTTATCTTTGTCTACAACTTAACTTATGTACAGCGATACGGAATATGTCTGTGCATTATAAATAAACGATAATAATAAATTATAAACAATAATAATAATATCAGAAGTAAATACAGGTCATATATCAATCCACAGATCCTTGCAAGTGTCTAATCCTTTTACATAAAAAAAAAAAAAATGTTTAAATTAAATCAAAACTGAAAATAGATCAAAAAACATTTTTGCAGTCTTTCTGTTTAAAAATATTTGTCTCCATTGTCATCAGGTTATTCAAAAGACACACATATACACATACACACACATATACATATATCATCACGGTTTTCCAATGATTTCCCAGGCTGCATTATCTCCAGTCCTCTCCACTCACTGAATGAAGTATTGGAGTGAATTACCCACGTGTAAGTGCTATCTAAATTGGCTTACCCCCACTTTAGTATGGTATAGTATGGTAGTGAGTGGCAAATAGAAAGTGTGTGCAAAAAATGTCGCCCTGCAAAGCCTGATGGGAATGTTGACAGCACAGTCTTTGACATTAGCACTTTTTATTATTATTTCCTTTATTAATAACGCACCAAGATATTCCATAGCGCTTGTTGGGCTTTGAATGATATAGAGTTATGCAGCTGGTTAGACATCAGATAATTTAAAATGGAAGCACATAATGCTTAATAATTAAGTCTTATAAAAAAAATAAAAAAAAAGATTGGTTAAACTCTATTTTAATGCAATATATTTTGGTGTACTACTCCCTTTAAATGCATACGGTTCTTGCAAGACATGCTGTAGGTGAGTAAGACGGCAAGTTGAATAAACCCTGTAGATCGCTATGGAATTTGTTGGCGTGTTACAAATAAAGGACATTAATAATAGAAGTCTTCATACTTTTCATGTGATATTTTTCCAGTTATATTTTCAACACTCAAAATCAGCTTCTAACCATGCAAAACAACTTTTTCTATTAAATTTTTTTCTAAATACGAACCCTTGCATTTAAGGTTTTATACAGTACATACTGACGTGCCACTTTTAACAGTTATGGTACATATACATTACATTTAGCTTCTGGGGCTGGAATCTAATTAAATTGGAACACTGAACACGCAGTTCAGGAAAGAGAAAAAAATCCACTAAAACTTTCAGAAACTCAAAATCAAATCAAATCAGAGAAAAGCTCAATTTCTTAAATGGAATATACAATCAAGGCCAAGTGTATAAACAATTTATAGCAATTTATTTTTCCCCGCTGACCTCGTGTAAACCACTAGCAGCCCTGTTTCACTCTGCATTAGGTTCAACATTGTGATTAAAAATATATTTATTTTTCCCCAATATGCATGTTTTAGTACTAAAGCTCCAGCTAATGGCCAGAAGAGACACAGATATAGACTCTTGGGGCCTCATTCTATTATCGGCCGCAGCCGCTGCGGGGCCGCAAGGACCGGCCGCAAGCTATTCGGCTATTCTATTCCCTTACGGCCGTAGGCTCCGGCAGGCTTGCGGCCGGTGCCTTGCTATCTCTTGCGGCCGCTCGCGCCGGAGGAAAGCCTTTGATCTAAAACGGCCGCAAGAGATTTGCAATTCAATTGCTCCGGGAAACCTCTCTGCAAGGCTAAAAACGAGCCGCAGTTACTTGCAGGAAAAAGGTCTCGCTAGCACCAATTAAGCACATAAAATAGCTCAAATAAAGCCATCCTGCACTTTGAGAAGACTATAAAGGGATTTTAGGTGTTAGAAAAAATAGCACATAATTATCCTGTACTCAAACCCGTAAAATATTTCATTTTTAATATCCGTAAAATATACATGTAAAAAGTCCAGAGTGCTTGGAGCACCTCAGACACGCCCACGCCGCAGCCGGAAAATAAACAGTTAATTTGAACTCGGGTTTGGGCAGATGTGCAAGCTGGAGAGTGGGTTCCTTTTATTCCTCATGTCCCCCAATATGATCCCTAGCATTTACAGAGCTGTACAGTGCAGGCTTGAATTTATTTTTGAGTTTTTATATTTCACAGCTTACGGCCGGTTCCAAGATATGCGGCCGGCCGTAAAAGGAGATCCTTGCGGGGCCGTATAATAGAATCGCGAGTAAACTGAACCCCCGCAAGGAATCGCAGCCTTACGGCCGATTTACGGCCGATAATAGAATGAGGCCCTTGTTGTGCTGTCTGGAATACAATTTTCTGAATAACTGTTTGAGAAATCCATTGACTTGTATGGAATGGATAAATGTCAGAAAAATAATGAAAAATAATTGTGTTATGGAAAAGTCCCCTACTGGATCGCTAACTTGTCATGGTGAAGGGGCTTGTAAACTTCAATGAAGCTGTGAGCTATACCATGTAGGGTCACCCAAGGTGGGCAAATCACTGTCTGCTGGAGAAGGAACTGGCAACCCACTCCAGTAATCTTCGACATGAAAACCATATGGATAAGCACAACCAGAAACACAGGCAGATGTGCCTCGAGTGCTGCGTCCATATGGTTACTGAGAGTCAGACCCAACTGAAGGACTGAACAACCAAATAGGACATATAAAGTGAAATTACCACTGTAGGTTTACTGTTACAACATAATTTTTAGAAAATTAGATTTTTTACATTTATTTAACTACTATACACAATTATCATGCATATTTCATTAGGAGGAAGGCGACTCATTGAAAAGGAAGGATCTATCTATGATGGAATCGGATATACCTTCCTAAGAATGTAACAGAATGAATCCTTGAAAAAAAGAAAAAATTTAAACATACAGTAAAGAATAATTGCATATAAAATTTACAAATGTTATGGTTGCGTTTGTACATTAGCGTATTTAGTTATTCAAAATACCCTATAAAAATAATTCTACCATCATGTTCTTTTAAGTTAAAGAGATGGATTATTTGCTTTATAATATCAAAATACTCTTTGTAAGTGTTTATCTGCATATTTAAACATAAGTTTTAGAAGTGCTTAAAAAGTTCTGTTTTTATTCTGTGAAATCTTCCAAAAAGTCCCTGCAAAGGTCCATCCCCTGTAACTCATTCACACAATATTTCTACAGTACTATATGTATTAGTCAATCACAGGCTGTAAGCAAAAACAGTGTTTTTAAGAACTTGCTAATAAGATTATGTTTAAATAACAAATAAACAGTTAGGTAGTTTCTTTTAATATTAAAAACGGGGAACCTTCCATGGCCCTGTAAGTTTCAGCAGACGGCCTGTCTTGTTTTTCTCCTGACAGTCTGAATGATTGCCTTATTTAGATTGTGTTTTGTTTAACATAAATCTCTCAATAAAGCATCAATAATTTATAAAACAATTATTCTGTCCAACATGAATTTCTGATGGATGATTGATAGGCTACTCAATGACTGATGTCTAGAACAACTTGATTTATATGGTATCTTTCTTCCCACTGCATTCGCTGGTGTCTATCCTTCTTCCTTTCATACTCTATTTGTTTCTGCTTGTTAAATTATTTACATTTAGTCATAAGCACTTCAGTCTTTCAAATCAGATTTTTTAGCTCTCTTACTGTCCCTGTGCTTCTGTGCTCCTCCGTCCTTCCTCACTTTCAGCTATGTCAATATATTTCCATGGATCTACATTGGATAATTGTTTTCAGAAAAACTAAAATCTGTTACAGAGGCCAAAAGTTATGGAAATACGCATTAAAAAAAGGTATCACTACAAACTGCAATACTCTGATATATATATATATATATATATATATATATATATATATATATATATATATATATATATATATATATATATATATATATTATTTTCCCCTATATGTTACTAGGGATTTAATATCACTGTGTATCTATTTATATTTATGTACTTTAATTTTAGGCAGTAAAAACAGATCTTATAAGCATATCTTAATAAAATAAACAAATAGTCTCTGTATGGGTCTGCCCACTGCAGAGTATACAGACCTAGACTCCATAAGGCCTGATGTGCAGTGTAGTGTCCTAGCCTATCAGGGACCACGTCTCAGCTGCATGTTGACCAAAGCAGGGACTATTTGTTTGATTTTAGGCAGTAAAAACAGGCTTATAAGCACATCTTAATAAAATAAAGTACATAAAAGTAAATGGATACACAGGGATATTCTATACCTAATAAAATCCAGATACCTTTCATATCCCTTTAAAAACTATCTTCATGACATTTTTACTTATTTTTATTAGATTAAAATTTATCAAAACACACGCTTTTTTTTTTTTTTTTTCATTTGATGGTTTTTATATGTACAGGTTACCCCGCTTAGTGCTAATGCTAAGCGCCGATTTTCTATAGCACTCTTTTTTCCAGTAATTTCCCCCTTAGCGATATCTCAGTTTTTGAGAGTCCAATTCCGTTTAGCCCTTTAAATCCAAGCTCAGCGCTTCCTGATTCGCAATAAAACTGTCTGAGCACGATGGGCACGCTTAGCGCCCTTTCACATAGCGCTCCTGAATTTAGGAATACATGTGGAACGCTAAACGAGGTATTGCTGTAAATCCGTACTTTTAGCCACATTCAATTCCAGCCTCGTAAATACGAAGTTTGAACGTAAGGGCTGCGTGCTTCAAATTTGACAAAGTTGCAACGCTATTAAATTAGAAGGGGCTGCGAGCTACAAGCAAGAGACTATTTCGTAAACCAGTTTGTTCGCACACAAACAATTAATCAATGTTGCAGTGACGGGTTCAGATTGAGCCAACGGAAAAAGAGATTGTAAGTGAAAAAGGGGAGGGTAAAGTCCTACGTGATCCAAATCCAGTTTGCAATCTGTCCCAAAGGATAGAAATAATGCAATATTAAAAAAGCAGCAAATATGATATTCTATTACATGCGAGGAACAGTATGAGTCGTAACACATTGATTGCAGGGGTCGATATGACAAATGAAATAAAGTAGTTTTGAGGGCCAACTTGCAGGATTGAGAATGTTGTGCTATAAATTCTAAGACCTAACATCACTTTCCATGTTAATAAAAGTACAGTAGTGTGATGTTACTTACAGTACAAGTGCTACTTATTGTACGTAACCCCCTTTGCGGGTGCTCTTGAGCCCATGTTGGCCATTTGCGCGTTACGTGCTTACTCGCGAGTGAACTTGTTGCACTTTGATGAAAGGAATTACGTGTGTGCGGTTCAACGTAGCTCCACGTAGCCTATTCTCGGCTTTATTACACAAAGTCGGACGAAAGGAGCGTAAAGACGATTCCTAGTACGCAAAGAGCACATTTGCAAGCTACGTACTGAAACGCAACCCTAATTTAATGAGGCCCGTGATTATGACCTGAAACACAACTATGAGTAATTGGCAGATCAGCTTTCATCGTGATAAGGTCCCTTTAGTTCACGTTAAAACGTCTTCCAATATATTTAATGAAACATTGTAGCATGAAAAACAGTCACAGAATTACTTTGGTAGTTACCAAAGGATCCAGCTGTACTAGGGGAGAGATTTTTTATGGCAATGGCTCTTTTATCCAAACATGAAAAAAAAGCTTGAAAATAATCAAGAATCTGAACTGTTTAATCCCCTGTAAGCATTTCTATCCTGTTTGAGGGTCAGCGGAGGCGTAGGCTCCAAGTCATACAATGTTCTCACTGGATCCCCACTGTTAAGGGATGTGTAGAAAGGATCACTTTCTATTATTCCAGGGGCTCTGTTTTTGGGTAAAAGAAAGGAATGAGCTGAAAACAAAATTGC
>CM050170.1:162871040-162956040 GCA_027410445.1 Discoglossus pictus
TAAATTTCTTTGGAGGCATAAATGATCTGCCTATGTGTAATAAGGCAATGTCTCGATCCTAAATTAATGAAGCACAGTCCACACAGTCTACTGAGACAAGTCAAGACAATGGTGTTTAACCTTCTGGATTTCAACAGGTATAGAATATACTTATGTACTTAATTACTTTTATGTATTTTATTTTATTAGGAAGTGCTTATAAACTCTGTTGCATAGTATAGTGTCCTAGCCTATCAGGGACCACGTCTCAGCAGCATGTTGCAGATTGTTGTTGAGTGATGGTCACTGATTGGTTAGTATGAGACAGAGCACAGCAAGTACAGCAGAGTATGTGTCTTCGTGAGCAGCATAAGGCAGACCAAAGCAGATAATATTTGTTTGAAGTTAGGCAGTAAAAAAAGACAGAGCTTATAAGTACTTCTTAATATAACAAAAGTACAGTATATACCTAGAAAAATCCAGAAAACTTCCATTATATCTATAAGAGATTATGCAGTGCATCTACAGGACTAATATATTCCTTTACAAATGCCAAACCGGAGATAAGCCATTTTTTGATTTTTACATCACTAATGATGGTGCAGAACAGACATTTGAGGTAGAGGAATATTTGATTTTTGCTGTGTACCATCAGGATTAAATACCTTCCTGTTTAGTCAAAAGCTTTAAAATGATGTAAACACAAGATCACTTTAGAACCTTCCGCAAATATACTTTAATATATTTTTATAAATAATTAATTTTGAAAGTTGTGTTGAGTGACATTTAATGGAATCCTATTTGGGATGGAAATGCATGTTTTGAATCAATTGTGGATATGTAAATAGAAAATTATGATGATGATGTCGCTGTAGCCCTGCTCAAAAAATGATTATTATTAGTTTATTTTATTTATAACCCGCCAACATATTCCATAGAGCTATACAGGTGTCAAGTACAAAGCAAAAAAACAATAATGACACAAAAAATGGAAGGCCCTGTCTTAAAATCAAACATATATAAAAAATAATTAAACATACTATATTGAGGAACAACTTTTACTTTTGTTTTAATATTCTGCTTGTAAAACAATCTTTAATACTACCCAGTTTTGAGACATATTTTGTGTCTTTTCATTGTATTCAATTTCATGGGCTATTAAGAATCTTTAATGAATCCGTCCCATAGGATAACCCTGGATCTTGTCTTTTGGATTCAAATGAGCAAATATACCACCAACGAATATATACCAGCACCCCGACCTTCGCGCTCAGCTAAATAACGCAACGTCATCAGGGCGTCGAGAACTGCGCTCTGATGACGCTCTGCGCTCCAGCCTGCATGGTAAGGTAAGGGGGTGACAGTACACAATGCTCTATATGTACAGTACACACTGCTATCCACATACAATACACACATTACACACTGCTCTACATATACAGTACAACACAATCTACAAGTTACACAAACATGTTGGGTAACCAGAGTCCAGAGTGCCCAGGGACACACGAAATACCCAGGGACATCCAAAATCACCAGGGACTGTATGTGAAACTTTTAGTATGTACTGTATATGTAGAGCAGTGTGTACTGTATGTATAGAGTAGTGTGTATTGTACATATAGAGCATTGTGTTACCTTGCCAAGCAGGCTGGCATACAGCCTGGATCGCAGAGCGTCATTCGAGTGCAGTTCGCTGCGCCCTGATGACGGTGTGCTATTCAGCTGCGCCTGAAGGACGTGCCACTGATACATACCATCCAAAAAAAGTATTTCCCCATTTCCTATATGTATACTTCCATCTTATTCAATGTCCCTTTATACTTTCAACTAAAATAAAAAATTGTTTGAATGAACCAAATCCAGACATATCCTGATTTTGAACAATAAGAGATTTTCTTTACTAATTTGTACTTTTTTTTCTTTTTAACACAAGGATGTGTCTGGGGGTTAGAACCCTTTGTCCTCACAGAAGGTCAAATCTACTGGTTACCAAGAGGCACTCGCACTGCACCAATCTCCCAGACTAGTAATCAACAGCAGTGAATCATGTGTGCATTGGGTCTCTGGAATACCAAGCAGCCAAACAAAGCTTAATTTAGTGTCACATTCTGTATCTGAACTGACTAAAGTCAAGTTGCTAGGTTTCCAAGGAGTAATGTCCATGATATGATGAAAAAATCCAACATTAAATGGTTCAAACCAAAAATGTATCAATGATTGCATGCTCTAGTATTTCATATAAAATTCCTGTAAGTGACATTAACTATTTTTAAGAATTATAAAAAAAAAATACAGTCCCTAATTTATTACTTTTTATATGCAAATATGCCAGAGTGGAATCCACCATTTTTTGATCATCTATTTCCTGAGCTGGTATAAGAAACTAAATGCAGTAGAAGCTTCTATCTATACAATGGGAATGTGGCATCCAACCTGCCACCGCTTTCAATAGGTCTGAAGGCTCAACTAATATACACTTGTCTGAGAAAGGACACACACTTCTAAAAATATTGCACAGTTTATACAATTTAGATATTTCAAAGACCACATAGAAAAAAAAATAATCACAATATTACTTTTAAGCCACTGATCAAGATATACTCATCGTATTCTTTAAAGAAAGGTAAAAAGAAAAAATATTTTGGAACAAAATCAGTTATTTTAATGATTCTAATATGGCCATTACCTTGAGAGACATAAAAGATAAAAAAAGGCTTGAACAAATAATACTATGTTCCAAAAATTCAATTAGCAGCATAACCCAACTAGGCTATATGTTTAGAGATTGTAAGTGATCCTATAGAATGTATTAAGTAAACTATACCAGCATTGTATTGCCACAGATTGTATGCTTACAATGTATTGAGTCAAGTATATGCTGATTTGCCCACGTACAATGACAGATATTTAGTTCATAAATCATAACACTATTATGCCAATTGAAGTGACTCCCAATATATGCTTAATGTTTGCCTAATGCAGACTTTAATCAATGTGTATTGCAGAAGAAGAAGACAATTAACCAAGCTAAACTCCGAAAAAAATATATTTTATGGAGAATATTTTCCATTACTGACAGGTTACTGCATTGCTTGACAAGTTAATGTCTTCAAACATTATACTTTCTAATCCAATCATTTTGGTTATAATGCATATATCTATATGCATACGTCCCATAACATTTTAAATCATGACCCTAACTAATAAAACACTCTAAAACAGCTGATTTTATCTCTGCCCTCACCTCAAAATATTCCCCCAACCACCCTCTTCACTCTGCTAATGACCTTCTTCTTTTGTCTTCTCTCGTCATGTCTTCTCACTCCTGCCATTAGGGCATTTCTTGAGCTGCCCCAACTCTATGATACTCCCTGCCTCGCCCCACTTGATCAACTGCAGCAACACCTTCAATAACTAAAATGCATCAGTCTTAATATGCACAAATGCATACTCTACAGCATAATGTCCCTCGCACCCATTATCTGAAGTGCAAATTATCTTATACACTGCCATCTTGCATTTATCACCCTGCTACATCCCAACCTTACCATCTAGCTCCTCAAAGGCTTGGGTAGCTCCTTGATTGTCAAGTTTGTTATGCATATTTTATGGAATTAGCACCATAAAAAAAAAACACCACCAGAATTTACCACAAGACTTATTTTTTTGTAATGCAACAATTACACAAACATGCTGCACAAGGTATATATGCATCCCATTTCTGTCCTACCTACAAATGCAGCAAGAGCTCCACAGTGAGATTTACATTTCTATGCAGATTGAGCATTTTAGGTCACTCAAGGTACTACCAATAGCCACTTGGAAATCCATCTGTAAATGACAATCTACCTTTTGCGCACTTCTGATCATGTTACTATTTTTCTGCATAATTTAAAAATTTCAGACCATAGCATATTCTTGCTTTTGACCACTGATGTCAACTTAAAGCATATAGAAATGAATATTATAGGAAGAACAGCCACAAAACCGGACACAACCAACAGCAACTTGGTCTATAATGTAGCTTGATAAACCTTTACCAGATGTTGAAGCCAAACAGGTTACGATATAGCCAGCCAAATATTCTTAGGCGTATGGGAATGTATATGTATTTAGATATAGATACAGTGTTCTCCCAAGTAATCTTCAGCCACTGAAGGTCATAAAGGAGCCAGTGGGCGACACGATAAAGCAGCCCGGCTAAACCGGTCTGGGAAGAACACTATATGTAGAATTACCAAAGACTTAGAGCCACATTAGTAAAATTTTAGAAGCAATGGCTCCCTGGTTGCAACTTCAGGGTATGCTAAACTCTACATTTCCTGAAGCCCACTGCAACATAAGAGGTCACATTTGATGCTCACTTAGCAGATTAGCCAAACCTTCAGAGTCAGATAGATGTATAAAAGGAATACTTATGTGAAAGTGCTAATCTGCATGGAAGTGTCTATTTTACAGAATTATTAAAAGAACTCTATTATCCCTAGTGGATTAAGAGTCCAGCTACTCATTTAATAAATGAAAATTTGAAAAAGAAATGGCTTGAGATAATAACAGACTGCTCTATGAAATGGATACATCTTATCTGTCAAAGTTTGATTCCACAACAGAATATGACAATCTAGATAGTAAATTACATTTAAATATTGAAAAGTTTAAAAAAAGAGATCATAATTAGAAAAAAAAAAAAGTTTGAGAGACCAAAATGATTACAAAATGGGAAAGGTCTATAGCAATGCTCCTCAACTCCAGTCCTCAGGGCACACCAACAGTTCACATGTTAAGTATATCCCTGCTTGAGCACAGGTGAGCTACTCAGAGGCTTAGCGGGTGGTTAAACAAAATTACTGAGCCTCTGGGACCAACAATCTCACTCATAATATAAGTGTTTTTGTAGATGGATACCCAAAAGATCCTGTAAGAAGTTTGCCATCATACATCAAGGATACAATGGATTTACTATGCCATTTACAGGATTCTTAATGCCCCACCAGGAACTATAATGTCCAGCATAGATGTAGAACAACTCAACACTTCCATTCCACATAACCTGGGAATAAAATCTACTGAATTATTCTTAAAGTCAGAAAACAACCATGGAGCGATTTAATGAATTTATCATTTTGGTTTTTAGAATTCATATTAACAAATAATTATTTTTTGTTCAATGCAAAGTGGTACCATCAAAAAAGTGGTACTGCCATGGGTACCCCTTGTGCGCCCAATTATGCCAACCTTTGTTTAGGTTGGTGGGAAGATACAGGTATTTAATGATATGATAGCACACCATATACAACATGATCTAACATGGCATTGCTTTCTAGATGACGTACTGGTATTGTGGACAGGCACAATACAGGATACAGGACTTTGAGTAATTTATACAAGCATTAAATGTGAACCAATTGGGGTTACATTTCACGCTAGAAACTAGCAAATCACATATAAATGTTCAGGATTTGACGATTACAAAGACTGATACAGGTAATGTGGAAACCTCTATCTTTAGGAAGCCCACAGCCACTAACTTTTTTTTATCATGGACAAGTATGCATCCGACACCCCTGAAAAAGGGGATTCCAATCGGACAATACTTACTGGCAAGAAGGAATTGTACCAGTGATATTGATTTTAAGAAACAAGCAGATCTCTTAAGAATAAAATTCAAAAACAGAGGATATCCTAGCAGATGCCTCAAAGAGGCGTATAAAAGAGCATTGGCCCAAGATTGTTTGATTTATCAATGAAGGACTAACAACAAGAAAAATAAAACATCACATGCCGATACAGAATTAATGAGATGTTTATTCACTTTTGGTGACAATTCAGAGGAGATCAGGAAAATAATCAATAATCAATGGTCAATTCTAAAAGCGGACTCGGATCTTGGCAAAATATTACGGGATAAAGCCATGATAACTTATAGACGGGTAAGGAATGTAAAATATGATACAGTTTCTATCAACCTGTTAAACCCAAGGAAACTCGGTTAAGACCATTAAAAAGGTACCTTTTCGATGTGGCAAATGTACAGCCTATAGATACATACAGCCAATCAAGGAATTTATTAATCCACAAAATGGTGAAACTTACATCATTAATGATTTCTACAATTGTGGATCTACTGGGGTTGTCTATATTTTAAAATGTGTTTGCCATAAACTCTACATTGGCAAAACGATGCAACAGTTGATAAGACGTATATACGAACATGTTGGCACTCCGGTTGCCAGAAATGTCAAAATATATCATAATAATGATGTTAATTCTATTCAATTTTGTGTAATTCATAGAGTCATTCTAGGCCCAAGAAAAGGGGATTTAGATCGCCTCTTACTCCAGAAAGAGTCCAAATGGATTCACCAATTAAAAGCAGAAAATCCAGCCTATAGTAGTTACCTCTTACTAGCCATTAATAGTTGCCTCAAGAATGGTACATTAGAACTTTGAATACTTGCTAGTCCAATAATAGTGGGATACTGGAATTATGCAGTTAGTCCCATGAGGACACTGGGCTAAACATTTATTTTTAGCAGTATAGATGTGGTATATGCATTTTAAATTGTCTTTAGAACTTTGCATTTAGTACTTATCCTGACTTTGTATCTGGCATATATTACCATTACACACAGGGCATTCAGCTATTTGGTGGGGTATACCATATCCCCTGAGTAAGGAGGTCTCAGAAAGAGACACATGAGTTTGACTTGATTATATAATAGCTCCTTTACTTAAAATTGGGTTGTTTGCCACTGGAATGGTTGCTGTTAAAATCTTTTAGACATCAGGGATATTAGCCAATTTGGGGGTCACACCATAGCCCTTTAGTCAGGAGATCTCTGAAACAAGACATGGAGATGCAACTCCTGGAGGAGTTATATTTTATATTTATATATATATATATATATATATATGAAGTACTATTTGGATGCGAAGTTCTCAGTCTGTTATCTAATAAACAATTTCATTGGCATTGTTTATTGAGTCAAGGTATTTTCGTATATATATCCTTTAAAATAACATTAACCCATTATTGGGATTTTTGGTAAAGATTTCCAAATACACATCCCCTATAGAACTACTAGTATTATCAGATGGTTATATATATGTTTTTTAAAGCGTCAGTTTTTTTTTAAGTGCTGTAGTTGAATTCCTGGTATAAATAAAGGTTTACCTAGTTTTTGTTGTTTGTAAAGTGCTAATCTGCTAATAACGGAGAGAGATTACAGATTTATAAGCTTTCTATCTCCTCCTCTTACACTTGTGCAAATGGTTACCACCATTACAAATCTGTAAAGCCCAATTTAAGTGGTACAGATAAACCCAATGGCTTCAAATGAGGGAACATTACAATAATAGACTCATTTACTAATGACAATAAATTAGGTCTTCTCCCAGCATATTCATTCAAAAATTAATTCTGATGTCGCTCCACGGCACAAATGTAAAAATAATTACATTTTACAACACACTTCTGGTAATTACATTTGATGTTTTCAGCTTCATTATTACAGCTTGTATCCACAGAAAAAAATCCTCATCTGTTTGAGTTTATTTCTCACTAATTTTGAATGGCCAACTAAAAAAGGATCACATTTTATGCATACTACTGCATAAAGTGTTCAGTAATTTGACAAATCATACCAGTGTGTACAGAGTAGATTTAAAAAAAAGTATAAGCAGATTCACACAGAACAGTCTGCTGTAATATATTTACTGGTATCTAAAAATCCAGTTAAAAATGTAAAATTACTACTTAATTATGTACAAAAGGGGGTTCAATGGGTTTAAGAGAGGTGGGGAAAAAGAATATTTATGACAGAAGTGTGAGAGAAATCAACCTACATTGCTAATAGAAATAGGGAGATGGACGTAGGAGTAACAAGGGGGGTTGGGGTTAAGAATCACTTTTTTTTTTAGGAAAAAAGTGACATTTTTGTAAATACATAAACTTACGAAAATATGCAGTTGCACTAGCCATGATAATACATGCATTTTAGACATAATATAATGTATAATAATATCCATCTTGGCAAGTCAAGAGGGAGTTTGGAAATATATTATATCAATGGAGTTACAGTAGAAATAAATTCAACATAAGCAAAGACCTATGCACCTAGTTATTGACACTAATAACCCAATGAAGTATGAGCCAATGTACAAGTTTCTGCCAGCAATAGAATGATTATGACATCTTCTTAATATGACATAGTTGTTAAACCAACGCTTTAGGACTCTTTATTAATCATAACAGTTTAAAAAATAAAAACGTAAATGTTGGAAGGGCCAATTAAATTAATGCAAAATGAAATACAGTGGCATATGATTTATACAACACACAAAGAAACACTGGGGTAAAATAGGAAGATGTTAATCCATAATCAAGGCCATGCCTTGACAAGCAGACTCTTACTCCTAAACTGGTACAAAATAATAGAAAAAAGTTACTATAATGATACAACACAAAAGAGTTTTTGACGGTCGGAAGTCCTTCAAAAGACCTCAACGAGAAAACCCTCCTACGATTTCTGGCATTGTGACGGGTTAAGAGACAGTGGGCATTAATCCTACAGTTTCAGTGCCAAACTTCCTTTTTGTGGTCAGTTGAGAAGCTGTGTGGTTGGTCTAAAGAAGCCCAAAGCTTCTCTCTGTGTTAAAACATGGGAAAGTGGGGCAGTCATATGGTAAAGAAAAAAACCACAACCAGCCCACTTTGCTGCTGCCTTTCTCCTAAATATGACCTGGAGCTATTCTGTATTCTTCTCTCTTTTTTTTTTTTTTTTTAGGATAATTTAAACCATACACAGTGCTTCAAGCTGCCACGTTTCCAAACTCCACATTCCAATCTAATCTCTGCACTTCAATTCTGACATGCTGTATTCTGGCTCCAACAGTAACCAAGACAAACGGAAGGGAAAATGAATCCAACTACTAAAACTCTAGTATTGCAGAGAAAAACATTTAACTCTGCAGCGATCAACAAAACAGAGGATGCTGGAGCCAAATAAGTTTGAAATGAAGCATAAATTACTGTTTTTATCAATCATTTTCACTGGTTAAAATGCATTTGATAAAATAGAGAGAGAGAGGATTTTAAAACATCTGTAAGAAGAGAGTTTAAATGATTTACCAAATGTTTCATTAAAAAGTTTTCTGTTATTTTTTTTATATCATATCAAATATAGAATACTCTGTATGTTTTTGAGAGCAAAAAAAATAAACATTTTATTAGACTCTTTTTCTAAACCAAATAATGTTTGATATATATAACTGGTTTCAGTGGCACAGTATGTTAATTCGTGGCATAGTCTGCTAATTTATTTCTCCAGAAGCAAGAAATAGCACTGTGCTACTAATTAACATTCTGGGACAGATACACTAAAAGGCGAATTCTTGCAGAGAGCTGTTCCATTCCTATGGTATTTGTGTGTACTAATATTTGACATTTCCAAGAGATCTCTAACACGTCACACTTCAGTACATATGACCTGCTGTATCACTAGTTAGTGCATTGAGTCACACAGAGAAAAACAAAAGTAACATGATTTAACTAACCAAAAAATGGTGGCTGGTCCAATGTATGGGATATTTTTAAAGCGCTTTAGAAAACTAACATTATGTTTTCATTCATAATGCAGCTCCAAGCACTAAATCTAAATAGAATATATTTTTTTCTGTGCTATTCATAACTGCAGTTCCACAAAATATATCCTTATTGATCAAGGCTGGGTGTTCCAGTCATATTAATGTATATGTACACACAGATCTAAAAGAACAAAAGGTTGATATAAAAGTGGTCTATCTCATTATTTAAGGTGATGGTGGCATTTTTATTGTTCTTTTAATTTTTCTGCATCAGTGTTCTGAAGCACTAACTATGAACAAATGTCTCCATAAACATCATCAAGTGTGAAATTTACAATCAACATATTGCACAGATATATTTTACTACTGAAAATCAAGCATATTTTAATAAGAACTTTCCCCATATAATAAGGTGGCTTTTATATGTGTTGATTAGCCTGTTTCATGCCAAAAATAGTCGAACGTTGATGAACCAAAATTTTATTTGGTGAAAAAGATTACACCACCCAGCAGCATATAAACCAATGCAGATCTTGAAGAGAACCCATTTATTCTGTGGTGAAATAAAAACAGAGTTGGTTGGAGACCAAAGAGAAAAATAAAAGAGTAAGATAAAGCCCTCAGGAATGATTCAATTGAAGAGCACAAAAAATGGAATTGGGTGTCCATTTTTTTTATTATTTTTTTGAAGACTTATCAATTCTTTAGCCTTATTCATTGATTTTATGTTGGTGAACAAGCCAAAATGGCATATGCTCAAAAAAGGCTATGCCCTTAATATGCTTGACCTGTATCAGATATCCAACACTGGGTGGAAGATCTGAAATCAAATAGACTTGGAAAGGTGCCTTGAGGCCAAGCATACAGAACAAAACAACATTTAGTGTTATGACCCATCAATCAAATACAACTGTCTACTGAGCACGGATGTGCATCCATCAAAGTGGGAAAGAACTTGGCTTTCTATATATGTATAAGGCATGCATTTCTCACATTTGCCAAGTACACTACAACACATACATACAATGATCTAAAATAAATTCAGTCACTAGTAATCAAAAACTGTGACCAGTTTTATAAACCACATACTCATCAAGAATATAGACTGAAGTTAATGGAAGTAGTTCTTGACTGCACCTCAGCTATACGGTAACAATGTAACTAATTGTAAATATGCAAGGACTCGCATATTACATTTTAAGTCACCATTTTACAATGTTATGTTTGGGTCAAATTAAATTTTACTTAGAATATTAGATATCTTCATTAATTATTGGCTTCTAAAATAGGCCAGTTCTATTTTCATTTTTAAAAGATCAGGATGTTCTAGACCTTGGTCTGTCTTGTACATAATGCTAATTAAGTCATAAACAAGACAAGTGCTGCTGTCATAATATATTCCATACATTGCCAGCCATCTACACAATTACTCTATTCTCATTTACACTACACTCAAGAAGCATAAAATAAGTTGATGGGGTGGGCTCAATGTCTCCATTTATAATTTCCAATTGACAGAGGCTCTGGCTATAAAAAATATCTAAGATTTTAGTTTAATTTTGTTTTTTTGATTGATGTGATACAACCATTTTGACTGTTCTCTCTGAAAGATAAAGTATTTTTGAACTGCATAGAAACATGCTTATCCTCATGGATTGTATCCCTTGGTGGTAGCTCAAGTCCTTTGTACAGTACACAACTTGTGGCTTTTAGGCTAATGCCAGCTGTTGCACAACCATTCTACACTTGTGCACCATAATGGGTACAGCTTTAAAGGAATATCATGGCACTATAAACAAAAAGAAGTTCATACAAAATATATGCCTCCAACTCAGTTGATCATAATTATTCTTATTATCCTTTTACGAGCCAATAACTTCTGTAGCGTTATACAGGGGTTAAATACAAGGCAAAAACAATATTAACACATTTCAAAAGAATGGTGGGTCCTGTATTTGAGCTTAAAATAAAAAGTATATAGTACTTTTCCAAAGCACCTTACAAGATTGAAAAATGGCAAACTTACAATTTAAAGGTATGGGTGTGGTACAAGAGGGTGATATTATTATTATTATTATCTTTATTTATATCGCGCCAACATATTCCGTAGCGCTGTACAGGGGTTGAGTACATAGCAGAAAACAAATTAAACACCTTGTAAAGAATGGAGGGCCCTGTTTTCGAGCATAAAATCAAATGTACATAGAGCTTGTTTCCAAGGCCTGACACAAGATTGAAAACTCGCAAACTTACAATCTAAGGGTTTAGGTGTGATACAAGAGGGTGACAAATACAATTGAAAGCAATTGGTTGTGTTGTGCACATTAAGGCTTATGGGGATAGGAGAACAATATTACAGCACTTTCACAGATACATGTGACAGATAATATTTCCTGGGACTGCATACTGTACAGTACAGAGAGCAAAAGATGGTTGTAAATGCAAAGGATATAAATGTCTGCAGGAGAGAAGCAGTATGATATTACAATAAGGGATGGCGTCCAAAGTCTTTATTGACAAAGGATAAGTCCATGTACTGTGAGGCATGCCAGTGCATAGATGGTAGCCTGGTTGAGACAGAGCATGAAGTCAGTGCTAAAAAAATAAGGGATTTGCCTCCTGGAGTTTCAGCAACATACCATCCCAGGGCATCCAGCACTGGCTAAAGCTTTTACTCATCCAGTTTGTATAAAAGGTTAAAGTTCAGTCTGGTGCAGCGCAGAATTCCGCAGGACCTGCTGCCTCTTTAGGCAGGCGATTAATCACATGATCGATAGACCATATGATTAGACTCTAATAGCTGATAGGAGGAGAGAATAAACAGTCATAAATTTGCTTTGTACCAAGCAATCCATGTGCGAGAGAGGTCACAGAATGGCCACATAAGGTCATGCTGCCTAAGGAGTCCATATGGAAAAAAAAAAAAAATATGACACAATTTCAAGCACCTTCGCTGGAGACGTTTTTTGGCAGTTTGCTGTGGTCCTATGATTCACTTTAAGCACTTGCAGATTTCACACATAAAAGCCGTTTTGAATTAGTAACTGTACACAATATCGTTATCGTCAATTTACCCACCAAGAACAACCAAACAGGGTGAATTTAAGTGCCCCTGGGTGGTCTTGCACATCCCTGGAAAGTTACACATTATTGCTTCTGGGCTCCAAGAACTATGTATCACTTTCAGTAGTTGGTGGGCTGTTTAATTTCTTCTTTACATGCGGATTAAGTTTGAGTTCTAGTGATCGTCTTTGCATTCATAGCTTAATTTCAAAAGATTATGAGACTCTCCCCCCCCCCCCCCGCCCCAGCCCCCCGCCTTCCTTACTTACACTGTCACACTCACTCATAAACCTGTATGGTTCTCTGTTTTTGTGTGTTTTTATGGTGTTTAAATAATTATTTTTTTGTGTTTTTAGAATAAATACAAATAAAACATAAAAATGCTTCTGTTACAATTGATATTTTTTGGTTCCACAATTAGTTTTAAATATCCAGCCATCATCAGCACATAAAAAACAGAAATCTTTTAAAGATATGAGACAAGCTTTTAAAAACTTTTGCACAGTGAAGCACTGAAGTCAGGTCCTCCTTCCCAGTGAGGGTCTCACTTAGGTTTCTCAGCCAATCACATGATCCCTTGTGACTGACTGAGAACGGTCAGTCAAGGTACATATATTTTATATATACATATAGTGCTGGAAAGTGGGTTCATCCCCCTATAGTCATATTTGAAATATACTGGACTGAAGAACTACTTGAAGACAGGCAACATTTATTTAGAATATAAATAAAAGCATGTAGTGTTTTATATGCAATTTTGCTACAATTTTGGTTTCTGTTGATTACTTTTCTGAAGTGAGAAGAGATCTTGGATGCAGAACTTTCTATTTACTCAATGGGAATGTGACAGTTAAATTGCCAGTGCTTTCAAAGGAAAGCTCAGTTTTCCAGGACACACTTGTCTGAGAAAATAGTAGACACAATCTGGTCAGAATGCCTATACATTTATATTTTTACTACTGAATCTTATTTTCTAGCAGATCACCCAGTTTAATTCTACCAGCACTGGTAGAGTTAACCTGTCTCATACCTTCCTCAAGATCTGTGTGCTGTTCTTCAGTGATTTTGGGCTGGGGGATTACACTGCATAGAGCAATTCAAAATTACTGGAGTGCTGCATTTTTTTACGAGTACTTGAGCACGTGCAGAGGTGACTCCTGCAAATTGCACATATGAACATCCCATTCTATTAAAGGCATAAAATAAATGGCAGCACTTTTCTTTGAAATCAGAGGATGCCACTGTCTATCTACGTTGTGGTTTGAAATGCTAAAGCATCAGCAGAATTACAAATACCTATACTAACAGGATTTAACATTGTGGTCAACATTAATATTATCCCTTATTTACTAACCAGCAACATATTATATTGAGCTCTACACATGCATTAACAATACAAGATTTATTAAATGGTCCCAGATCCTGATTATTCCATTTCTATGGGTATCTGACAAGGCGTCTCAAAAATAGGCCTTCGGCTCTGCACAAATTAGATAACATTTAAGCCTAAGGTACCAGATTCGCCAGCTAACAGACATCATTAAATTCCCCTACACTGTAATTACTGTAGGTTTACTGGTAGTGGAAAATTGTTTAACCATGTTCTTGTGTGTTAATCCATGTACGCTGTAGTCTGGCTGGGTACAAAGTTTCACCCACCCTGTTTTATCATAATATATGGCTTGACAAATGCCAGGTGCCATGGAGCCATGAATCCTAAAATATTACTTTTGGTTCCTAAAGCCTTGGGAATATTATATCTACACTATTTTCGGGCTCCTAAGAAGAAGAAAAAAAAAAAGTTTACTGCTTCCTATACATGGTACTAATTTGTCAACCTCTAAAGTAACTACTAATTCAGCAACACGAAAAAGGTGGATGGTCTGTAGTGGGTAACCAAAATGGTGCTTAAAAATCTAAACACAAAAATACCAACCTTTTATGTTAAAGAAATATAAATAAACTATAGTGAACATCTGGATGAACACAAAGTCAGAAGAACTCAATCTAACAGCAATCTATCCTAAATAGGTAAGTTCTATGGGCATAATAACCCATCCAGAGAGCAGCCTCTTTTAGCCACTTGTGCCCTTCACAGGAGAAATATCCTTAGTATAACAGTATAGTCAACTAAATAAAGTGATCCAGTCCCAAAATACCAGGCAATTCTACTCTGAACAGGAGAAATAGCAAATCACAGACATATATTTCAACCACGTCTGGAGCCCCCAATCACCCTAAGCTAAGCTACAAAAGGCCATTTGAATAAAAAAATAACCAAGTCGGGGAGCTCAGTCCGAGAAGGAAATAACCTAAATAGTTCAGCTGAACCCCACTGACGAAACCCAATAAAGGCCGAAACATACGTCTGGGGTTTGCGGTTTCTCCTGTCCCAGGTAGAATTTCCTGGATCACTCTAATGATTGAGACTAGACTGATACCTCTCCCTTTGAAGGGCAAAAGTGAGATAAAAGAGTTTGCCTTCTGAGTAGGGTATTATTTCAACTACTTGAAACCCTTGTCCTCAGTGTTTGTTACAATACCATATTCTCCATGAGTTTTTTTCACTCTTAGCACAGTATTAACCAAATCTTTAGAAGGCCTTAAGCAATTCCTCTTGAGTATGACAAGGAGAGAGGTGGGTAGGAGTACAGCAATGGCCAGTAATGAGGTAAACTGATTTAAATTATATTTTTGGACTAAAGCTTTGATTTTTTTGTTGTACAAACATGTATTTTTTTGTCAATTAATAGTGAAAAAGAGGGTTAACATGAAAGCGCTTATACTGGCTCTTTGACAAGGACTTTGACAGATTAAACAAACATTGTAAAATAAATGTGTTAATTGCGGATATTTCCATAGCCACAGTCTATCTGAGGTCAGCCTACTTGCTTGCCAGCAGGATTGGTGGACCTTCTCTCATAAAGAGAAGAATTGAGTTGCTGCGGATCAATCATCTCTTCTTGGTGAGAGAATTGAAGCTATTAAACAGATCCCAACACCAAACTGGCTTGAAGCAGGTTGGGAAGGAGTACATGTCCTGTTAGTGTCTGACTCACTATGGCAAGGGCCACACTGGAATTCAAGGCTATGCATATTTCTTTTAGGTAAAATTACTGACAAATATATCCACAGACTAGGTTCCATGAAATCCATGACACAATGATACTCCTTGGTAACCTATACCTGAGAGGGTCCTAGAGAGGGAGTATTAGCTCCTCTAAGTGATTTTAAGATTAAGAGGTGTATTTTGGTTCATGGGATGAGATTGTGGACTTCAACAGAATACATTTTTGGTACTGGGTTGCAGTCAACACTTATTGGGCCCAATAATTACCCATAGCTCAATTAGTTTGGCAAACACTGATGTGGTCCAGTGCTGTCTGGCAATTGTAGTTTATGGATGAAACATCACACTTAGAGTTCCCAATGGTGATTACAATTTACTTGTTTATTTTTTTCCCCCCACTTAATGCAAAACCAAGCATATTTATTCCTCGCAAATGAACTGCAAGATACTGCAACGCAACTTAGTAAACACACCCTTGGTTGCTTCATAATACAAATTCCTCCCTGATGTTTGAAGTGTACTTCACACCGCAGGCTGGGAAGAATTCTAAAAATACTGGTAGTTTGGAAGGCTGGTTTTTGCTGGAGTAGGATGTATCCAATGTGAAAAAACAAAAAGGAAGCCAAAATAGCATGAGATATGCTCAACTTTGAAATTTGCCAGCGCAAAGATAAATATACCATGCACATAAGGAAAATATTCTGAGGCTTGTGATGGTTTATTTCTGGCTGAGCCACCCTGGTGGGATGAAAATGTGAGGCCATTACAAACAAGGTCTATTTCTGTAACATATTTTAGTATTCAAAAAAAATGCACCTTTAAGACTGATTCTTAAAGGACCACAGTGGTCACATTTTCTCTATACAGTCTTTGAAAGAACTGCACTTGAAAAACAGGCAAAAATGTATTTCGAATGTAAAAAATATTAATACAGCCTCTAATATATTACGGTTTATCTGCAATTATGCTGCAGTGGATTGTTTCATTGTGTTGTCTACTTATCTACTTCTTGCGGTGGAAGAAATTTCTATCCACACAACAGGAATAGTGCCAGCTAAAACCAACAGTGCTTTCAGTAAAACTACTGGAAAGCTCATTAGTTTACAAATGACACATCCTCTTCAGAAAGTAGCAGGTGGATTCAACATGGAATAGAAAATGGAGCCCGGCTGTAAAGAAAAATTGCATATAAAAGTTAAAAATGTAAAAGTTGTGTTCACTTATTTGCTTTCTAAAACCACTCAAAACAGGGCCCTCTATTTGTTTGCATTGTGTTAAAAATGTTTTTGCATGGTACATAACCCATGTATAGCACTGCAGAATATGGTGGCGTATTACAAATAAAGGATAATGATAATAATAATAAAATATGTTTGTCCATTATCAAGTATAGATATAAAAATAAAAAAAAACGTATACAAAAAAATATAAAAAACAAATGTGGTCCTTTAATGTTTCTGAATTTTTAAATAGAGGTTGGACTTTTTAATATATACATACACCTTATCATGATCTCTGGCCCCTTTCATGATAGAGGTGGCCAGAAAATTATTCTGCCCATCTGTATTTAAAAAGGAGAGCAAGGGTCGTCTACTTCATTATATTAGAATCAGCTAAGTGAAGTCCTTGTGCCTGATATGCATTTTCCGTTCAGATTATGGAAGCTATTACTTAGGTTTAGAATGTTTACATACGTACTGTGTCAGCAAAACGGCTCTCCCACGTCTAAGAGACAGTTGCATATGCAATAAGCAAATAGCCTTTGACATGATAGTTAATTACATAAACCACTATCTGCCATGGATGAATGCTGTGCTAATGAAACCACTTTGTAAAGTAGAAAAGATCATGAGACTTACTCCAATAACAGGCATTTATCTGTAAAAATGACTTGATATTACTCAATTACATTTGTATTTCTTGTCCAACCAAAAGGCTGCACTTGCACAGAGTGATTTCAAAGGTTGCATAATTTTCACGCTTAGATTTTGAAAGAGAGATGGGGTATAATATGCACGCACATCTGTCATATATTATATATACACAGACTATTTCATTTTGACTTTTTTCCAATTTTGTGGTATTTATTTATTTTTAACTGTGCTTTGGAAGTACCGACACTTGATGAAAATAAAAACAGTTGCATATGTTCTACATATATCCCATTAAAATTTCCATTTAAGTCAAGTCCTGCACTGAAAAGTTTGCACAGATCACACTTGGTGGGACTCTGATAAGTACTCAACCCAGATCTGCTGGGAGCACTGAACTGCGGGGCATATCAGCCTAAGGAGATGTAGCTGAAGGAGCCGAGCACAGTTCCCACCGGCAGGGCCTGAGAGATGCCAAGATCTCAGTACAGAATCTAGATATGAACAGACAAGACAGACTACAACAGACCTAAATACTTGGGAGGTAAAAGCTAATACCAAGGGACCCCCCCAGTGGAATCCATCCGTTGTCTGGACACTCAATGGCTACCCCGGGTAGAAGCAGCTCCATAAAAATGGGGAAAAACAAAAAGTCATTAACATCCAAAAAAATTGACGAACATTTCAAGGCTTCAGAAACACAGGTGGCACTGATGAAGGACCCTGTCTCGGAGCAATCTGACACCTCTGACCTGGATCCCCTGGAGGGGGCCCCACAGCCTGAAGTCTCCATCAACAGTGATTCAATGGCAAGAATTGAGGCTCTCCTGGCCTCTCACATAGACAGGGCGGTCATATCTTTGCAGAAAGACATACATGAGATTGGCCAAAGGACCCATCAACTTGAAGAGACCGTTGACCAAGTGGTAGAGGCCCAGGAGAGAGACAGGGCCACCATTGCGGATAACACCTCCCGTATTTGTGGCATAGAAGATAAACTGGAGGATTTGGAGAATAGATCCAGGCGATTCAACCTGAGGATCAGAGGCGTGCCTACGGCAATAGTCGACCTTCCTCGCTACCTTAAGGCCACGATCGACGAGATCCTCTCAGGTCATCCAGACCACGAATGGGAAGTGGAGCGTGCCCATAGAGCCCTTGGGGGAAGTCGTAACCTTGACCTTCCCAAAGACATCATTGTAAGGCTACTACGCCAACAATCAAGGGATCTAATCCTGGCAACTACCCGCAAGAAGGCAGTGATCACAGGCCCAGACGGGGCCAAACTTCAATTTTTTGCGGATCTCTCCCCTTCCACACTTCAAAAACGGAGGCTGATGAGGCCAGCCCTGGAAGTTCTTCTCCACCACGACATCAGGTACCGCTGGGGATTCCCATTTGCCCTTATTTTTTCAGTAGGGAGCACCCAGTATACAACACGTTCTCTAGAAGACTGCCAAGAACTTCTGAAGAGTCTGGATCTCTCTGGGGGGGACCCGACCTCGACATCACTTGCATCAACAGCTTTACCTCTCCCGAAAAGGCAATGGTCTGAAGTGACCAGGCACAAGAGGCCCACTGACCAAGCCTCAAAGACCACTCATAGACGACCCTCCCAGATCATGGACTCGTAAAAGCAATAATTCAGCTGCTGCCAACTCCAGTGACTTTCAAATAGGCTGGTCCGCTTGAAAAGACAACTGGCTAGCAAAGACTTATTTCGGCATCCTAAGGATTTACAAGGGCTTAAAAACACCATATCAAAATTCCCTGGTAGAGACTAACATGGAAGCCTCCTGGAACTTACCTGGCCTTTTCCCAGGACTTGTTATTTTTCTTACTTTTTTTTACTTAGGTCCTCACAGGAGCCTGGGGCCCTTAGCGGGGCCATGTTTACCAAAGACTTTTGGAATGTTACTAATCCATGTTTTGCTTTTCCTCCCCTCTTCAGCAGGTGTTAGCTGACTGATAAAGCTAAAAGTTTTAATACACATGCAGTTAGTATAGCCAGTCCATCAGGATCTTTCTTTACTGGACCGGGTCTAAAGGTTTACTCTGCTTTAGTCAAGATAAAAAATTATGTTGTTAAACGTTTAAATAAGCTATTCATGGTTCTGTCTTTATTCTGTTTTCTTAATACTTTTCTAGGTTACTTTTGCTTGGCCTTGCCGGTGGGAATTGGAACAGAGGCTCTAGGGTTCCAAGAGGGTAGAATGTTTAAGACAAGACGGGTGGTCTTGGGACAGTCAGACCTTTTGGCAGCAACTGTTCTCTCTTCCCTCTGTGTTTTCCTCATTGCTGCTCTTCTCCTTGTCACCTATCAGCATGGGCTCTCTTGCCCCTGTACTCCCCCCTACTGCCTAAACGAAACTTGCCACTTGGTGCCTCCTAGTTCTTGTTTTCTCTTTCTCTATGGCTGTTTAGGGGATTTTGAGCCAAATCAGGGTTTGCTCTACATAGCTGGGCTTAAGGCGGCGGCCTGTCTGCTGGACAGTGGGCCAAGTTGCCTGGCCTCAGAGAGTGGAGGACCCCTGGTACTATTGGAACGGATCTCATGTCAGCCTATTGAGTTGGGTTCTAGTAGTTCTGAGATACTGCCAGACTTGTCCGGTATAATCCTGCCTCCCTTAGACTTCTTGGGACCGCCTATGCACTACTTATACTCATGCCTCTTTTCCACCCACAGAGTTAATCATACTGGACCTCTTCTTGGCCGGGCTCAACCACTCCTATCCCCCAGAGGGGGAAATCCGCTCTGCACTCCCTCCTCGGCGCTCCTCCGGAAGGGTAAGGCTACATTAATGCACCAGAAATATACACCTCAAGTCTATCCATGACCGCACCAATGACACTACTTACCCATAATGTGAAAGGTTTCAACTCCCCTTTCAAGCGAAGGAAGGCTTTCCTATACTATAAGACCCTTAACCCCATGGTGATCTTCTTACAGGAGACACATTTCGCCAGGAATAAAGCCCCAACCTACCTCGACAAAAATTACCCTCACTTTTACTACTCTACCCAGGTCTCCAAAAAAGAAGGAGTGGCGATTTTGCTCCACAAGAGCCTCCAATTTCAAATGACTTCCAAGATAGTGGACCGGGAGGGCTATTACATCATTTTAAAGGGGACGATTCTGGGTTCTCCAGTTTCACTAGCCTCCTTCTATGCCCCCACGAAAGCACCACATAAGACCCTGATCAGATTCTTAAGGGTCCTGGAGGGGGGAGAATGGGGCAAACTAATTATAGGAGGGGACTTTAATCTGGTATTAGACCCAGTGGCAGATAGATCTAAAACTTCACAAGAAGTTCGCTTCTCCAAAAAAAGCAGGCAAATCTTAAAACTTCTGCACTCCTTAGATCTGGTTGACGCCTGGAGAGGTCTGCACCCCAGAGGAAGGGACTATACTTTTTATTCCCCCACACACGGGACTTATTCCCGTATAGACACAATATATATATGTAATTCGCTTCTAGACAGCTCAAACAAAGCGGCTATTGTTCCGTGCACCTGGTCGGACCACGCGGCGGTCACACTAGAGGTAGACCTGGGAGTTCAATTTCGGATGCCCTATACCTGGAGACTTAATGAATACTTAGTTTCGCAATCCAGATTCCAGGAGCAAACTGAGAGGGAGTTGGTGGAATTTTTTGAGTCCAATGCGGGTGGGGAGACAGGGGCGGGTTGGGTCTGGATGGCGCACAAAGCCTACATAAGGGGGGTGTTTATCAAGCTAGCCTCCCAATTCAGAAAACAGAACAGGCTAAAAGAAAAGGAGCTATCAGGGAAACTATCTCAACTGGAGCGGCAACATCAGCTTTCTCCCTCGATAGCTTTAAGGAAACAGATAGATAAGGCCAGGCTAGAGCTGGATAGTATTTTGACCATAAAAACGGATAAGGCATTAAGGAGGACTCAACATTTGTTTTATGCTAAGGCGAATAAACCTGACAAACTACTAGCAAGGAGCTTAAAAGCTAAATATGCTCAAGCCAGGGTATCCCAAATCAAAAATAAGAAGGGCGATCTCACCTACAGCCAAAATGAAATCCAGGAGGTCTTTAGGGACTTTTATCAAAATATTTACTCCACTCAGAAATTGGCCTCAGAAAATGTTATTCATTCCTACCTAAACTCCCTTGATTTGCCCCAAATTTCACCCCTGGACTTACAAAATTTGAATAAAGACGTGACGGTCAAAGAAATTTTAGATGCCATTAAAGAACTGAAGCTAGGGAAGTCCCCCGGTCCAGACGGGTTCACTAATATCTATTACAAAAAGTTCTCGGAAATACTGGCCCCCCATTTATGTAGTCTCTTCAATTCAATTCTAAGAGGAGAGACAACTCCCCCAGAGCTGAATCATGCGGACTTGACGCTCTTCCCCAAGGAGGGCCGGGATCCAAAGGAAGCTAAAAATTATAGACCAATCTCGCTTCTTAATGGGGACGTCAAACTGCTGGCCAAAATTTTCTCCCAGAGGATCTCGATCTTCCTACCCGCCTTAATACATAAGGACCAATCAGGCTTTATTCCAAACAGGCAGACTAGTGATAACATCAGGAGGACTTTAAATGTCATTCATTTGGCTAGGGCTAGGGGTCTCCCTGTGTGCCTTCTCGCATTGGACATCGAAAAGGCGTTCGATACCCTGGAATGGCCCTTCCTATTTGCCACTTTGGATAAGTTTGGGTTCAGAGGAAACTTCTTAAACCTGCTGCGTACTTATTATACACTCCCCAGGGCCACACTAAAATTGCCTGGTTCTCATACGGCCTGTATTAAAATCGAGAGAGGTACGAGACAGGGCTGCCCATTGTCTCCTCTTCTCTTTGCTCTGGCCATTGAACCTTTGGCTCAGGCGATCAGAGTTAACTCCTCTATAGAGGGGGTGCGGGTGGGACACCAGCAACTAAAATGCTCCTTGTTTGCTGATGACCTGCTTTGCACCCTTTCGAACCCTAGCTCTTCTATAGGCGCCCTGATGGACACGATAGGAGCCTTTAGCAAGGTGTCAGGCCTGAGGTTAAACCAGGACAAGACAGAAGCTTTGAGTGTTGGGATCCCTTTGGATATTTTGAATCACCTGAAGGGAGTACACAAATTTCTATGGCCCCCCTCACACATCAAATATCTAGGGATTAATTTGACCAACTCATTAACTAATTTGTATAAAGCTAACTATCCACCTCTCTATAGGGCTCTGCGGCGAGACCTGGAAAATTGGACAAACCGACATATCTCATGGACGGGTAGAGTAGTCACGGTTAAAATGAATATTTTGCCGAGGCTGCTCTATCTTGCCAGGACGTTGCCAATCCAGATAAAAAATACAGAATTGGCCCGCTTCCAGACCCAAGTGTTTAAGTTCATATGGAGAAATAGACCCCCTAAGATAGCGAGAAAAACGATGTACGTACATAAATCCAAGGGGGGCCTATCTTGCCCTAATTTCCTGAGTTACTTCAGAGCAGCCCAGCTTGCCTTTATCCCACTAGCTCACTCCGTTCCACTTCAACCAAACTGGGTTTTTGTGGAGGAGTTGCAGATGGCCCCGCTTACGTGGGGTATTATCCTGTGGGCTCCAGGTGCAAGCGCTTTTTACTCTAGAATACAGAACCCCATAACTAAGCTGACACTGAGAGTTTGGATCTGGGCTAGGAGGAAATACAAACTGACTTACCCGGTTTCTCCCCTCACATCGATCTTTACATCGCCCTCCTTATTAACCACCATCACTGCAGAGTCCAAGGAATATTGGATTTCGCATGGTCTGGATAAGCTGGGGGCTTGGTTTGAGGGAGGGATTATGAGAACTTCAGAATCCATGATTAGGAACTTCGAGGTCCCACACCGGGAACACTTTAATTACATTAAAATAAGGAGCTGGGTTGATGAGATACAAAGAACCCATGGACCCCCGAGGGAAACTTGGATGTCGGTGGTGTGTAAGAGTGAGGCCCTGTCCAAGGGAATCTTGGGGTCAATATACCAAATCTTCAATAGTCCACCAAGCACTTGGAGGCCTTCCTTTGTATCGAGGTGGGAGTTGGATCTAGGGCAAATTTGGGATGGGAATAAATGGGCTGAATCCTTAACGAACCTATCTAAGGGTTCACTTAATTATAGTTTATTAGAAACCTCCCTTAAGATTTTACATCGGGCATATACAACTCCAGTTCGACTAAATAAGATATCCCAAACAATCTCAGATAGATGTTTTAGGGGGTGTCACGGAAGGGGAGACTTCATTCATACTTGGTGGAGTTGTCCTAAGGTATTTAAAATTTGGTCAGAGACGACCAATCTAATTTCGCTAATACTCAAAACCCCACTCCAACCATCAATAGCAGTCTGTCTCCTGGGAGCACGCTTCTCAAAATTGGGAAGGGAGGGGAATAAACTGGCCCAACTGATATTCCTAGCAGCTAAGAACACCATCGCAAGACGATGGAAGAGTAGGGATATTAATTTCCAGGATGTAACAAACAAAATAAACTTTATTTGCATTAATGAGCGGATGACCCATATCATATCAGATACACATCACTGCTTCCTGGAGGTTTGGGAACCCTGGATTCTATTCACAGACAGTAATATATAATAACCAAGTTAAGGGAACACATTAAAGAAGCCATTCCTGATGTGCGGCTGGGGAGTGGAGTGTGGAGCGGACGGGGAGAAGTGGTGAGAGGTTCCGGAGCGATATTTCTTCAGTGCGCCAAAGGTACAGGGGGGGAGGATGGCTACCTTAAGATTGGCTGAGCAGGGAATTAATGGGGGAGGACACCCCACCATAGGTGTTATATAATGTCACGTGTTTTTTTTTTTTTTTTTTTTTTTTTTTTTGTTGTTTTTTTTTCTCTATTTTATTTTCTTTTAACATATCTCCCGCTGCTCAGGTTCATCCATGGAAATGTGAATTACTGCAATTTGAGCAATGTGACTATATAAGCTGTATATATTGCTGAGTATTAAGAAACTAGTATGAATATTTTTGGACAGAATCACAAAAAAAAAAGAAAAAGAGTTGGAATGGAGTTTTTATTTAAATGGAATGGTTTTAATATATTAGCAATATGATGTTAGTTATAAGACAACATGTGGACTATGTTTTTCATTGTTCTTTTTGTTTTGTCATTGCAATTCCAGAACTTCTCAATAAAATTTATGTTATAAAAAAAAAAAATTTCCATTTAATACATTTAGTAAATTTTGGGTTATTTATGGGTTTATATTGCTCAGCTTTTTTCTATACTGTGTTAGGGTGTGGAGACCAATACACACGCAGGCTGGCGCTCATACACCATGGAGCTCACCTGCTCCAGTCCCTTCAAGATATGTCGATTCCCAGTGGCAGTGTGCCCGAGGACCTGAAGGCGATCGCTAGGCAGCTTGCAGCTTATCACATGGATTATTTTTATATATGTATATATATATTTTTTTTTTTATTTTTTTTTTGTCCAGGCGCTAGGTCACCATGGTGACTAGAAAATCCTCGGGGCCACCTACATATTAGAGTGCAGCTAGCCTACTATTTAGGCTACCACTTAGTTCACTGCAAGTATATAGTCACCATGGCGCCAAGACCAAAAAAAAATTATGTTGCTGAGAGATAGTCACTGATTGGTTAGTATGAGATGCTGCACAACAAGTACAGAATAGTCTATGTCTTCATGGGGGAAGCTCCAAGCAGGTCATACTTGTATAATTTTAGGCAGAGAAAAACAGAGCTTTTAAGCACTTCTTAATAAAATAAGATACAAGAAAGTAAATAGATTCACAGGTTTATTTTAGAGAGAGTAAAATCCAGAAACCTTCCATATCCCTTTAAAAGTTGCTTGCTGTCCTTTTATGCTCTGAAGCAAAACATACCAAACAAGAGTACTCAACATTTCCCCTTAGGAACTATGAAGAATCAAACTTAGAATACCCTAGGGAAAAAGTGTGCGTAAGTATTTTTTAATCTACTACATAACTACCCGTTTCTAAGTAACATTGTTAAAACAAAACAAATTAAACCATATGAAACTTCTTGAAGTAACTGCTGATCAATCTCCTAATATTGCTAAAATGTACAATAAAACTGACTAAATTTACTAGTTTTAACATACGCTATTCCAAAATATATTATATTTGAAAATAATCTTACTATTTTCTAATATATGTAAAGACAAAGGCTGTCTAATGGCAAAAAAAGCACTGGATGGGAAGCTTAAATGATGAAAATCTGACAATTTACACCAAAATATTATTTAAACAATATAATACTGAATAATTTGTTTGTTTTCTGTACACAAGTCTTTAAAAAAGTGAAAGTGCCCTTGTTATGTACCTCTGTTCTATGCAAAGGAGAAAAAAAAATATGACTGCCTAGTATATTGACCCATACATGGTATTTATGGAGCCCAAAAAAATGTATTATGTTTACTTGGAGGCCATATTGAAAAGCTAGGCATCTTGCGAGAAAAAACAAAAACAAACTCCAAGACATCTGTACATTAAAAAGGTTATGAGAAAATAAAAGGCCATATTTAAGTTTCATGGATTATGAATGCATCTAATAGGAGAATCAGTAGTGTATGAAAATAAACATTATTATACTTACCCCAAAGTTTACTAAATCTCTTCAGTTTGCAAGCAATTGATTTTCAGAGTTAGAGTTAACAACCCTAGAAATAAATCCCTGCTAAAACTAGCATACAATTCGTAATTTGTTTTGGCCAATTACTGTCAGCTAATACATTGCATCAATATGTGATAGCAGTTTGTGCAGGGAGGCATTATGGGATGTGTAGTCCCCTGCACAATGAAGCAGGAGGAGACAGACACTGTTGTGTGGATATTTGCATTGCGCTGATGTAGGCTTGTAGGTTCGTAAAGAGTTATAACACGTACCCAAATTAAGGTTTCTATTGGGCAGTTCACTGTGCCTATGCAAGAACCCCTGGGTGTGGAAAATAAGTATTGTTTTTAAATAAAGTAAATCTGTTTGTGTATACAATGACTCAATGTAATGTATGTTTCTGATATAAGCAGCATGTGAAAAACAGGGAAACTTAGATAAACCTTTAATGCAAAAAGTGAAAGAATGTCAGTAACAGAACTGACAAATTCCCAATAAGAAAAAATAATTAAATACAAATACTTATAAAATAATCACAATATATTGGCCAGTGTTATTAATTATGCCTTTCCAGTTCTGGATGTCCTCTGTTTTGCACCTCAAATTGAGCCCTATTTAGCATAACATATTTTCTCTTTCCGCATTTTCAGAGCATTGCATTGATTTATTGATAAATATTAAGTTATGTTGCTGCCTGGTACAGCTTGCCTCAGGCGTCTGACTATATGAAACAGCAGGCAGTGCTACAAATATCTTCCACTCCAAATTATAGGAAGATAAAAGCTGAGCTCAGGAGGAGACCATCATACAATGGGGACGGACAAGAGATGATCGCTTCCAACACGCTCCTCAATGAAATGGCACAATTATTCTTTTTCAAACAGCGAATTCATGTATAAACAAACAGGGTCACTATCAAAACTTCACAAATGCCAAGATCAAAACAAATCACATATACCTTTCAATTCTATGTACCGTAAATACTCGAGTATAAGCTGAGTTTTTCAGCCCTTTTTTAAGGCTAAAAAGGGCCCCCTCGGCTTATACTCAAGACACTGAATTGAGGTTGAGGAGGGGGGTTGAGGTTGAGGAGGGGTGTTGAGGAGGGGTGTGGATGAGGTAAGTTGAGGATGAGGGAAGTTGAGGATGAGGGAAGTTGAGGATGAGGGAAGTTGAGGATGAGGGGGGGTTGAGGATGAGGGGGGGTTGAGGATGAGGGGGGGTTGAGGATGAGGGGGGGTTGAGGATGAGGGGGGTTGAGGATAAGGGGGTTGAGGTGGGAGGTTGAGGAGGAGGAGTGGGGTTGAGGAGGGAGGCTGAGAATGAGGAGAGGGGGTAGGAGACACAGGGAAGGGAGAGGGGAGAAGAGACACAGGGAGAGAGAGGGGGACACAAGAGGGACACCGGGCGCAGCACATTTCCCACCCTCGGGATATACTCAAGTCACTCATTTTACCCAGTATTTTGTGGTAAAATAGGTGCCTCGTCTTATACTCGGGTCGGCTTATACTCGAGTGTATACGGTAAGTGTTTTTTTTTAGTGTTCAAATTTATCGATTATGTATTAAGAGGAGAATAGAAGCAAATATAATTCTGCCACTATACAAATCCCTAGTACGCCCTCATTTGGAATATGGAGTACAATTTTGGGCACCACTTCATAAAAAGGACATTTTAGAGCTGGAAAAAGTACAGAAAAAGGCAACAAAACTAATAAGGGGAATGGAGGGGCTAATTTATGAATAAAGACTAAGCACATTAAACTTATTTTCTCTAGAAAAAAGGCGCCTAAGAGGGGACATGATCACCTTATATAAATACATCCAGAGTCAAGAGGTTTTCAACTGACAAGAGTACAATGTAATGTCCAGGACCCGACTTGACTGTTTTACACTATGGCCTGGACCTGACTGGCCAGAGTTACCTGTTTTTATTATCATGGTTATGCATTTCTTAGTGCTTATGGTTCAAATATGATTACACTGTTATAATACATAAACCAACATACATACAGTATGTTTTATGTTACAGGAATTATTGTAAAGAAACATATTAGATAGTCTGAAGGCTATTGCACCAGCATATTATGTTACAATGTTATTATCTGGTGAAAACTCACAGAGCCCCCTAAATATAATCAACAGGATGAGATTAACGATCTGATCTCATCAGTGGTACAGGGTTTTCCTAGTAAGCAAGGAGCAGCATAATATTTAGGGATGGGGCTTACTGGTTAGCCAGCCTGTGTGTCAGAACATTTTATAAAATGTGACAATTAAGGTATGTCAGTAGTATCTGTACTTGTATAGACAAGGTGTAAGTGTCATTATGTGCATTAATCCTAAATCTAAGGGATTATATGGTGTTCCTGATATTCTGGTCTCCTGAAGGAAGTTCCTGGGCATGGTTTCTGTGTATGGTCCATCTTCTGCTATCAGAGGTGTAAAAGGACCGCAAGTTTCTGAATCCGCATATTACAATGATCTGACGAGATCTGAAAAAGGTTGAGCTTGATGGACTAAAACATTTTTTTTCAATCTCTAGCATTTTAATAAAGTTCTTTAGGACACTGCTGAAGTGTCAGCCCTTTCTATTATACTGCAACACATGTACAGTACTAGAAATTAATCACATATCTCCAGTTCTCTTTAATTCTAACAAGTCAATGTCAAAGCATCTACTGCAGATCCTTATCATGGATGCAAACAAACTGTAAGATCTACCATATACATGCAAACAATAAACAAACAATTTCAGATTCCGCTATGAAGAATTAAAAAGTAAGAAAGTTGAGAGACTTTTGGGTGATCCTAGTATCCCAAATTTAAATCTATGTCCTACTTCAATTAATAAAACAAAACAAAATGTTTTCCTACTTAAATTATACCAAGAAACACCAATTGCGATTATAGGTGAAATTATTCCTTATTTTGACACACAACTGCCAACTTGAAAAAAAAAAAATAGCATTATTTAATAATAAAACAAGAGCTTACACTTTAGCCATGGTAAAGAACAAACAGTAGTGCATACCAGAGGTGACAAACATATCCGTTACTTGCAATATATAATTTTAAGAACTTTTTATGTTAGATGCGGCCCACGAGCAATGCCACCATTTTTTAATAATCAAACTTCATCATTTGATTGGCATTTGACATTACATGCATTCCCACTGCTAGGTCACTAGCACCTTCACCAGTCTTACTGTCACCCATCATATTCACTTTATGTAAGGTGTAGTAAATACATCTTTAATTTTGAACATCACAGCATGGCGTGAAAGTGCCTTCAGCTCTTGAATTCTTCCGATAGAGATCAATGCATGAAATATGGCAGTTGATATATGTTCAAGTCACAGAGCAAATTCTGAAGGTCCATTAATAAGGTCATAAGTCAACTGTAAATAAAAGCAAAGTAAGAGTATAACAGAGCTAGACAGCATGAGTGTTAACCTTGGAAGGTCCATGATAATGGCAAAGCTACCATATAGTTAATCAGAGTATACCATTGAAAGATCCAGGGTTGTTCAAAAAATTCAGGAAGCTGAAGGCAAAGACAACACGCTGCTGATGCAAAGAGGACAACTGCACTTGACTGTTTTTTTTCACATTTGTCATAAACATGTAACCACATGACGGCCATTACTTCCATTATTTAGATTGTAAGTTTGCGAGTTTTCAGTCTTGCAAGGTGCTTTGGGGAAAGCCCTCTGGATACCAGATTCCAAGCTCAAAAACAGGGCCCTCCATCCTTAGCAATATTAACACATTGCAATTGTTTTTTTGCCTTGATCGTAACCCATGTACAGCGCTATGGAATATGTTGGCGCATTACAAATAAACGATAATAATAATTATTGCTGCTTGGCCCAAAACTGCAGGCTTTAACAAGATCCGACTTTAAAAATGACCACTCTATGTAAAAAAAAAATTGAATGCAAAAACACAACCTTCACATTTTTTACTTTTATGAAGGGTTCCATTTCTTTATGCTCTGCTCTGATTCTTTATTCTAGTTTCTCAGGAAGACATGTTCATTTAAACCTATGAACTTTCCATTCGTCCTGTTGAATGCACTGGCAATATTAGCTGTGCCATTCATTTGTATGGATAGAAGCTTCCTCTGCATTGTCTCCTCCCACTGCAGATTACACCAAAGCATAATTGCACATGAAAGTTAATTAAAGGCGTATAAAGTGTTACGTTTTTTTCAGAAGAGCATATTTTAACTATATGACTACAGTGCTCCATCATCTGGATTTTACTTTTAGACCAGATGAGCTTTGCTTTTCGAGACAGCCTTCTCTTGTCAGGGGGAAAAATCTGCTTTAATAAGGTCACAGAATGCAGAGTTTCATTAAAATTAATCAAGGAACAAAGCCAACACGAAAAACCATGAATCAATGCTTAGTACAACCGGTTTAACAAAATGTATTAGGAAAAAATTATATTAACAGATAAAGTGACTCGGGAAGCTGGACTAAAATATCTGCATCATGTAACTGGGAAAACATTTTTGGGCCAAAAAGCACATGTTTTGGCTAAGTAAATGATCAAGTTGTATTTTCACACCTAATTCTATTAGCCTCATAAACATGTTTCAGATATAAATATTTGCCAAATGGCGCTTATTTTCTTTTACGCTGCAATATTTAGCACACATATGCTACTCATTTTTACAATGGTTTCTAAGAATTTGAATAAATACAATCAAACCAACACAAAAAAAAATACTTTTAAACATTAAGTAAAAAAAGCAGAACAGTAAATATAAGACAAAGTGAAAGAGAGACACCATTTTTGTTCTGGTTTCTATGCTTTGGATATAAAGAAAGATTTATCTGCCTCAGTTACTAAATGTGTCAATCCTTAGTGCCAGAGTTTTCAGTCTCCAAGCAAATCAAACAAAGCGATTATTGCCACCAGTAAAGAATAATTTCATATATTAGTTAATAAATGAAAAGCTGTGATTTTTATGTTCTACAAAAATAACTTGCACATTATCAAGTCTAGTTATTCAAAAGAGCATATTGTGTTGGGCAACTACATTGAGATATTGTCTGTTTGTTAGTTTCAAATTCCAAGACTTGTTTTCTTTTGACAAAATGATAAATAAGGTCATCAAAGTTAGACAAGCAAACAAAAATATGCACTGCTGCAATACAGCTAATTGACTGTTTCAATTTCCAAGATTTACTTCCATATGACCATATGACAAGCCAATGAAACACACATAAAGAAGGTCTTGTAAGACTGCAATGGAGTTGCCCAGAATTGCATACAAAAATAAAAAAAATGTAGTTGCTTCCTCAATAATTGTGCCCATTAGCTGTTGTCATCCTCTTGTATCCCACCTAAACCCTTAGATTGAAAACTCAGAAACTTACAATCGTGTGTCAGTGCCTTGGAAACAAGCTCTATGAACAAAGACAGGGCCCTCCATTCTTTATAAGGTGTTAAGTTTGTTTTTTTGCCATGTACTCAACCCCTGTACAGCGCTACAGAATATATTGGCGCAATATAAATAAAGATGATAATAATAATAATTCTATAATACCATACATATATATCTCTTTATGCCTGAGCTTAGCTATATGGAAATTGGCAGATTGGATGGGCAGATACATAAATGAATGTACTAAATATAAAAAAGGCACTTATTGTTTAAAATGTTCCACAACCCCTATCAGTATTTTAATTGCTGGAGAAAAAGAATCCATTTTGCATATGACCTTCGAATGACTGAGATTTCCCTGTAAAGAAGAACTTGCAAAAGGTGAATTTGCCCCAGATTTTATTGCTGGTTAACCTTCGGATGTGTTTTAGGTGCAAGTTTTGCAATACACAACATTTCTTCTATTTATTTGATGCTTTTTCTGATACCCTTTAAATCAAATCCTTAGCCTGCAACATACAGTTAGAATATAAAATACGGATATTCTACATAATGTAATATTATCCCTGTTATCAGCAAACAGACCAATGACAGATTAAAGTATAATAATCTTCATTTATATTGTGCTAGCTCAGGTATACACAATGCACAAAGTAACCTCAAAGAATAATGTTGAGAACGGTTGCATTCCTTTCAGTTTGAAAGTTTTCAGAAGATATTTACTGGAGCATGACACGGAGGTTGTTCTGAGCCAAGTTGGTCCAGTGGAACAAAGGACATCATCAACTGATCATCCATTGCAGGATTAGGCTCTTGCTCGCTATGGTTTGCTCTTTTACAGCTCGGCAACAAACACAGGACAGGATACAAGGAATGGCACTGCCTCAATTTGTAAGAGAAAGTTTAAGGAATATTTTACAACTTTAACCACTGTTGATTTGGAAAATCTCATATGGTTTTTACATATGCAACAATCTGAAGATAATAGCAGTAGTGCCAAAAGCATGAAAACATTTCTAGAAAAAACAACAACTTTCTTTTAGCAGACTGGGCATTAAAGCTTCCATGACAGTAATCCTTCCTTTAAAAGCATGATGGAGTGGGTACAGAGCAGACAAAGTAGTGTAGTGTAGTGTGGCCTTCTTTTGCCCACCATAAGCTAAACTATGTTATGCTTTCGATCTTTAACCACAAAGTAGGTACCAACACCAAATAGATGAGATCCATTTAAGATCGAAATAGCTGTCTGTGGGTAGGTTTCCAAAATCGTGCATAATCCATCCTATGCTATAAAGATATGCAATACAATATGCATATGCCTAAAGTATAAAGCAATATTGGACTAAAGATGGAAAATGCATTGTGGACTCATTTGCATGTTCCTTTGCTGTACAATAACTGTATTTCTGGGAATTTTTAACAGAAAATACATATTTTAGCTATTTATGGACATTCTTCCCTCACCTACACCCTCCACAGTGTCCAAATCAATGTTAGTTTTTTACAAACTTCGCACAAATGTGAAGTTTTTCTAAAACTGCAGTTCTCTAAAAATAAATGCCATCTTTAATTACTCACTTTTATCAAACTTTGTCACCAACAATAGGGAGATAAACAAACATTAAAGAAAAAATATAGATATTTATGTTTTCTCACCAAGACATCATTTTTTTAACTACAGAAAATATGAACACAGTTTATAATTCTGTTTGGTACTGAAATCTTAGAAGTGGGTTATTTGTGAGTTTCAGCACTATCAAGCAGTATATCTGGGCAGATCTGGAAACCACAATGGAACCATACATATTAGAATAAAATATAAATAAAACATGTAAATAAAATAAAGTCCAGTAGTGATTTCTCCCAGGATTTTTGAAGCCCTGGTCTTTACAGCTTTTGTAGGGAGGTTATGGAGTATACCAAGCACCCACCTCTCATAAATACAACCCCTATTATACATTTACAATCTGTCACACACTGAATATTGTCCATGAACTGTATATTACAATATCAGGAAACCGGGATAGTACAGGAAGGTCAATGTGTAGAATACAATTCAGGAGCATTGTTTAGTAGGGGTCATATAGAATATTACAGGGATGGTGTGTAATGCAGCATATTATGAAATGTAACATGATCCAAATAAAGTATAATGTTAATAAAAGCCTTTATATTAAAAAATGCAAACAATTAATATATTATAAATTAATTGTAAATTCAGTAATATACATTTTTTATATATTTTCTTTGCCATATTGTAGGAATACATCTTACCCATTTTAACCTACTCATGCCCAGTCCAGGATCATTGGCTGCTTGCATTGTTAGTTTAGGGGGGAGGACACTACCCAGCAATACCATGGTGCACACAATGTTCCTATACAGCAACAGTATTGATCTTGTGCAATGTTTACTTTCGTATAAGGACACTTCAAGGAACAAGAGCCAACAGTTAGTGACCCTGCACTGTTGGGGTGTCAAAGGGCCAATCATGGATACCTGCAGTAGAACAGAAAAAAATACTAAAAATAATAACAACACCACCGAAATATAACTAAATATTCAAACCGAATAGTCTCTGTATGGGTCTGTCCACTGCAGCATATGCATATACAGACTCTGCGGGGCTGGCTGTGCATTGTCCTAGCCAATCAGGGACCATAACTCGGCAGCACATTACAGAATGTTGCTGAGAGATGGTCATTGATTGCTGCACTTGCAGGCGGTGTCTCATACTAACTAAGAGTCTTTGTCTTCATGAGTTGCAGAGGGCAGACCCAAGCAGGTAACATTTGTTTGATTCTAAATCAGTAAAAATAGAGTTTATAAGCTCTTCCTAATAAAATAAAGTATGTAAAAGTAAATAGATACACAGGTATATTATATACCCAGGAACCTTCTATATCCCTTTAAGTATTCAAACTTATTTTAATTACTTTATAAAACTCTCTTAACCAAAATGCTCTCCTGCTCCTATGGGGTTAATAAAACCGCCACAACCCTGCTTTAATGCAATGAACTACACACAGCCTATTTTTATTTCCTTGGGTTTCTCCTATTTTTCCCCCTCAACGTTAATCAGCAAGTTGATCTTTGAGTCTGGTTGGCCAATTAAACTCCGTAATAAATTGTGGTTGCATGCTGAGGAGAGGGAGAGAATGCAGGGGCTAATCTGTGCATGAACCAGATACCACTCGTTTTGAACTATGCTTTAAGGACAATTTTCTGCTAAAGTACAGGAACCTGAAACGTATACAGGGATATCCTGCCTGGGACAGATTCTATTTTTTTTCTTTCTTAAACTTTTAAAGCAAACAGAGCTTGCACAAAAAAAAATGCAATTGCTCCATAGCTCTTGCTGTGTAGCTGAATGAAAGATCTACAGGAAATTAACAGCAGTGGTTGGGCCGTTCTTGCCAAGAGTGAAGACAAAAACAAAAGGCTCTCTATTGTCTAAGACACTCTGACATTTGAACTCTGAGCTACGAGTTATTAAAATGCAGCTCACCCCATAACTGAAGCGATACAGCGGGAAACAAAACACCATATTTACCCACTCCCATGCCCAAAAGCACAGCTTTAAGAACAGTGCATATACGGCAATATTTTCTTAATAGAAGCTAAAGCTAAAGTTGGGCCTGCTTGTGTGAATCTGGACTACATCAACTGCGCCTGCACCTGCCTTCTATGTAATTTAGACTAACAGTGGTATGTGGATCACTCAAAAACAAGCTGGGTTAATATTTAAGTGCACTAAATCATTCATGAGATATTCAGCATTGTTTGTGGGATTCATTTTTGTAGCTAATTAGGTTGGGGGGTTAGGCTATAACTGCATAAACAAATGTTGGTGCATTGTTTTTGCACCATGAAAACAAACAAACAAGCATACACTGTTACTACTGTAATTAGAAAATCAAAGCAGCTAATTACTATATGGAGGGACTCATTTGCTTAATATTGATGCACAAACAATGTCAGGTTTCTCAGGAATTATTTACTTTTGAAAAATGGACAATAACATGTAGAACAAGATTTTAATGGTCTTTAGTAATAACTTTTAAAGAAACAATGTCGGGATGACAGAGTTCCTTTAACGTTAGTGTAAAAAGTAGTAAGAAAATAAATAGATAAGTAGTACAAAAAAGAACCCCTTCTGCATCAATACCTTGTCATGGTGAAGGGGCTTAAGTAATTCAATGAAGCTGTGAGCTATACCATTTAGGGTCACCCGAGATGGGCAGTTAGAGAGGTCAGACAAATTGTGGTCCACTGGAGAAGGAACTGGCAACCCACTCCAGTATCTATACCATGAAAACGTTATGGATGAGCACAACCAGACAAAAGATGTGCCTGGCGTGATGCAGTCCATAGGGTCACGGAGAGTAAGACACGAATGAACGACTAAACACACAAATAGAGAAGAAAGAAAGAGGAGGAATACAGAGAGTGGGAGAAGAGGAGAAGAAGAAATAACATAAAGGATCAGAATCAATATAAAATATAATAGTATCCTCTTAAATCAGAGAGTTTTCCTAAAAGCAGTAAACCGTTTCACAGTACATGGAATAAGTCTCCTCCCTCCAGAGGAAGTTGATTAGAAGTAACCATAATGGTAGAATTCCACAATGGTATAATTTCATATAAAAAGGGTAAAATATTTGATTATTATTTATTTAATATTGTAAAAAGATTTAGCAAATTTAAAGTGTAGATCTTCAACAGAGTATATTTTAAAATATGACTTCGGTTGCCCTTTAAAAATTTACAGTTTTTCCCCAACTATTTAATGTTATGCTTTTATTTTATCCTTTCCATGAAACAAACTTAAAAAAACATAAAAAGTTCGCTAAAGAACAAAGACTGCAGAAAATATTATGTTTTATTCCATGCAGTGGTTTCCCAAATTGCATTGTTGTGACACATACACCTCACACTAAAAAGAAACAAATCATGTGGCTTGACTTAATAAATACAGATGTGAAAAAAATTTGCTGGGTTCGCGTTTCGCAGACTTCCGAAATATTTGTGGTACACTTGAGATTCACCAGGATTTGCGGTTCAAAAAAAGTTCAAGTTCACTATTTAGAAGAGACCAGGGCAGAGCTGTGAATCCTCGGAACAGGACGGCAGAAGGTTTAGTATTTTTAGGGTAAATCACTCCTAAAACACAAGTTGTTGCTTTTTTTATATAAAAATAGAATTTAAAATGAATACATTTTAACAAATATAAATGATGTGGATGCTGAAAGTCTGAAGAAACCGATAAAAAAAAAAGAACAGAAAAATATAAAAAAAGACACAAGAAAATACATATTTTTTCAGAATGTCTATCAGTGAACTATAAAATTTCAGAGCCTATAATCTGGCTCTCTTGATCATTTTAAACAGATTAAAGGCCCTGTATAATGGAAAACACACACACAACTAAGGCATCTAGGATACCATAAATGAGAGGAAAGAGCTTGCAATTATTAATAGGAGGTGTCTGCTGATGAGCATGTGTGAGAAGAGGGTAGGGGTCTAATTCCAAATGGTCCAGTGATATAACAAATCACGCTGAACTCTCTCTCACCCTATTTCTGTTGTTTGGTATATACCCGTTCCCTAAGGCTCAAAGCTACCATGAAATAGTCAAGACAGACAAAATGGAAGTTTTCTATTGGTCTTCAATAAATCAAGAATTTCCCTAAATTTGTCTTCTTCTTTTCATACTTCACAAATATGAGGATATTCCTAGAATCCAATGGTCCTTTAAAGATTCAGAATCCTAATTTGTCACTGAAGCACACAGCACAAAATGGCTGCTTCCTGCCTCCTCAAACACAAAACAACAAAAGGCCAATTAAATACTCCACAGATTATATATACATGTTTAAACATTACGATAATGTACTTTTTCATACAAAAAAAAAATGTGTCTCTAGGTCAAGATTAAACTCTAACAGCAAATTTGTTTTATATACGTATAACAATTTAAAAAAAGAAAAGACAATCTGAACTTTTTATTGTGTAATATTTCTCATAGACATTCCCAAAATAACAGAAAATAGTATCTGTTTAGGTCGGTCTCACATCTTTACCTGGATGGCACCTCTTTTTTCGTACTATGGATTTATGATTAAATCAACTGTATCAGATTTTCAATTAGAATGCTCTGCTCTGAACCTACATTTTGGAGAGAGGTTCCATCAGAAGGGGGTGGGTGAGATGGGGTGGGGGGAGTATCAGCACAAGTTTGTTGGGAGCATTCCAAGACTCTACATCTGCTTGGAACTTGGCCAAGAAAGAGATACGGTTACGCTGTGAACAGTAAGAGAGCTTTCCCAGGCCTCAGTGTACGGCAGAATAGCTTGCTTTATATCAGCCTAGGCCCAAGCATCTCTGCAAGAAAACCCAAATTGGTCGGTTAACCCCTTTCAGATTATTTCATGGGGAGGATGGTCTAAACTACAAGATCTTCGAATTTGACCCTTTTTTTAATACCACAGCACAAAGTTACACCATGCCCTCATCTTTTGGGAAAGATTATTTCAGAAGACTATAACATTTATATCAATTCTTAAGTATCATTAGCTCTCGCACTGGCAGAGGAATCTGCAATGCACTGGAAATCACATAAAAGGATTTTCAGGTAAGAGATTCAAGAGATCTTTGTCTTGTTTCTTATCAAAAAAACGGTGCAAACTTCATAGAGAGAAAAGGTGGTGTTGTATTATTGGGGCAATTGGTAATCGACACCTACCCTCTTCCCCTGCACATGCTCAGTAGGCAGTGACAATGATACTTGCTCCTTGTTTATATTACCAGCTTTTTTACATTTCCTCTGCCAAATTATGCACTTAGATACTTATATAGTTTTCAAAAATATCACATATATAGTTGTGGATCTTTGAGACTGTTCAGAACGCTTACAATGCTGGTAATGCACTTGCGAGCCTTGCAAAGCGAGCCGTCGATCGTGCGGCATTTAGGCTGCAATGGGCGCCAAAGGTGCTCACTGCACTGCTTGCCTCGCAAAGTGAGGCGAGTAGTTGAGGCACGGGGGACTTAGACGGCGACCAGTTTCAGGCGACTGCGAGCCTCGCAAAGCGAGGCAAGCAGTTGAGACACGTGACTGCGAGGGTCGCAACTGCGAGCCAAGCCCGTAAAGCTAGAAAACAGAAAAACAAACAAAATTATTACAAAATAATAATATACACACAGCACAGGGGGAGAGCCAGGAAGCTTGGGAGTGAGGTTGCAAGCAAATTTGACCCATATTTGTGGTTTTTCATCAATACAAAAATCGGCTAAGTGAGGAAAAAAATGATGGACAAAAAACATAAAAATTCTGAAACTGGATGAAAACGAGGCCGAGCAAAGCCAGCACACGGGACTTTAAAAATAAAACCAATGGCAGTGTGTAACATGCGAACATTCAGCAGACACACAGAGGAGAAAACACACAGGGAAGGGACAGGGGGGAAATGGTGGAAAGAGGCACATGGCATTCCCAAGCACGAAACTTGCAGGGTAACGAAACCTGCAATGAGCGGACTGTACATTAGGCTGGAGGAAAGGGTCGCAATGAGCATCAAAGGCGCTCATTGCGAGCCGCGTGATGATCGGCAAAGGCACTCATTGCGGGGCTCACAATGAGCACAGTGAGCGGGAGACGCTTGCAATGAGCGCCAAAGGTGATTAGTGCAAAGCAGGAAAGTTAAAGTACACGGGGGAAGAGGCTCGCATTGTGCGGCAAACAGAATTGCCACCCTTACAATTTCAATCGGGCAATTTCCTAGTGTTTATATATATATATATATATATACACACACACACACATACATATACATACACACACTGTCAGACACACTGCCCCACACTACACTATTATTCCAAGACATATTCCCTTTAAGACAGTTTAAACTTCACAGTCCTTCACTGCATTGTTACATGCTTAGCCTCAATGTCATTTTACAAATGTAATTTCTAGCCAAGAGCATACTATTCTGTTATTTAAAGGACCCCTCCTCCAAGGGAAAAAAAGTGAACTAAGGACAGTGAAATGTTTCCTAGCAGGCTTGTTCAACATCAGAGTCGATATGTTAGGATATAACAGGGTAAGCATAGTTAAATCAATTGAAAATGATTGCAGCACTAAATTGACTTGCCTTTATAAAATAAGATATTGTAAAAATCTGGTGTGATACAGGCCCAAAATGACAGGAGTTGGACAACCCCGTTTTATAGCTTATAGAAATTTAAAGTAGTTACAAACAATTGTGAGAATATTAGACAGGAAAATAATCATGAAACTTTCTATTGTAATTAGAAAAAAAAAACATTTGTGGGGGGAGGGTATAATATTCCAAATGGTCCCATGATTAATCATATACACAAACCCTCTCCTTTTTTCCTCTTTTGCGTAGTTCAGACGTGTCTAACTCTCTGCGACTCCACAGACCTTAAAACACCATGCTGATCCTCTTGGTGTTCATGGCAGAGATACTGGAGTTGGTTGCCAGTTCCTTCTCCAGTGGGCCACAACAAACAGCTCCTGGTATTCCTAGGTGGTCTCCCATCCAAGTACTGACCAGGCCCAACCCTGCATGGTGGTGTGACCTCTTGGTTCCCTGACTGGAATCAAATTCAGGTTGCAGTGGTGAAAGCACTGAATCCTAACCACTGGACCACCAGGGAACTCTACCTTTAAAAATGACTGCTCTTTATATTTACCCATTTCCTTACAAACATTAGTAAACTGCACTCAGGTTTGGGGGGTTTATTTTCTGAACACCATACTCATGGTGATATATATATATATATATATATATATATATATATATATATATATATATATATATATATATGTGTACGGTATATACATAGAAATAATGTATCACTTTGTGTATGCAACTTCTAAATATGATCATCACTAATTATTTTAAAATTTGGTAGCAAGATACTTTAAACTAGTTGTGTGAATAAGAGTCGGATAACAGTGTCTTTTTAAATGACAATATAAAATTACTTAAACATTATTCGCAAATATAGATCCATATAATTATGCATATTTTATATTTTATTTTGGATGAGTAATGACTAATCAGCACCATAGTCAAAGACATCTGCTATTTTGGGGGAAACCGGATAGCTGGTCTCTTTGGGCCTGATAAGTATCAGATTAGAACAACATAATAAGTAGTTATTATGAGCATGAGGCAAAATAAATATGAATTTATAATATCATGGCATGGCAATTTTTTTTCTCCAGATGGGACTCCAATTTTATAGAAACTCTGGATTTGTTTAAAATAAACTTATCATGCAAACACAATGTGAGTATTTGTTAAAAACACGCTCTTTTAAATGTTTTAGGGGGGAAAAAGTGACCCATGCCCCTTTAACTGTAAGAGACAGTAATTATAGAAGTCTTCCTGGGTTGTAGCTGTAGAGAAGCTTCTGTGAATTCAGCTAAAATTTTACAAGAATAAGAAAATACAGGATAAAAAGGAATGCAAGCAAAAGAATATATAATAAGATTTTATTAAAGACAATAACTCTTATTCGCTCAGCTACGTAATTCTGGTGATAGAGATGGGGAGTAAAATGTTTCGGCTGCCTTAAAATGTCTCATCATGTTGCTCCTTTACTAAATAAGTGTTAGGTTGGAAAATGTATCTGCAGATAAACTTAAAAAAAAAAAAAAAAAGCCATATAAAGGATATAAGTTTTACTCCTCAGTCTTTTGAAGAAATAGACTTGAGAATGGTCAGTGTTAGATAGCTTGCATAAACAAGATTATACTGCATAAGAAATTACTTAATATTATTAACTCTTTCTTAACAGAGATTAAAGCAGGAATCATTGTGCATTAACCCCATACACAGAGTGGGGTTCAATCTCTCAGATAGGCTAATGCTGTAGACACCGGTTAATAATTTGCTTAACTCCCATTCACAGTCATTGCAGCTTTAGTGGATATGACCCAATATTTGGACATACATTAACTTTTCTGTGATATGATAGGTATAAAGTTCAAAATAAGGGGTACTGTGGCTTTAAAATTCAACCATGCACTAATACTGCGGCTATGGTACAATCCTGTTACTAACTGTTTATTCTAATTATATATGCTTGCATTCACATAAACAAAAACACATTCAACTCAGCACATTAAATTAAAAATAAAAAGAGGCCCGTTCAGCAGGATTCAGATATTCAACAAAATTTTAAAAAAGTGTCAAGAGAGCGAAAACAAATAATCAATAACAGAATTATTTTAATTAAAAAATTTTGTTTTCCAAAAATCAGATTGTTTAATAGACACATTCTGGGCCAATTCTCATCATTGTTAGAATACTTCTATTTGGTTATTGTGACCTCTGCTAAAAATAAAAACAGACTGGGAGTTTTAAAAAGATGGATTCCACATTGGCCACGGCCAAGATGGCTGCCCCACTGCCCGTTGCCATGGTGATGGTACGATGAGCAACTAAAGGCAATTTGTTTATATTGGGATTTGAAATATTTTTATAAGAATCACAGAGTCATAGTGGATTCCATTTCAGACTGATAGTAAGTCTTTAACTTCAGGGTAGGGTTATCCTACAGGAGCCTGCTCTCCTAATGAGATCTATTGTCAAGTGCGGTATTTGGAAAAAAACGTTGTCAACCGTGAATACAGATCTTATCTAAATCCACAATTCCTTATACTCCTCCCATTTATCTTTTAGATTCAGTTTTGTCTTCGTTTTGTTTTAACACAATTTTAAAATTTAATAATAGTCTTTAACCATTTAAGGAACATTTTGCACATTATCAAGTCAAGTTCTTCAAAAGAAATATGTCAGTTCAGTGATACCATTAGGGAGGAGATTGGACATCTTAACGAATGGTAGAACATTTACTAAGATAGTATTTTACGGTATTGGAATACATTATAACATTATTGAACATCTCCCAGCAAGGGAATACAAAGAAACTGCAGAAAGGCCATGCGGTTACGAAAAATCAGCAGCGCAAAGAAAAATATTAAAAATTAAAAAAAATTGTGTTTCATCAAACAAGCTACCATGCAGATTATTTTGTGGAAAATTATAAAATGTAAAAAGCATGAATAATTATTAATTTTGCAAACTGGCTTCTTTAGAACAGACTATTTCCCATAAAACAATCATGGATTGAAAGAAAGAGATAAAAACTGTTTTTTTGTTTTTTTGCTCTCCTTCTAAACAGGGTTAAGCTTCTCAAGCTATTCTTTGTTGTTTTGACTTTGACGATTTATGCAAATCAGATGTTAATTAGAGTAATTGTAACTTAAATCATGCTTGTGCAAACCTCTCCTTTGGAGGAAAGTGTGGGAATCGAGACAACTGGTACTTACGCCAGCTGTGCTAACTCAGCCCTGAAAGCCCTGCATTCCAAGACCACTTTCAACTCTTTGCAATTTGCTTTTATGAGGTGATAACATTTTTACAAATACCATCATTTTTGTTTTTTTTTTTTTTACATATTGTAAGTGACAGTCTGACATTTTACAACTGGTTTATTGAATACAAAAATTGAGAGCTCCGACTGCAACGGACACTACGGGCTGAATAGAAATTCAGATGCTAATGAGGCGAAGGGGGGCTCCCCAAAGTTTTGATAAATGCTACACACACTCTAACTAGCACAGAATGTGGGTCGACAAAGAGCATCTACTCCAAGGTTCAATAATATATAACCCTTTACATTAATCATACTGGCGTGATTTAGTGTAAAACAAAAAACAAGCTACTTTCTATTGGCTAAAAAGCCAAGAAAATATGCTGCAAAGGAGACGTTCCCACATCACCTTGTGGGTACTGCAACACTCCTTTAGAAATTGAGAGTGTGTTCAAGATGTTGTTAGTGTTAATAAAAAAGTATCAAACTATTGATGCTCTCCCAGAATACTGCATTTCCAACCAGTATTTTAAATAAATTCTCAGATTTAAAGAGCGCTGAAAACCCAAATTATCTATCAAAATGTAAAATAGCATGTTCTAAACTTTATAAAAATGATCTCTATGAAAATAAGTAAACTAAAGTCTGGAAATAAACTCACACTTCTGAGACATTTAAGGAATCACCCGAGACAAAAAGATAACTTGTTCAGAAAAAATAAGATTTAATGATCCAGCATTTAAAATTCTGAGAATAGCAAACTGACTTGGCCGATTTCTAGGTTTGTGCATAACCAACTTGTGCATAATCCCTCCTTTGCTACGCTTTAAAGCTGTGTAATACAGTGAACATATGCCTAAAAATGAGCCATGTATAAAGTTGTATTGTAGAGTGAAAATGCATTGTGGACTCATTTGCATGTCCCTGCCCAGTTTACCGGAATGCAGTGTAAGAACTGGTTTCTGGAAATTCGGAGCAGAAAATATGTTTTTTATCTTATTTTCAGATATTCAAGTGTAAACACAAATGTACAATTTATTTACTGTACAGTGAAGGGCTGCAATCACTCTTTTGCCCACCATAAGCTAAATGATGAGATATAAAAAAAATGTTGTGCAATTTTTCAACAATTCCACATTTTATCTTTTCATTATGTGATATGGTGGGGCAAACAGCTCCATGCCTTACTTAGTCTAGAGCTTTAAAGCACATTATTGAAAAAAAACATATCTGTGAAGTATACAACAATCTAGTAACAGCGGCTTTGTAACCTATGCACACAAAAAATATATTTTTTAGAGAAAATCCTACATTTAGTATCTTTGTGTCTCAAAGTAAAAATGGCCTGGTGCCTAAGTGTGGAATGTAATTCTACTGTGAGCTGCATTTCCATTTAATCCTATTAAATTCCAAAATATTATGACAACTTTTCAACTGCACTGCTCCTTTGGTACATTGGTGACTAGTTGTAAGAGCCATTGCCTCATCAGGATTAAAGCAAAAGAACCATTGTGATCATTATTTTCCTATTTGGTACTTTGAGTAACTAAACTTGATAATGGGTAAATTGTTTTACAAAGAAAAATACATAGCTACTTGCCCAGAGTGCTTCCAAGCTCCATGAGGGTTCAGCCTCCAAGCAGAGCTGGCCACTCCCTCTGACAAGGCACAGGGAGTTGGAGATAAGCAGCTCTGCTTGAGGAGAAAACAGACAGTTTAAAAAGAAAAAAGTAAAAAAGTAGTTTAAAATAACTAAAAGTTAACACTATCCCCAACAAACAAAGATAAGAGCTTTACTTTTGAATGCATTACATTGGTTCTTGAAGTTTTCTGAACATTCAAAGTCTCCTATCACGTCAAATAAGCCAACACAAACCAAATTGATAGATTATACTGCAGCGTAATTGCATATAAAATGTAATAATTTACAGACTGCATTTAAAAAAAATAATCTTCACTATTTGCAGGTTCTTTAAAAACAGTGTATTACAAATATATGACTACTACGTCTAAGCTTAACTCTAATCAACAGATTATTGGGGGCCCTGTTAGAACACTGTGTTCTATTGCTAATATGAATTCCTCAGACTATATGGCATAATCAGTTATTTGATGATACACTGTTTGTCTTCATGACTGAATGTCACATTTCTCAAACAAATGTTGCATTGCATTTAGCCAATACGTCTCTGGGTGACAAATTTTGACATCCTTTTTTTAAGCAGCCAATTTTAATCCTGCGGAGGTATAAATCTCAGCACTTGTGAGTGCTGCAGACTGGTTGGCTGTCAAGTCAAAAGGTTCTCTCAGCCAAAGTGTTATTCTTGTCATCCCACTGATGGAAGAGCCATCTTTTAAATCAAACACTAATTAATCCTGTACACACAAAAAGTATGAAATGGGTTAAAAAAAAATATCTGAAAATAACAGTGATTCTACACCCAAACCAAATTAAACATTCCAGATTGTATAATATGGTAAATATAATTGATCTGTATTCCATTAAAATGTTCTTTAATTATCAATACACTAGAGTAAAAAGAACATTCTAATTATACAAAACTATTAAACCAATGCTTAGAAGTTTGCAAACTATAGATTACCTGGCTTCACTTAGACTACTTAAAAGGGCCATTTCAGTCCTATATTTAATACAGAATTACACTGGTTAACATTTTTAGAGTGTAAAATAATCATGTAATTAATATTTTTATGTGAAATTATGCTGCAATGGAATCTACCATTTTTGTCTCTGCTGATACATTTCCTGAGATGGGAGGAGACTTTGATTGCAGCGGAAGCATCTATCTGCACAATGGGGAGGTAGCAGCTAATTCTGCTAGTGCTTTCAATTGGATTAAAGGGATTTGTAAGGTTTCTGGATTTCACTAGGATTATTTTATTAAGAAGTTATTATAATCTCTGTTTTTACTGCCTAAAATAAAACAACTATCACCTGTTTGGGTCTGCCCTCTGCAGCTCATGAAAACACAGACTCTGTAGTACTTGCAGTGCTGTGTCTAATGCTAACCAGTCAAAGGCCATCTCTCAGCAACATGCTGCTGAGGTGTGGTCCCTGATAGGCCAGGACAATATACTGCACATCCAGCATTACAGAGCCTGTGTCTATGTGCGCTGCAGTGGGCAGACCCATACAGGGACTATTTAATTGATTTTAGGCAGTAAAACAGAGAGATTATATCTTAATAAAACAAAGTACATCAAATTAATATTATACACCTAATTCCAGAAAACTTATATGATTTCTATTAAAGGGATATATAAGTATACAAAAACACAGGTCAGAAAAGAAAATTAAAGGCCATAGTAACAAAAAAAAAATGCATATAACTTTTTTTTTTTTTTTTTTAAAGGTAAAAGTTGTATTTTTCTGTCTTTATAGACATTTGCCCATTATCACGATTAGTTACAGTTGCCCTTAACCATTTACAATGCCAGATACATCATATCTGATCAGTAAGGTAATTCATCATCCCTCGTCAAAAATGAATGTTTACAATGATGGAGACATTAATTAGACAAATGAATAATTGAGAGAACAAAAATATGTGGGAGATCAAAAAGTATCATAAAATGGATTTATGCAGCAGTAATAAGATTTGAACTATATCAATATAATAAAAAATAATATGCAATATATGTACTGTCATCCTTCCCTTCTATATAACACCATGTAAACTTTCATAGTGATTCACTATTATTATTTAGTTCTTTATAGACTGATTTTCACAGCAGCACTTTTACCCTTCAGCTGGCGATATTTATTATTCAAGATTTTATGTGAAGAAATTCTAAGTCTGTAAGATGAACAAGCAGAGAAATGTGTGCCGCAGTTCTGAAATAGCCATTTAGCCAAATTGCATACCTGTGCTGTGTCAGCTATATCTCAAATTCATCTCATTCCATTGGTCTAATGGATAGCAATTGAATTTAATTAGCAAAACTACTTTGACTTAGTCTCATGTAGCGCTGAATGTAATGAAATATATATCTCTTTTACCCAATAACTACAGAAAGTCCTTTACTTTATTATTGGCATAATAAAAAGGTTATTAAATATAGTATATACACAACAATATTGCTACATCTGTATGTACCATTATTCCTGAATTACTATAATATCCCATAATCCAAAGAGAATTAAAATGATGGCCCCAATGTTAAACACTGTATAGATTCAATTACCAGAATGTCTCCATTAAAAGCACTTTTATAGTATGAATAAAATGCAAATCCTCTCTGTGGATCAATACTGGGAACATAATTCTGTATCTCACACTGGGAACAGAGAAAAAAGAAATAGAGGTCTTATAAATAATTTTCATCTTAATATAAAGAACCATTTTTTAAAACATTGATTCTCCTCTATATGAACTGGTGCACCTTTAGAAAGACATGATAAAGCAAAATTTTAAATCACTATTCATAAGAAACTAAAGCAATAGAAAAATCAATTTATAAACTGCTGCCTTTCCCACCGTCTCAGATCTTGTTAACGGTAAGAATTACATATTAGATTCTCAACCAATCACAGGTCATATCCTGAGATGTCATTTCCTTTGGAAAGGGATGATAAAGCAAAGTTCTCTATCATAACTCATCAGCAAAGTAATAGTACAGACAAATACATTTATAGACTTCTACCTCCTCTCCCCCCTTTCGGATACCGTTAATAGTCAGAATCCCATGTTACCTAATCAGCCAATCACAGGCCATATCCTGGGATGTCATTTCCTCCCAGTATGATAAAGCAAAATCTTCAACCACTATTCATCAGTAAGTAATAGAATAACCAAACCATTTTATAGACTTCTGTCCCCCACCTCCATACCCTTAAAAGTGAGAATCTCATCTCAACCAATCACAGGCCCTATCCGGAGATGTATTTTCCTTTAATTCCCTATGATTGAAGGACAACTAGCAGAATAAAAAGAAAACACTCCTACTAGTGCTATTGAAAACACGGCTACATTTCCACTGTAGAAGCTGAAACTCCTATGAATTCTCGGTCTACTCCCACCTGTAGAAACAAAAATGGCAGCTCCCACAAAAGCATATCACATATAATAGTTATTGATGATATTTTTGTTACAATAGAATACATTCTGGCACATTATCAACCATACTTATTCCATAGATCATATTTTTAACATGGAGCTAAAGTGGATCTTCAACCATTCTGATTTCATATATAACTTTAAAGTATTACTTTGCAAATGCCTGGAGATGAAGTAGTTAAAAGAAAAAATTCAAGGAATGTTATGCTGTTATTGCTGCCTCTCTAAATGTAGACACATTTCTGAATAAATTATATGATTTCTGGACGTCTTGAGTAACTGAGAAAGCTATACACACAGTCCCACTTCTGCACGGCAGGCCACCATCAGACAAGTTTCTCTGATTGATTATTTTGGTATCCACGTATCTTTGACTTTGAACCATAACCTTTTTTTGCGTGCTGTAACAGTTGGGACCAACTATTTGCCATCTGTAGAGATAGAGGAGGGAAGGGGGACTGATATCACATTAATCAGCCAATTAAGAGCAGACTTAAGAAACACTAAAGCACCATAAAGCACGGAGTGTTTAATGGCATTCTTAATAAATGTCTGCTTGTAACAATCAAATAGAGATTACAATACAAAGCAGTGCAGAATAATCTAGATTCCCTTTTAGAGGATCCTTCATTAGTAATATATACCAGCTTGTATCCTCTTGATATAGTTCAAGGTGTCCTCTACTATAATGTTTTCTAGCAGTTTCAAATGTAGTGGTCAAGGGACTCTAATGCAATTGTCTCTACAATGGACAACATGAGACGGAACTTAAGAGAAGGAGAAAAAAAAAAAAAAAAACACGAAAAATAATAATTAAAAAAACACTTAAATCTGTAGTCATTTTATGTTAAAAACTCTTACACCAGTAAGTTTGATTAAAATCCTTGTTCCACCCACTGTGTGTCTTCGCTTACGATATTTTCACTGAAGTCAGTGTTCAGTGCACCGAGAAGTGAATTGAGAAAGAGAATCCCAGGATGTCAAATGTAATGTAGTTGAGGAGGAACAAGACGTTGGGTGGATCTTGTTGTTCAGTCATTCAGTTGTGTCCAATTCTCTGTGACCCTACAGACCACAGCCCTCCAGGAACATGTGTTTATCTCCTGGTTGTGCTTATCCGTAAAGGTTTTCCTGGCAGATACTTGAGTGGTTAGCTATGTCCTTCTCCAGTGGACTTAGATTTGTCTGGCCTCTTTGTTATGATCTGCCATCATGGGTAACCCTATATGGTATAGCTCACATCTCCATTGAAGTACACAAGCCTATTCAGCATGACATGGTAGCGATCCAGAAGGGGAGGATGGACTTTACAACATCTTAAAAAAATGTTTGTTTTTAGTATTGGACTAAACAAAGGCCTTTCATTTTCAAGTGCATTTCCTTAAATGGGTATTCTCTAAATTAATAAAGTACCACAGTGATCCAATATTTAAAATATACTCTTTTGACGAACTACCCTTGAGCATAGGGAGCATGTTTTTAGAATACAATACTGTAATGTAATACCTATTATGCATTTATGCTGCTGTGGAATCTACCATTTTAATGAGCAGTGAAATTACTTTGAGGTGGGAGGAGACTTTAAATGCAGAGAGAAAGCGCTATCTGCACAGTAAGAATGAGGCTGTTACAATGGCCAGTTCTCTCATTACCTCGAATACAAAGCTCACTCGTTTACAGACACATCCTATTGAGACAGAAGCTGGAAGAAGCACATCAATAAAGAACATGGAAGCTTGGAAGAGAGTAAAATTGCATATAAAAATGAAAAATGTTGAGGCTGTTTATTTTGCTACTTTCTAAAAAATATTGTCCATTATCATGCTTATTTATTCAAAAGACTGCATACAATAAATGACCACAGTTGTTCTTTAACTACCATCTGTGAGCTCACATTAGTAAAAAACACTAAATAGACAGGACAGTTCAGGGTGCAAAGTGATGATTAAACCGGTGGATAATGCTCCTGATGTACTCACTGTATATTTATAGTTCCTATGCACACACGATTGATGCACACGGCTGTTATAGTGGAATGTCCTTATCACACTGCAGAACTCGCAATACAGAAGAGAATAGAGGGACTTTTGTTCCAGGTCATTTTCAAGGTCACCTGCAGACAAGGAATGCTAGGACTGAAGCTTCAGCCCTTGTATGATCAATGAATATCGGTATCTTTAAACTAGCGTGGTTTTCAAGTCACAAGGCCAGCCCTCACTAAATATGAGCATATAATAAAACCATATTTGGAATATTAAATGACCATTGATGTGTGATATTTATAAAATAGAACGAAAAACTTCATTTTGGAACTGTATTCAAAGTTGATTTAATTGCTTGTGCTTTTTGCCCTAGCATAATTAATAACATGGTAGTGACACGGTTTGAATAGAAGATCTCTATACAGATCTAATTAAAGAGTGCCACAATATTGAGGCAGGTAATAGGGTTAAATAGAAATGCAACTTACAGTAAGACACGGATTGATAAATTCATACTAGAGAGTTAGGAGTCTGTTAAAGAACTGAGGAGCCAATAAACCTTTCTTATAAGACATGGAAGCAACACTGCAGTGGTAATTTAAGCAAATAGTGCATGTTTTAATGTCCTCATTATCAATGCCATGTAACATTGTATAACATAAAACATTATTCTTATTTATTCTCTGAATGACAATATTCACCTAGAAATGTTTTAAAGTTTCCACAATGGCATAATTAATTTCTAGAAAATAAGAGGAGAAGAATTCTGGCATTTAGTTTTTCTTAACTACAGTGAGGAAGTAAAAAAACAAAAAAAAGAGAGAATCCCAGAATGTACTCCAGAAAGAGAATGAAAGATCAAGCATTGTAATTCACCTCAAGGCTCCTTGTGGCTGTAGCAAAAGCAGAGCAGAGACAAAAAGAGGAACACGACTGATCTTCCATTTCAAATAGTTGTGATCAGTTGTAAAGTGACAGGACACTCTCAGAGATTATGTGTTGTCTAAATGATTTGGTACAAAACGTGTACTGGGAATATCAAGGATTAAAAAATGTTGAAGAAAGTAAATGTTATACAGTACTCAGCAACTGATGTTATATTTTTATACTTTGAGACATCTAGTCATCTGGCGACTCAAATGGATATTATTATCTATTTATGTAACTGCATGGTGTCTTGGCCACCTCCATTGTGTGGTGCCCTGGCCACCTCCTACAGAGGCCGACAACGGAGGTGGCCAGGACACCATGCATTTGCATAAATAGATAATATCCATTTGAGTTGCCAGATGACGAGAAGACTCAAATATAAAAATATAGTTGCTGAAAATTGTATTTACTTTCTTCAATATTTTTTTCATTTTTGATAGTCCCAGTAGACATTGTCAAGAAGGTGGGAACCCTGGAGGCTGTGACTACCTAACTTCCACTCAGCAGATTCCTATGTACACAACTATACCATAGACAATTGTGGTTACTTATCCAACTATCAAGCAGAGACTGAGACATAACAGACAGGGGGATGTCTTTATACAATAAGACGTCCAAGACGTCCTTATGACCAAGACTACGGAGAAGATATTTTATAGAATATGCTAGTTCTAAACAACAGAGCAATGAACCGTATGTGGTCACCGTGTCCCTTTAAATTCTGTTTCCTGAACTTATTTGGCTATTCTATTTACCATTCTATGGCTCAAAGAAAGAATGTCTGGTTTCTCAGTCTCTCTGGCTAATATTTCCAAAACAAATTTTCTCAACATGACAATCCCCTCCTATGCAAGTTGTCCTTTTCATTTTATTGTAATGTTCAAGTAAACTTTGGTATCCATTTAGCTGTTGTAATATACCTTTGTCACATACTCAATGCAATTTCTACTCAAAGATAATAAAAAAGGACTATTTCTCAAAGAAGTAGTTTCAAATTCTTTTTTTTTGTTACCATGTCTTGCTAGTGTAACAAAGAAGTATTGTAATCCGTGGTTGATAAAAAAAAATCTATTTGAATATAGGAGCCAGACAGTAGTGCTTTAAAGGGATCTAGAATATTTCTGGATTTTACTAGGTATGTAATGTCTCTGTGTATCTATTTACTTTATTTTATTATGAAGTGCTTATAGGATCTGTTTTTACTGCCTAATATCATACATATAGTACCTGTATGGGTCTGCCCTCTGTAGCATAAGAAGACACAGAAACAGTAGGGCTGAATCTGCAGTGTAGTGTCCTAGCCTATCAGGGACCACATCTCAGCAGAGATGGTCACGGATTATTTTATTAAGAAGTTCTTATAAACTCTGTTTTTACTGGCTAAAATCAAACAAAGTACTGGTAAATAGGTACACAGGTATATTACATACTTAGTAAAATCTGGAAAACTTTCATATCCCTTTAACAATCAAGAACAATTATACTTGTCCAAGAAAAGTCAAGAACATGGTTACATTGTTTTTAAAATTTCAAAAGAACATTTATCCAAGACATAGAACTATGTTATTAAATAAAATGACCAAACTAGTGGAATGGAATAAACATTCACAGATACGGTTACATTTTACTATCCATTTTCCCCTGGCTCCTTGTATCAGAGGAGGGAATATACATCTAAATAAATAAATTATAACCGGTTCTCTGAAGTGGATGGAAATTGGATCTTTCTAGAAGTGTATTTATAAATAGTTAGTCTTTATTGCTACATTTTCTATTGATAGTGTTAAAAGAGTCAACAACATATCAAAAACTCTATATTTCTTCCTATTTAATTGCCGGCTGGAAAAACTTGCAACATGTTGTTTCCAAGACCTAGCGGTTTACAGTTATCTTTACGCAAGGATGAAAATGTCCATATTGCATTATTGTACTTTGTTGTGGGCTAAGGCCCACCCTCAATAATAACAAAACTTCAATGCATTTCAACTTCAAAAAAGGCACAACAAAATGCAAAACCCCTTAACGTTTATGAATTGTCTGTAAAATATGCAGTTCAGCTAGTCTGCCTCTGATAATTCAGCAGATCTTGAGGACATGACGTGTTTCTTTGATATTAAGAGGTCTTGTTCCTGCACTCATTTATGGCACATTAGGAAGAATGGAGGACTTGAGCACCTTTTTAACCTGTTTTTCTAGTCAAGGGGTAACACATTTTTGCTGAGTTTCGAATATACAAGGAATTTGATTTGTTCCATAAAGACTGTGAGTATCAGCTGATATATTTTCAGTAGACTTGTAATCCACAAGGTAGAGCCAGGACAAAACCTGCTTTTTGTTATATCACATTGGTATGCATGCAATCCTTCAGAACAGCTTTATTTAGGGGATTGAAAAACAATGTGAAAACCGCATACCATGTTACAAGTGGAGCCATGTGTTTAACATCTTGCCTAACTTGTTCACCTTAAGTATACAGTGTAATTTTATTCGGAATATGCTTATAATAAAGAGGATGAAGGCTTTTTCTAAATGCCCCTTATTATAACTAGCACAGCTAATTACAAAGCTAGTTTTGGGCAAAGAGAATAGCAGATTACGTATAAGGCCATGGGGTGTATTTTTAAAGGGATATGGAAGGTTTCAGGACTATACTAGATAAAAATATACTTGTGTATCCATTTACTTTTATGGACTTTATTTCATTAAGAACGGCTTAAAAGCTCTGTTTTTATAGTCTACTGCGGACTCTGTACTGCTGGATATGTGTAGTGTCCTAGCCTATCAGGGACCACGTCTCAGCAGCATATTACAGAATGTTACTGAGAGATTGCTACAGATTGGTTAGTATGAGACACAGAACAGCAAGTACAGCAGAGTATGTATCTTTGTGAGTTGCAAGGGGGCAGATCCAAGCAGGTACTATTTGTAAAAACAGAGCTTATAAGCACTTCTTAATAAACTACAGTACACACTTTTTTTTTTCGAAAAGTGCCTTATATGTAAGTGCATTGTATACACACAGTAAAATCAAGAAAAATATATCCTTTTAATGGAACCGTCCAAATATACTGTACTGAGGTACAAAGATCAAAGAACTCTCAGATATAAGATCTTGATAAGTAAGTTGTGTAAGATAACATGGAATTGCAAAAGACATCTTCATTTATAATGCCCAATGTAGTCTAATAAACTTACTGTTTATTTGGACAATAAATATGAATACATTACCTCAATTTCCACAAAAAAAGATGCGGGTGGCCAGTCACAATGAAGACTTTTTAACAAGTTGTGTATAAATACAATAAATGTGTGACTATCCTTTCCATTTAATAGAAGCAGAGTTGCATGATCATGTAGAACTTTGCAAACTGCCCAGATGTATAGCGTTTCACACACATAAATCTTAAGAAAGACCATCAGGAAACAAATGTCTTCTGTAACCAATCCCATAACGTATTGTTATATTGAATAGGTGTTACCTGTAGTGCCATAAGCCTATATATTATTGATCATAATCAGCCATGATCAGGTTCAGTGAATAAGCAGGTTTACCCAAAATGAAAATTGTTTGAAGGCCCTGAACTTACCTTATAAGATAAGCTTAATCATAAATATATCCATCCCAAAGTGATCTATACCTTAGTTAAGTGGTCTTCCATATAAGAAAGATTACAAACAGATCATCTGCCATTGAACAGACTTCAAATACAGTAAAACAAGACTGAATAGTGTAATATAGAGCAAACCACTGCTGGCTGCATCGATCTAAGGCCTGCTTTAATTTTACTAATCAGCCATGTTCTTTCCCCGTCTCCCGACCTCCATTTATACCATCTGCACACACTTTCCCAGCAGACCACCACAGCTGCCCTGTTTCACTCTCACAGGCACACACAGACCACTCTTATGTGCTTTCCAACTGTCTGGAATAGCTGTCCAGCACACACAGAAAGTACTTCCTTTTGTGCAGTCTACCAAAAAAAGTTGGATTCAGGAAAATAGGCCACCGTACACAGCATTGCTTGCCAGGCCGTAGTCATGAAGTGAAATTGTGCAGCAATAAAAGCTACACAAACACAGGTTGAGGTTCCATCTGAGTGGGACACAATCATTGTGTTGTCAAATCAGCCCCTGCAGCTTAATGTTCCCCAAAGCAGGTTTTGAGGTACAAAACATGAAAATGGACATTACCTATTAAGTGTGATAATCTCTCCCAGACATAGAACTAGAATAATGTTGTGAATTATGTGCCTGTTTGCAAAAAATGTCTAGAGGATGCCTAGAGTCCTGCACTGTAACACTACCTTGCACCACTACAGTGTTTCAAACTTAAAACTGAGCAAAAGTAGGAAATAGAGTAGTGAAGTACAGACAATTTGATAAATCACAAACAGCTTGAACAGTAGTAGAGATTCGTTGTTTCTATTGGTGGCCCTCAATGTAAAAAAATGCTTTCCAACCCCAGGTATATAACATAATACACCTTAATTGTAAAATATCACACTGCTTTTGCTTGATAATAAAAAAGAAAAACAATACAAGTCTTCAAAGATGGCCTCCTCCCTAAATGTAATCAGAAGTAGTCCATAACATATCTGTGAAAATTTGACAACAGTTTTTGGTGAGATTTTCTATTCATATTCACCCATAAGAAGATCTAGGGGTAATCTTTCAATACTCCTTGCAATTAATTTATTCCACTCCTGGTTAAAGTCACTTTAGAATCTGTTTTAAATGATAAAGATGGAAAACACACCAGTTTATCAAAATGTTTGGAAATCTGGTTTACTTAAAAAAAGCATTGATGCTTAATTTTCACAGTGCTTAATACGGACTCTTGGTCTACAAAATATACCCAACTTCTCGAGTTAATTCTTTATTACATGCAATCTAGGTTATAGTAAAATTTAATATCAGCACCTGGTGATAACAGATTAGCACAGAGTAAAAAGTGGTGTGCATGGACAAGAAAAAATAAAATACTTGTTTCTATTCCTACAAAATTAGCATTTAATCATCATAAGGTTTGCATAACAAACATAATAAAGGAAGTATGGTCATCAGTCTGTCATCCCAATGCAATATATCTGACAATGCTACAGTGTTGTAAAATTCAAGATGAGCAGAAGGGCAAGGCTTCCTTGACAGCATTTTGAAAACTGCGGAGACTCTGTTCTTTGAAACGTAAAAGTAAGCAATTTTGTGATAAAAAAAAAATAATAATGATAAACCGACACAAATTTGCATTTTATGTTTTGTATATCGTTTAGGTGCTATAATCCTGGTCAATTGACCTCCCTCTGCCTCTGATCTCTATTGTTATTTGCTTAGGGAGGTCACACATGCTCAGATCCTTAGTAGCAGTCAATGCTTGCTTAAAATTAATTTACAGAGAGCTATAACACAGAGGAGACTGTATATAAAGACTTCTGCATTTTATGCCTTTTAACTAATGTCACCCAATTGGAGTGCTAATGAACATCTGAGCATGTGCAGTCCAAGCTAATCTAAAGAAAATACAAGATGTGATAACATACAGAGAAAGAGGTAATGTGGAGAGAATCCCAGCACAGGACTGATGGAAAGCAAATTAAATTACAAGGACACACCTTCCTGAGAAAGGAGTAGGAAAAAAAGAAAATGGACCAAGGCCGTAACGATTACAAATAAAGTTAAAAATATAAAGGTTGCATTCTTTCTTTGTTTTCTAAAAACCTTCTGCCCATTCTCAAGTTAAGTTATTAAACAAAAACATATAGAAAAATATCAGTGCTCAAAAATGGATTGTACTGTGTAAGATACATAACCCGGCCTAGGCCATAGACATATTTACATGTATACCCCTGCACACATACACTTTGTTTAATGAAGTCATTTTCAAATAAAAAAAAAAAAAAAGGAGCGCACAATAAATGCATTGCGCTGACGATATATCCCCGACTGACTCCTAACAATAGCCATGTTGTTGGGCAGCAACCAACTACAAAGAAGCCTTTCTCAGAAGTTACTTGAAACTGCTTCTCTGCAACAGAAAAACTGCAACGCTGCCTAAAACAAAATGAGAGCTTCATCCTACTTCAAACCTAGCTGAGTTCAGGGAATTTCCAACTGTATGGCATTTGTAAAATTAACCCCAAATGCAAGATTGTTTTTTTTCCTTGGCATGGTTGCACATTAAGATGTAGTATGAGAAAAAGTAACAGGCATGACTTTTTTTTTATTATATTCAATAGAGAGATAGATAGATTTTTTAGGAGCCAGACAGGGTTTTTTTCTAGTGGCTTCGCAGAAAGCGCTTTATAGAGATGCATTATACTTTCTAAAATAGTTTGCAACCAGAAGTATTAATATTGTATATATAGATCTAATTTATTCCATATGATATGCAAAGTAACTTCATTACAATCAGTATAAGGGGACAGGACACCAAAATGAATCAACTGTATTTTATTACACAAAATATTAATAAAACCACAGCTTTATGGTTTTATGATCATTTCTAGTGGGGGGAATAAGCATTTTGTCTACATGTTTCTGTGTGATTTAATGTCATTGCATTGATAAAAATCAGGTGTGTAAATGTTTAACATATGCGCTTTTTTTAATGCAAGACAAAAATAGGATACTTTTGGGTCCTTGAAAGTACTTCCGTTGTCTTATATTTAAAATATACTCTTTTGAAGAACTACACTTGAAATATGATAAAGAATAGGTAATTATCTTTGATATACACATGCTGCAGTGAAAGTTGCCATTTTATTTTTCCACGGATCTGGGAAGAGACAGTAGAAAAATAAAAAATAGCATCCAAAATTGCCAGTGCTTCCACCAAGGGTAGAAACAGCCTAGGAAAGACATTGGAAGCATGTAGCAATCATTAATTACATGCAAAATAAAAAAAACTGTGAAGTTTGTGTTTTTTGTTTTAGGTTGAAAAACATTTTTTTACCATTTTGACTTCAATATAGTGGTTCTTTAATTCTCCTGAAATGCTTATTTCAAACATATAAACACATTATATATACATATATATATATATATATATATATATATATATATATATATATATATATATATATATATATATATATATATATATTCTGGTATGCATTAGCTTACATATATGGTTTTACCCGTCTCTTGACACTCCAAAGAAGAAATAAAAATATTTTATATAATAATGTGTGCTCGGTTTGTGGTTTAATTCTGCTGAATTCTTTACCGCAGATCAAGAACAAATGTGCAATAAATACTTCAACCCCTCAAATCCATCACATCAGGTCTGCCAGCTTTCTGTAAAATAAATAGCACTGGCTTTTAACATTTCTCACTGTATGGTGATCGGCAGAATTACGGCCGGGAATGGAACCTTGCCATTAGAATTAATTACAGTTAGGCATATGTAGATCTCGTCTACCTAGGGGGTTATATATCAAATGTGTTCTGGTTTGAAAAGTGGGGTAAGAATCAAATAAATAAATTTAAAATTCCAACAAACTACTTCCTTTGTGTTTATTTGTATGAGTCTTATAGCCAGGATACCTTGATATATTGGCCAACACCTGGTACTTTATTAGAATAAACTATATTAAGTAGAACACAATATATATTTCTCTGAAAATAATAAAAAAACTACCAATTTTAATGGGATATAATCCTCAATGGAAAAAAGAGGCATAGTTTATATTTGGATTATAAAATGTGGGTCATTTTTATAACCTTTGCTTCTTGTGACTTGTATGATGTGACGATATACTATATAAAAAGTATGAAAACCCTGCTCTTGGGATCTTATCACTCAGATCAGGAATAATAAATTCCAATGTTCAAGTGTCAGTAAAGTTATCCCTAGCCCTTGGCCTACCTGCACAAACCTGAATATACTTAAATCCTGACCATTACTCATAATCTAGATTTTGAACAGAGGATATATCTTACATCATAGCCCCAACCCATTTACTGAGCATGCTCAGTATGAACTAAAATCTGACTAGTCAGATTATTTTTAGTTCAGCTTCCAGTCCGATTTTTCCATATTCCTGGATAGGAAGAGGGAGGTGGAGATAGACAGCTCTGCTTCAGGAAAAACTAACGTTTAACAATAAGACAAAATATTAACTTTCATTTATTTTAGTCTGCATACTGTTGTTGATGGTCTATGCCAGGGGTGGGCAAGTTTGGTCCTGGAGAGCCCCACACATGCCAGGATTTGATTATCTCCCTGCTGCATACAGGTGAGTGAATTGTTTCTTCAGTCATCCTGATTGACTCACCTATGCACAGAAAGGATATCCACAATTACAGGCCTGTGTGGGGCTCACCAGGACCAGAATTGGACAGCCCTGGTCTATGCCATAAAATAAAAACAAATGTAATTGAATTACAATAGTCATATGCTTCAAAGCTGCATATATTAAGCAAAAGTTATCCATACAAGAGCTTCCTCTAGATATATTTTTTAGGGCTACTAATTGATTCTCACAGTGAGGGGTAGGTAATAAAGAATATGAGCATGCCTAGTATGGATACATGATAATATAGTTACATAGTAATTGAGGTTGAAAAAATAAATAAAATACAAAAAAAAGTATTTTAGTCCATCAAGTTCAACCTTTTAAGATCACCTTTGATCTGCAATATGCAGATTAGTAGTTAATTGATCAAGAGGAATAGTCAAAGACACATTTATTTGTCTGCATCATATTACATATTTATACTATTGGGCATGCTTATCTTCTTTATCAACACCCATGGTGTTGATTAGTAGCACTAGATATGGAGAATTAGGGAGAGGGAGATCTTGTATAGAAAATACTGAACTGTGAAAGTTATCTAACACCTCTACTCAAAAATCAATAGCAATAACAATACAAGCTAAAATGTCAGATACTTCCAATTAGATATAGATCTTATTCATTTCAACCCAGAAGATGCCCATAGGGCTGAAATGTGTAGAGACGTTGCCAACTTGGTAACACCAACTATAACATTGCAATGACACCTCATCTAGAAGCTGCAGCTACCAACAGGATGGACTAAATGACTTTTACACCAAAGATTGTTTTTTATGTCATCTGAAAAGCTTAAAACCGACCCAAACAACAGTGCCTTTTAATATATGATTCTACATAATCAATATGCAAGTTTAATTACTATCATCACATACAAAAGATTAATGCCACATCAAGTCTTAGACACCATGTATACTTTGTCTAATTACTTTATGTAACACCAAGGTGCACTGGAAGCTAAGCAAAATTAAAATGCAGAACGCAGGGTTAATAAAATGATTGTGTTGGAACAACAACTAATTTGGTTTGCAGGAGCTCTTCAGGTGCACCCTGTTTAAATATAATTAAATGACCCGTTTGGATTCCAGTGATTAAAGCTTTGCCAGATCGCAGATGAAAATGTATCTGTTCACCTTCCAAATGTCCTATTAAAAAGGAGCCATATATTGTGCTGTAGGATAAAGCTCTCATATGCATTAAAGAATGAGGAATGAAGTTGTGGCGCTTATTCCTGAACCTCATTATCATAATTCTTGTCATTCTGGTTTATTTTTAGTTACATAGTTTACAAGCACTTTCACTGCAGGTGGAGCTTGAAGACCGGCAATGTCTAGTAAAGCTAAAGGCCTACTTCATATGCTTGTGTTGGCCAAACTAACAACATTAGCAGCTATGTGAGGCAGAAGCATAAAATCATTTTTAGAGTAAATCTTAGAGTCACTCATGACACAAGCAGAGTCCTCGGAGTATATATTGGACTGCTAGCCTGCCTGTAGCTTGAGGGGAGAGTTAATGTAGATTACCCTTGTTTTAGTTATGTTGTTCAAGTGGCTATATAAATGGTCAGTGTTTCAACAGATTTGAATAGAGATCTTATCTGATTCCAAGCTTTCTTCCATTCCTCACAGGTTTCTATTCCTTTTAGGAATAAAGACAAAATATATGCTGCTGTTACAGCAACATTTAATCTAATAGTTAATATTAAAAGTCTGTATTTAAAAAAAAAACGTTTGTATAGTATCAAATCAAGTTCTTCATTGTACCAGGCATGGTTAAATTCCTTAGCTCGGTTTGACCCTACATATCCTACCTATTTTCCTGTACCTCAATGAAGCGGTGCGCTATACCATGTACGGTCACCCAAAATGGGCAAGTCATAGCAGAGGTAAGACAGATCATGGTCCACTGGAGAAGTAGCCGACAACCCACACCAGTATCTTTGCCATGAAAACCTTAAGGACTGGCACAACTAGGCACAAAATGTGGTCCATAGGGTCTGACATGACTAAACAACCATTTATTTGAGAAGCTCAATTGTTTGAATGATCCACCTATATTCTTGAGGCTGGTGTTTGGAACTAGCTAAGAAATTATACATTCATGAATTTGGTATTCCTTGCGATTTATTTAGACATCTATATTGCACTAAAAACAATTATTTCCTTTGTGTGTGTGTATATATATATATATATATATATATATATATATATATATTTTTTTTTTTTTATCACATATTATAATTGTCCAACTACGAGATGTCGTCACGCTGTTTGTGTGGTGCGTACGACTTAACGATGAGCACCACAAGCGCTCATTGCCAGCGAGCCTTGCATAGCGAGGCGAGCCATTAAACTCGGAGCACTTAGCAATAAAAAGATACAAGACGGAAAAAAAATGACGAGATTAGCGGCCTAACCAAAAACCCGAAAAAAACACTAACTACACCTAAAAAAATTTTTACAAAAACATCACAGACAGCATGGGGCAACAGCCAGGACGTCTGTGAGTGAGGTGGAACGCGAATTAAACTCGATTTAGACGATTTTCGCAACTCGAAAATCCCCTAAGCAAGAAAAAAAATGGCAGCCGAAAAAAATGAAAACGAGGCTACACGACCCTGGACCGCGCAAAACAATGCAAAATGCGTAGCACTTTACACATCACACTACGACCTACAAAATACACTATTACAAAAGCTGGAAAATGCTCACGAGATGCGTAACACATTAATAACATTACGACTATGCAATGCCGCTTTACACAATAAACTAACGGCTTTACCTCGCGCACGCAGCCTATTTAGAATGCACACTTCAAACATTCATTACACTTTATAAGCAGGGCACCAAGACTCACAATGTATATTCTATGCAGACGCAAAATATAAACAGATAAAAAAAAGATTAAAGTATATTAATTTATTGAATAAATCATTAATTTTTACTTAACTACATATACATAGAAATATATATCTCTCAGAGGACCAAAAGTACACGACGGGAGAGGCTCGCAACGAGCGCCAAAGGCGTTCATTGTGAGGCATGCAATGAGCGACGAAGGCGCTCTGCGCAAGCCTCCAATGAGCACCGAAGGTCCTCACAGTAGAAAACGGATTCAATTATGTCTCAAACAGCATTCCAATGGCTTCAAGTTTTATTGACCGTCATTTTTTGACGGGCAAGTCGCTATTGTATATATAATTCTGCTAAGTCAGCCACTTCAAACTTTTCAATACAATGTCATACCTACACTAGCACATTTTCAACCACCCATTCATGCACCTTCACATACACTTTCATATCTGGATGAGCTACACTTAAAGCTGTAAGTTTTCTAAAGAATAAGTTGCAACTTCTTTTTCTAAAATTTTCAAAATTAGCATAAAATAATCATTCAGTGAATCTGCTCTACCATTAAATTGAGCTTCTTAACTACCGTGAAATCAGGGTAATGTTTTTGTTTTACAGAGAAGATTTGTGCAGAATTAGAAGACAACATTTGTGAAATAAAAATACTCATCATTTGAGCACAAAAATGACTTTACATAGGACTTTTACCTATAATATTATTTAACCATTTGCTTCAAGTATCAGTTTACCAATACTATTAATCCCTCTTACCTGTAATATTACAGACTCTGCTAAATATACCATGGGAGGTTGTACATGCTCTGAGTTGATAAGAAAGTCCATAAAATTGTAAAAGTAAATACTAGACACCGTTCTCTGTTCAAAAGCAATTGGTAGAATTAATTTGCTCATCTGCAACCAGCAATGATTGCGCCAATATAGAAATAAAAGCAAGAGCTTAGTGGAAAGACCAGAAAGACAGATTTAAATTTAAAAAGTTTAATGAAACTTTACAGTAGGAAGATATATTTTCTCTGTTATTCAGTCGTTTAGTCTTGTCCGACTCGCAGTGACCATATGGACGCAGCATTCAGGCACATTTTTCTGTGCTTCTGGTTGTGCTTATCCATATGGTTTTCTTGGCAAAAATAATGAAGTGGGTTGCCAGTTACTTCTCCAGTACACCCAGCTTGGGTGACCCTATATGATATAGCTCACAGCTTCGCTGAAGTACACAAGCCCCTGAACCACGACATGGTAGTGATCCAGAAGGGGATATTTTCTTTAATAGTGTTCAATTGAAAAAGTACTTGTTAACTGTGAAAATTGTATATAATATAATATAATTAGTAACCATTCTGGTATCCCTACATATAGAAGTCACATAAACTGTACTTATTGAAGAAAATTAACACTAAAACAAATGGCAAGCAGAAACAATACAATGGGTTTGATCTACTTTTATTGAACTACAGAGAAAAGAGGACTCATGGAGACCCTTATAAATTGTGTTTTCTTGTCTTGATTTATACTAAAGTCTATGGGAACAAAAATATACTGCAGTTTATATCCATAAGGCTCACTGCCCCTCTATTTGATATAGCATATGAGCCCAGAGGAGGAGAAAATAATCCCATATTTGATACTATTTTCTATTAAAGAGATCAATTGTTTCTCATACCCCAGAAAACTTTTGGAAACGATTAAAATATGATTCTTTACATAAATGATAGAAATAATTAGGTTACAGCGACTATATAACGGAGCAAGATGACCTCAACTTTATATAAATCCGACCAGTAGAAATAATACTACATTAAACATGGCGGCCTAAATAAAGATTGACGTTAGATTTGTCTGTTAGCAACGAAAACAGTGGCTCACATTTGCAAACGATTAAAATCTGTAAACCGTCTGTGCAAATAAAGGGCACACGGGCTGGAGTCTTTTGAAGTAGCCCAACTTCTGGTGTCGGCTCAGCCTCCCTGTTATGTAAGGCTGTGCCCACAACAAACACAGTGGTTTACCCTAAACTTGTCCTAAATAGCTTTCAATTAAATGTTATTTGCAACGGGGTAAAAGGAATAAAACATCCCAGTGTTACTCAGCCAACCATACTGGGCTTTAATTTTCTGGTCACATAATCCTTGTTGCTTTAACAGCAATGACCTTTGGTTTAAAACGACAAATAAATTTATTGCATGGTTTGGGATTTCTTTACCCTCAAGACAGGGGAGTTAGTACGTTTTTTGGGATGTGCATTACAGGCCTAATTGTTTGTTGAGCTTATACAGAAATAGTTATAGAATATGCAGATTTGGGTCTATGAATTGTTAATATGCAATATCTCAACTAGAGTTTTATTAAAGATGTATAAATAAGCTAGAGATGTTAATGGAAAGTTTGGATAAAATGCAGATGTTTCAGATGAATAACTAGTCCCACAGCCTGTGAGATATATTGTATGTGAAAACCTAGTATGTGCTTAGGCATATAGGCAGATATAATAGATGGATGTGATGGGTTTAATATGCTGGATTGACTCATAACATCCTACCACACTTCTCATACACAGTCCTTTATCCCAAACAGCTGCATTTTATCTAAACTTTGGACTAAGCATAGCTAGATTATTTTTAAAAAATTCAAACTGAGAAAATTACATTATACAGAGCAGTAATATAATTTTGAGCCTTGTATTTACTTAAAAAAAAAAAAAATCATGAGTGTGTCTTTTTGCCTCCTTGAAGCAAAAAAATACTGAATATTTGTTCAAAGTGAATATATTATACACAAAAGTCCAATGTTTTTGTCTTAAAAAAGGGTGTTCATCAGAGAGGGTGATCAATACATTTTTCATTTTTTACAATACCTACTTTAATATCTGTTCATTTTCCATTTATCTATAAGCATTGATAATATTTTGTGCAGTTCCCTTCATAGAAAGCTCTTTGCATAGTAGCTCACCAGAGTCCCATGCAATCTCACATTTCTAAGAGTACTTTAATACTAACAATAAAGATGCTATTTCAATGTATAGTTTTAAAATTTGCAATACATCTAATGCACATATCCATATGTTCATTAATATTGGGATAATGCTGCCAGGTCAACATTTTTCTTACCCTACACTACAGTCCACAAGGTCACAAGTAGTTGGACACGACTGAACAATAACGACAGAACAGGCCACATGTCCACACAGCCAAGTGTTGGAAAACCTTGCAGATGTCAAGTCTTAATGCTTTTGCCCTATATTATAACAAAGGAATGGTGAGGGTCCTACAAGACATCCAGCATTTCAACCTTTAGTACATCTAGTCCACCGGACAACGAAAAATGATAGATACCGTATGGCCTCAAAAAATAAAATCATAAAAAAATTAGGCTTCTGGTTAGCTTATCCACACAAATTACAGTAATTGTATACATAATATATATTCTTAATTTTGGGTTGCTAGTGTAACCATTATATTATAAAAAAAACACACACACACATACATATATATATATATATATATATATATATATATATATATATATATATATATATATATATATATATATATATATATATATATATATGAAAGTTTTCAATATTGTTCGGTTATTCAATGCACTTTCGGGGAGTATTTGTACCTATAATTACTCATGTTTAGACTGATGCTTTGTAGGAGGCCAGTCGGGTGTTTGGCACATCACATAATGAATAATTACTTAATTTCTATGAACATTACACCTTTTTAACCAATTTGTTGCTGGAAGGGTCAATATATTACAGAATAATATGTTCAACTGGTCAGGTTTGTACTATCGCACAAAAAGATCCGTTTTTGTTTTGTTTTAAATACTGACGAGTAAATGCTTTTGGCCCAGCAACGTTGTATTGGTTGAAAAGTCACGATAAAAGCCAAAAAAAAATCTTAAAAATAACGAAATTCCTGGACGAATAAAAAGGTGCAAAATAACTACAAGCAAATTCTTATTGTAAAGGGAATGGAAGATTTAATTATACACCTGTTCTCATTATTTATTACACATAAAGCTTGACGGCTGAATATTCCTCTTTACCCAATGTGAAGCCAATGTTACATCAATGCTGTATTTAAGTATTTCATGGAAAAAATAAAAATCCCCTGGTTGAACACCTGATCTTTAGCAGTGGCAAGCGGATCTTCTCCATGTGCCAGAATGAGCATCTGGGCAATCTGCACATCACGGCTTTCAATATCATTATATGATGAAATTGCAGAAACGCTGCCAAAAAAGAGCTAAAATTCGGCACAACCTGCCCACCAGCATGGTATTTGTTTGGCTTAATTTGTATTTAGGACAAAGGGAGTATTCTGCAGGAAAAAAAGACTTAAAACAAATAACATTTGCATAACGCAGTCAATAATATCGCACTGGGAGAAAAAAAGACAACTTCACTACATATAGTTAGCAGAATTTCAGACTGCACTCAGTGATGTACAGCTTCGGAGAACACCTTGTACATTACTTCCACATAGTCAAGTAAATAAAGCTATTAGCAGAACTAATGCTATAGCAATCAATAGCATGAGAAGGCTATGATGTAAAGTTAAATACATCCTCCTTGTTCGGAATCCAGAAACATATGTAAAACCTTTCTGGATTATCCATATCTTTTGACATTCCTATGTCATTTTTTTAGAACACTAAACTGCAGAAAAATAAATAGGTTGTATTCACCCAATTGGCACAAAATATATTTTTACGGTTACAAATTGCATTCCACAGTGGTAATTAAAAAATATGAACTATTTTATTAACATTTCCACATATTCCATCAGCTCATCGGTTTGTTTTTTGCTCAAAATATATAAATCTATATGTGTAGGGCCATAATTCTGGCACACAAACATCTCTTGCCGATTGCTTCTCTTTCTCGTTCGAGACTTCTGCCTTTTTTCTACTTTACTCCTTTAAGTAGATTTCTTTTCTATTACATTGAGCTGGGTGTATCTGGATTTAAGTAATTACGGTAAATAGTTTGGTAAAAAAAAAAAAAAAACTATACATATTTGTTCATTTCTAATATTGGTATATTAAAAAAAAAATTAAACATTTTCTTACAAAAAAGAAATACAATGAACAGATCATTGCTTTCAGATTGAGCTCACTTGCTCTAACCCAAGTTGTGTGCCTCTATTAAAGGAAGGAAATACTAAGATATCAGGTGTCAACGTATTATTTGGTTGCCAGCATACATAACCATCAGTGCTGTCTACTGTTAAGTCCTAAAGTCTTTACAAATTGGATCTCAGTCTAAGAAAATAAAATGTTACCAAATTAGAACTCTTCCTACAACTTCCCCACACTAGCATACGTTGTCCCACAGCTGTAAAACTCCCAAAGTTTGTGGTTGACTGGCTACTAATTATCAAAGGTTAAACTTTATCTAGGAGGTCAACTGCTTGGTGGCAAAGGTTATGACCTTAACAACTTAAATGTGACCTAGCCACGTGCCTGTTTTAACTCCTGATGCTGATATAGATCATCCATTTATGGAAAAGCCATAAATTTCCTTTTTTTCCCCTAGTACTCCCACAAGCAAAAACAATCCCCTACAATAAAGTAAGGTTTCCCTGTGTCATTTGATACATGTGTGGAGACTGAAAACTTAAAAGGCCCAATAAATTTAAGCACATGAAACCTCTACATCTGTCTTTGTTTAAACAGATAACATTCACCAATTAGTAGGTTCCAAAACTTTTTGCCTTCGCCTTTAATTTCATCCATGCATGGATGTGTAACAGTGTTTCTGATTTAAATTAGACACGTTATTTCTGCTCGTAAAACTATCGTGCTATAATATGGAAACTTAGAGCAAGTTTTCTGGGGGGGTTTTAAGGAATTTTTAACCCAGATATTAATATTTTCTCCTGACAATGTACTCAAAAATCTAAAATGTAAGCAGCGGTATAAAGAGATAAAATAAAACTCGGATGGCGGATATACAATGGGTTTGGCACACAAAATGAGGCACGTTGTAGACTCTACACCTGCTGCCAACATTGGCAAATTCTCAAAAGTTTAAGGGGCTCTTGCAAACAAAAGTCTATGCTCTCATAAAAAAATATATATTCAATAAGAAAAAAATATATACACTCTATAACTTGAAGGAAGTTGACATTTCTAGATTCTTAATAAACGGACTGCCTTAACACACGGAATGGACCATTCTTTTGGAACAGGTTTAAAGAGTGCGCAACATAGATCAATTAGAAATGTGTACCAAAAGCATCCAACTAAAGTATTTTTAATAGTATAATAGCACAAAAAAACTTCATAAAAGTAATCAACAAAATCTTAATGGAAGATGTCAACATAGAAAATATAAAAAATAAAACAATAAATAAATCTTACTATGTTACTATAAATAGCTAATCTTTTTGAAAATCGTAATACAATAAAAACTTGCAGGGAAGAATCAGTTAAACTATATAAGAAACTGACAGCTTCCAGGTGTAGTCTTACAGTGCGTATTAGGAATGCATGGAGTTCTTTGCACTATAGGTTTGAAGTCTCGCACCTTAACCGTTTAACTTCAGAGAGGAGTTTGCTATAGCTGGCAAAGTTTTAAAGAAATGCTTGAAATAAAGTGGATGGGCCTACAAGTCAATCAAAAATATTTTTAAACCAAATGGGATACATCTCAGAACATAATGCAATTTGAGTTAAAAATTAGAGTCCTTCATATTAATTTACATAATACTACTACGCAGTTTCCTCTTGGCCCTAATAGAAGGAAGATAAGACCATATTATTTGAATAAAACAATTCATTAAAAATCATTTTAGACAAATGCAAATACAATCTGTACAGATGTGCATAGATTCTTAGCAATCAATCTGTAAATATCAAGGCCTATAAACTGATAAACAATTTGTTTACTAGAAGGCCTTTTAACAACACTACCATGTGACTGGATGTCAAAGGAGAACAATGCTGATCTTGTAGCGATTTATTAAATGGCAGCTACTTCCCTTATATTGATTCTACTTTTTCATTTATTTAAGATCTAAATAATAAATCTTAAGAAATGTGTCTCAGGCTCCACATACTGATGTCCTCTTGGTTAAACAGTTTTTTTTATGCTTGTATAGATGCATGTTTGTGTACACATTTTGGGGTACCTGTATTTATTTATAGAAAAAAAGTATAAAATAATCTCTACGAATATTAGACTAGGGGTTAACAAATTTACCTGGAATGTAGGTGACTGTCAAATTAATTCCAAGCTAGCCAAGCACGTTCAGAAGGCAGGTCAAGAATTATATATGTAAATAGAAGTATAATAACTAAAAAGTTAGAATCAAGCAGTAAAATATTAGGAGCCATGACTCCCGAGATTTGTCATTAAACGCAGGTTTTCAGGCCTGTTCCAATACATACTAGAGAACTTTCCATTTGTCATGTTTACCTAGCATAATTTTAATAAGTGTCGTGCATACTTTTGACATAATTCTAAAAATATTAAAGATCTATTCTTGGCAAATGGAAGTGGACTGTGCGCACTCAAAAAAAAGAGAAAAACTAATTTGAATACTATTTTACCAGTGGAATGTTTTGGTGCCTAACAAAATACTTCATCGGATGAATGTTATCTACACATAGGCAACTATGAAGTGCATACAAAATACATTCAAAAAACAAAAAAAAAAGGTTCCTATTTTCTGTAGACAGCATGGTCTATAAGGCCTTTATCAATCGTCCACCATTGGTTAAACTTTTTGACGGGAACTCAAAAAAACTTGATTATGCCCTTGAGTTGCTTCACTAAATTCCCAAAGTTATCAATCATAACTCTTGGTTAAAATCCTGCATATTTCATACATTCCTATTTATGGTTAGCTTTATTTGATTTGAACAAATATATCATATGTGATGATGTCAGTCAAGAGAGGATAAGACCAAATCATTGGTTGATAAACACATTCTCGTTTTTCAAGAAAACCTTGCAACACCAAGTACTTTTCTTTCAGAAGTTAAAGGGACAAAAGTGCAAATAACTTAGGATTTTAGCATGGCGCACAAATGCACTTACCTGCTGAGTGTACAAAGTATGCCAAATATAAATCAAGTTCCTTGACAGAAACTCCTATGTGATGGGGCTGAACGCATAGCCCAGGATTGGAGCACTGGGGAGATTTTACAAGACGTTCACCGTCAGTACTTTCAAGTGGAATACCTTTAAATAAAATCACCATTACAAGGTCCAACCTCCAGACCTTATCGGCTTGACGAAGACAGTCAATTCTTCGCATTTTGCCCTTCTGGTCGGGGTTGGAAAGAACGCAACATGCAGGCTTTTTCCCTGTAACGGTGAGAACAAAATCCTCTCGGTACTCAGGCCGGATATCTTTTCGTAGCTTTGCCAGGAGTCTGGATGCCCACTTCTGCTTGACCTCGGGTTTTTCGCTCAGTAACTCGTCCTTCACTGCCCTCTCTTCTTCTTTTGACATGCGCTTCTCGTGTTTTTTAAAGTATTTTCTTTTTCGGGCTTGAAGATTGAACCATGTATAAGCAAACGCTCGGACGTGAGGCAGAAGTGCTTCGATGAAGGGATGGAATTCATCCTACAGAAAGATACAGAGAAAAAAACATTATCAGTAACTTGAGCAGCAACAAAAATCTAGTCAAGGACCGTAAAAATGAAACCCACAGCCTAGCTTAGGAGGGAAAAAAAGTTTAATTAAGTTGTAAAAATATACATAAAATGGCAATTAAAATACTGTATTGACACAATTATGAAACTGTGATGTTTGGGGGGGGGGGGGGGGGGGAGACAAAAAAGGTCATGACCACATAAGCAGGTTATATTTAAAGCTTCAAATTCTCGGTGGGGGTAATTTTATAATTGGGCAGATAATTTATTATATAGGCCTAGAACAAATGTATATGCTTTTCTATCTTTTTTTTTTTTTTTTTTTTTTTTTTTTTTTTTATTTATAATCACTTGCCACATTTTTTTTTGCAAAATCAAGATAATATTAATACGGGTGCCAATGTATAAAGCTGTGCCATCTCATTCTGCAGTTGTCCTGCCCTTTTGTTACTTGTACACAAAAGCACATGCAATCCTTTTTTCAGCAACTGCACGACAATCAATATAATAAAGTGGAAATCAGATGCCCAGTAAATGCAATGTAAGATGAGTTTACACCCACAAATCAATAGGGCAGTAAAAGTTTCATGATGGCTATAAAACCTACTAGTAACCTTTATTAGGATGGCATCATGGGATGAGTTACATATAATGTCCCCATATATTTCTATCGCTTTGCATAGAGAATATCCTTATCCTAAATGGGATATATAATTAAATGAACCTTTTAATTTACACCTGATCAGAGACTTAATTTAAGTTTATCCCATAATAAGGACAACAGCCAACAGTGATAAGAACACTGAATGTTTTTTTGCCTTTTGGAGATGGGGTGGAGAATAAAATTGAACTTCAAGGCAAAACCTTTAATGGATATTACATTAGGAAAAGTGCTTGCAGAGTTCTAGATCTTAACAAAACAAAACACTTTCCCTAATAAGTTGGGATTGTTTTCTTTTTATGCTATAGAATGGGCATGCTTTTATGACAAAACGTATTTATCTTTTTTTTTTTGCAATTCAAGTGCTCATTGCAGTACATGTAAAGTATGTATACATTTATGAAATATATCTATGTTTCCAAGTACTTAACACTACTGTGACCTAATCAATTATGCATACAATAGTAAAGTAATTTTAAATAACCAGACTATATATATATATATATATATATATATATATATATATATATATATATATATATATATATATATACACACACACATGTAAGTAAAATACGAACATCAGCCAGAAAGATTAACATGTTACCTTAAATATTCCCTGTGCTATTTTTAAAAGATTAACATGTTGCATCTAACGGTGGCTTAATCTAAGATTTCAATACTGGACGTTGATTTACTTTATTTTACTTTGCAAGGAAATGCAAAGCTTTTATAACATTCTAGACATACAGGTTTGGTAACATTTAATACAAAAAATGTTGGAGGCCTCTGCATATATCAGTTTTGCAAAGTCATACAAAACTAGAACTCAATTAAAAAAAACAAAAAAAGGTATTGGTTTTTGCATAACAGAATCATAGTGGAACGAAAAGTGTAACTTTCCCACAACATATACACTTCAGGAAAAGTCAGATAAGTAAATATGAAACTATAAAACTTCTGATACTGCTATTTACTATTATGCTTGCATACAGTGCAATAAACTAAATACATAAACAATGAGGGTGCAGTGGAAAAGTGTATATGTTTATATTAACTCAATTTAAATTTGTGATATTTACGCATCATATTATATTTATTAAATATATATATATATATATATATATATATATACACACATACACACACATATTTTATAAAATATACATAACTACTAGGGATACATATTAACATGATAATTGTACAAACAGACACTACAAGGACATAGTGGTTTAATCATATTAACATGTCGTTAACTTCTGTTTACACCAAATTAGATGCCATGAACAAATCTCTCTAACTATTTTACAGCTAAATCCATGAAAAACAAATAAATAAAAAATATATGCACGGGCCGCAGCGCCACTTTCTGCACTGAAGAAAGGCCTTGCTTTTCCTTAGTTCATACTAAACGCTTATGTCTATCTTGAGAGACACTTATAGTACTGGAGAAACATGTTTAATATTTATATCTACAAGTGACATAAAAAACTATATGTTCTAACCTATTCATTAATTATTCAGGAACTGAGACTAGACAGCAAAGCTCAGTTTCAGGCTGCCTTAATAAATATCTACCCTATCAAAACAATTTATGAGGATCTGATAAGCAGGTTACATAAACTGATAGATATACTCATACAGACGTCCATTATTAGGTTATAATTACTTATTGGCATTACATTTTATACAGACGGAAGTTTTGGTGGCTAACTAAGCAGAGGTTGGAGTGACGTTGAATTAAATAAATATTGCTGATAAGGAATTATTGCAAAATAAGAGTTCTGCCACGTCTAAGCTTAAACGCCTGTTATGCAAAAACATATTGATTGAGAAAAAAAAAAAAACTGAAAAACTCTTTCTTTTTTTATTCACGTCAGAAATACACTACAATTCATTAAGCGTTTTAAGCAGATCCCCTTTCTTTAACATAAATGAACATTTCAATGTAATGCAAGTCACTCCAGGGCTGAAAACCCTGTATCCATGTTCCCTTTTAGCAAGATCTACAGTAAATCTCAGTTTAACTCACGCAGTGCCAAGTAAATTTACGGACAGTATACCCACCAAGGACGACAAGCTAGTATTTTATATTAACATTAGGGTGAATAAAGAGTTAAAATATGCTGTAAAACTATATCCGCACAGTCTTGCTGAGCTTTCGAAAAGTGAACTCCAAAAATGTCTTGCTCGTAACGTGATTATTCCAACTGTAGCTCACTTTTCCCAATACTTTTACTCGAAGCACTGCATATACGATGCAAGCTTAGATCTAACAGCACGTGTTCAAATATAAAACCAAGTCACTTTAACTTTTTGCGGAAATGCTCAAAGACAAGATATATGATTTTTAAAATCACAATTTATTTTCAAGAAACCTACTGTACTTTTATTTTATTTTTTTTTAAAAAGGGAAAAAAATATTCTCATGCAACACAATGTTTTAAAATGCAACCATAGCGCAATATACATTAAAAATGACTTCCAGCCATAACTAACAAACAGCATATGTGATTCATCGATCATACACAGCTAAAGATATACAGACCAACACTTGGCAGTTGCAACTGGCCTGAGCAGTTTCTTTAAAGTTTTTGGCGATTTTTTTATTTTATTTATATTTTTACGATCAATCTAATTACACCACTACTAGAACTTGTGCCATATTTTCACATACATTTTTCAAATATATTTTCGGGCCTACAATCTTAGCAACTAATTATAAAAATGTGAATTTATTTTCCCCCTCGAAAGAAACATAAGGTAGGTTTTAATATTTCAATATCTGAGAAGTCGTCTTGACCCCAATAAACTGATGGATGTTTAAATCGCCGCTTTTTAACATGTGAAAATATTGCTAATCAGCTTTATTTTAGGATTTGTCAGACAGGTAAGTGTTAGAAATGTGTCGTCATTTAGTTTTAAATTATAGCTTAGCAGAACAACATAATTTGTCATGTCGTCAGCTACAAATGATCTAGTTAAATAATGTTCTAATGCCTACTTGAAAAAATAAAAAATTGATTGCATCAAAATATGTGGAAGAGAATGACATGATCCAGAGCAGCCTGAGTGCTCGGTTGCACGTACAGATATACTAAAGGGGATCTGAAGAGTATCACCGTACAAACTAGCCAAAAAAACTTCCAGATGAGCCCTGCACACTGCTACTAAAACCACAAACTACCAACAAGACCCCTTTCTCCTGCCATCACCCCGATACAACCATGCGCCTGAAGATGGTAAACCGTATAGAAGATAATATACTACCACAGATCTGGAGCCGCACAGGGTAATATCTGCTTGGTAAAAAAAGTTGCACGAAGAAGTCATGCCCCCAGTGTGAGCAGTGCCACGGCCAGAGGGGAGAGAGGCAGCTCTGGACTGCCCTGAGAGGAGACAGAACAGCACAGCCAGGACCGGCCCCCACACACACACACATACACACCTACACACTCACAGGCAGGCAGCCCAACAAGCACCACAACTCCATGCCTCAAGCTAATGTGTCACTTCTTCAATGCCAATGTCATTGTGTCTACTGGTCTAGCCTGGGAATTAGAGTGCAAAATGACTCTGTATGTGTCTATTATATATATATATATATATATATATATATATATATATATATATATACACACACACACATATACGTACACACATATAGTCGCTATATCAATATATGCATGTAGTTAGTCACATCACATATACACCAATATATGCATGTACTTAGTCACATACACATATATACTGCATAATATAAATATATATATAGTAGAGATTTCACTTGAGGCTCAGAGCCTGGGATCCTAAAACTAAAATTACTCCTGAATGTTTTTTCAAAACCTCTATGTAGGACTTTTTTTCAGGATGTTAGAAAACAGTTTGCTCCTAAGTTACAGATGTTTTTGCACACACATATATATACACATACATACATATATATATATATACATACATACATAAACACATATATATCATGCAAGTACATTTACTATAGATACCATAAAACCATATAGAAGTGTACAGTATATATACTCTTGCTAACTTATAGTAAACTGTTTCACATAAGCCAAAGCCCATAGTGTCTAATAGTATAGATGGTCATGCCCACCCCAGCCCTGGCACACTGCAGGTCCCCAGCACACGTGCAGCCTGCCATATAATAATAATATTACAGTATTAGAGCCCGGTGCAGGGCGCCATGAGCCATGTGCTGTACAATATAAGAATGCAGCCAAATGGAAACAAAGTTACTTTCTCTTAAAGCCACATTCTGCCCGCCCGGTGCCCGCCGTCCTTACCTGGGTCAGGCAGAGCGGGGAGTACATGCTGCCGGGTCCGGGATCTCACGGAGTTTGGGGAAAAGAGAGAGAAATAAGAGGGCGGCGGAATGTGCGGCGGTCACATCTCCGGGTGTGCGCGGGTCCTGCGGGTGTCCCGGCGGGTGTCCCGGGCTGCCTGGCTCCCTCTCTGCTCGGTGGCACAGTGTTATAGGCTGCGAGCTTGCTGCAAGCAGGAATAACTTTCCGGATCCTGCAGCACCCAACCCCCACCCCTCCCCTCCGATCCGCACAGCCTAATCATGCGAAACGGGCTGATCGATACATGAAGTAGCCCAGACTACACACGGGGGTGGGGACAGGCACGGAGGAGCCCCCCACCACTGCCCGGGCACGCACGGGTTACTAGCACAACTAGCACAACTTTATGGGGTTTTACAGCCTTCCCCCTCCCCTAAATATGACAGTCAGACAGCTCCTGAGATGGGGCTGCAAGGGTTAACAGTGTCATAATGTATCAGCAATACTGCCAGGGATATAGGAATGGCTGGGAGTCTGTGTGTGTGTGTGTGTATATATGTAGGCAAAGTAATGACACAAGTATTATATATATATATATATATATATATATATATATATATATATATATATATATATATATATATATATATATATATATATCACTATGAGATGTACATGATACAAGCCCTGTATCATAAGTATAGTCACCAAAATAATACAATATATATATATATATATCACTATGAGATGTACATGATCCAAGTAATGATACAAGCCCTGTATCATAAGTATAGTCACATTATATATATGTACACAACTGTATGATCTACCTTACTGTACTTTTCCATCATAACACTATATATATATATATATATACACACACACACACAACTCATTATATAGAGAGATGCATCACACATCATTTTGTACAGTATATATATATATATATATATATATAGATAGATAGATATATGTCACATATTTATTAGACTTATTTTATTATAATTATCCTACAAAAAATTGTGGCACCAAGTCATTTAAAAGCGCCAACTACAAAACTGGGATTTTGAAATCTCAGTGCTACCCTTATTTTATCAGGAGCTGTCACTATATAGGGGCTGCATAGTGTTTCCCATAAAAGAAACTGAATCACTGCAAAGCACAATGTACCCTCTGTGATCCTTAGTGAGTCTCCCCCTTTGTCAACTCTTGAGCAATATCTATCTATCCTTACACGCACACACTATATATATATATATATATATATATATATATATATATATATATATATATATATATAAATACACACATAAAATATTGACTTATTATTTAGACATTCAAATAGAATCACAAATGTACTATTCATGTGCGGTACGGTGGTGGCTTCGATCACTCTTCAGCCCACCTTAAGTGTAATGATTGAGATTATATATATATATATATATATATATATATATATATATAATAATGCACATGCACACATCTCCAGTATGAGTGACAACTTCAAATTTACAAAAGAGCAGCAGAAAACCATTTCAGCATAGGCCCCGGTACGAAGGAGCTTACACTCCATATACATCTGCACAGTTATTCTCTGTGTGACTGATGTAATAACCTTACAAGACATGTTCTACCACACCCATAAAGTGCTTCGCTGAATTCATTATGGCCGAGGATCATCACAGATATTTTATTCTTTGCTTTTAGGCTATAGTGTTGTTACAGTAATGGGCTTGAACTTGAACTGTTGGAATGTATCCAGACAAATCCCTTGTTTGTATTTGATTTTTAGCCTTTCCTCGCTGTCCCTAGACCAGCTTGGGCCATGGCCTTATTAAGAGTCACCCCCTCCCCTTCTGCCCACCCACAAAATCAATACCTATATCTATTACACATTCCTTTTTTTCCAGGTGTTTTAAAAGTTTTATGCAAATCCTTCAAAATCTTGGCACAATATTACATGCAGAATATTAAAAAAGTTATGTACCACAAATATTAGTTCCATATTTAACCCTTCACAGTACCACCTTACCGTACCTCGCTTATAAGATGTTTGACTTATATGACTGCATAAATACATTTATCCATTTAATATAAAGTCTATACAGTCCAAGTCATACACTTTGTCCCAGAGCCCGATAAAATCAGTGGGGATTTGTGTAACTTATTTTCCCCCCAATATTCCTACTCATTAAAGTACATCTGTTAGTATTAGTATTTTCAGGAAATCCAAGAGAGGTGCTGGAAGGCCACAAATTATTTTTGCTTTTTTGGCTAACACCCACCCATGCTTTTTTCACGTTTCCTAGATACTAGTTTTTGGCTCACGTTCTGACTTTTGTCCAAGCCACAGAACAAAGTTATCGCGCAAATGTCTGTCTTAAGCATACTTAAAAATCTTACATATACAACATTTAACCCCTCGGCTCCCTTGGCAAGAACCATTGCAGTGCACGAAAAATTCAAAATGTTATTATTTTTATTTATTGTGTTATTTCACCCTATTGCATGTGCTGCATTTCAATATAAAGGTGACACTGTACCGATATAATTCATGCACAAACTTAAACTTAAAAGGAAGTAGCAAACTGGCAACGTAACTAAAAAAACTGCAAAAAAATAAAATAAAAACGTTGCTTTAGTGTAAAACCTATCTGCAAGGAAGCTTAGTGCTTCAATGCTATACTATCTTTTTTTTAACGACAGTCATCTTTCCTCACTAGATCCAGCTTCTTGTGGTTTGCAATATTATCTTAAGGAAGATTTGGCGCCCTTTGCAAGACTTCTGGATGTGGAAGAACAGTTTGCGCCCTCTAGGCTTAGAATTCCACGTCCAAGTTCAACTCACAAAAACCCAGCTCATATTTGTTAAAGGAAACAAATAAACTTAAAAAAAAAAAAAAACAGCAGCAAGAAAAGTGCATAATAGATGCAAAGTCAAAACTTTTTTGAAAGGAAGTTTGCAAGCTTTCTTTTGTTTTTGCACAGGGTAGCAAACTTTTATTAGTTTGTTCTTTAGGTTGTGGGGTTAAGTACAAAAAACTATTTGGTGTGCATGAGCAGAAAGTAATAATCAATCCGCTGCTGCAAAGAATGGCATTTATTGAGCTGCTAAAGTGAAAATATAAAGTTCGATAAGTGAGGAGTCCTAGGGAGGCTTTTGCCTTGAATGCCCGCTGGAAATGTCTGTGCAGAGGAGGCTCCTCTGGCTGTGCTATACATATTCCTCTTGGCACCCGGCCCAGCATTGCATTTAAAATGTTTTATATGCATAAACTTTACCTTGCCTGTGTTACTTAGATATATAAATTATACCCAGTACATCTGAAATAACTTTACTTCAGAGGTACATAATGGTCAGTGTTAAAGTGGGGAAGAATCCACAAGATTATTAATAAGTACTTTGCAAATTAATATGTTGCAGTATAAATGCAGTCGTAGCACTGCAATATTGCTTTATAATGCAAAGCAAAAAAATAAGCATGCAGTGAGATTGGGGGCAAGAACATGGAGATTTGTATAGGAGCCAGACACGAGCTTGGAAGGAAGCCCTTTTTAGAGATTTTTATTTTTTATTTTGCCCCATTCAATTGTTTCCGACTCGCTGTGACACACACCAGGCACATGTTTATGTCCATGGTTATGACGATCCACTTGGTTTTCATGGCAAAGATATTGGAATGGGCACCCAGTTCCTTCTCAAGTGGGCCACTGCATACAGCGCCTGGTATTCCTAGGTCGTCTCCCAATCAAGTACTAACCAGGCCCAACACTGCATGGCGTCGGGGTGCTGTGACCAGTTTCCCTGAATGGAATCGAACCTAGGTTGCAGTGGTGAAAGCACTGAATCCTAACCACTGGACCAACAGAGAACCCTTTTCATAGGGCAATATTATACTTATTAATTAATTTATTTTTTGTGCATTGTGCTAAGATTATTTTGACTTGAAATTACGGTCCTATCCGGTTTTATGTGCGCCGCATGCACGTGCTTGCGCCACTTCGGAGGAGAGAATAGGTTTTCTCCTATACTGCGGCAGCACGCTTCAACAGCGGCGCACATAAAACCGGATAGATCCAAACTTACCCCTGTATAGGAATATGTTGTCACATTACAAATAAAGGAAATAATAAGTATAACATTTCATAGAGATACATTATACTTATTAATATTATTTCCTTTATTTGTAAATGGCCAACATATTCCATAGTGCTATACTGGGGTAAATTAAAGTCAAAACAATATTAACACAATGCAAAAAAAAATGAGGGCCCTGTCTTTGAGTTTAAAATCAACACACACAAACACGCTCCCCAACGCACTTAGCAAGACTAAAAAAAATTACAAAAAAAATTTAGAAGTGCAGATTTTAGGTGCAAATTTCCTCTTCATTTATATATATAAAGTACAAGGGAAGCTTAATTTTTTTTCGGGTGGCCTCAAAATATTTTATCAACTTGAGAATATGCAAAATTGATTTTGCAGTTATATTTTAGTGTAATTTACCCATAAAAAAAATGTATTTTGTGATTGAACATAAGTGAAAAACACTGCAGACATTACAATGATTAATGGGCGATTTATAAGTGGATGTGAAAGAATGTGGATCACAGACTGGCTAATTACAAGACAAGACTGTCTGCCCCTTTCTTGGTGCTGTTATTCACTAATGCAAGATACTTAGACACTTCCCGTGAGAAAATGTGCATAAGGAATTAGGAGCAAGCAGTGACTGCACAAAAAGTCTTGTGCTTTATTATATTTTAATATGCGGAGCGCGGGCGGTGCCAGTTTTAGTAGTAGAATGCATTTGATTATAGGTAGTTTTGCAATAAAAATAACAAAAGTGGTATAAAGATGGTACCTTTAATCGATAACGGATGAGAAAAAAAAGCTTTCGGAATACTATGAGCAAGTCCAATCAAGGGTTCATTGCATTCCCAAAGCTTGCTTTATTTTATATATAATTTATAACTTTTAATATAATATATAAACCACCTATTCCATGCACAAACCATGATCTGGGACATTAAAATTACTGCACACAATATTTCTTTTAAATCTAATATTTCAGCAAATTGCTGTTTAAGTTCAAGTTCAGTTTGCTACACAAACATTAACTTCAGGCAAAGTCTGCTGCCCCATGCAGAGCTCCAGCCCAGTACCCCCCACCCACTTTCACAGACCCTGAATTGGCCTCAGACCCTCCCTCCCCAGTTCATCTCAGCAACTGATTTGATAAACCACTCATCAATCATTAGAATCCTGCAATCTGATTGGCCCACACAAAAGCCACTCATTCCCTGTCTAGACACTTCCTTTGTGTAAGGGGAGGAGGCAGGAATGCTTGCACAGAGCAGACAGCAGTGCAGAGTGCTCACTTATTTATTTTTTTACTTTTTTTCCCTCCCATGCTTCTCTACTTAGCTTCTAAGAAAATCTGCACAGCTCAGCATTTCTTTTCTTTTTTTTTTCCCAACTAAAAGAAACCCACCCATATCTTGCTGCATGGAAGTAAAAAAAAATCCGCAGCACCCACACCAAATCCATTAAAATGCATAATGCTGCAACATAATTGCAAGCTAAGTTTTAATGTATATCATATATAAATGGTGCATTTAGCATAATTAACCCTTTCAGCAGCCTCCAAAGCAATGCACTGCTGGTCCCTCTGCCATTGAAAGGGATTAAGACATTACATGTAAAATATAAAACATTAATTAATGAATAAATTAGCCAATGCAAAATATAAACTTAGATGCAACCACGTACCATTGTCACAGTACATGGGAAACTTTAAATTGCTGAGCCGACTTGCTTCATTTGTTGACACCTTTTAAAAATAAATAATTCTAGCAAACTTGGAAGCGTTGCACACCCGGAAGAGAAGGCTGGCCAGCTGCAGCTTCTTGGATTGGGGGGGTTTATGTTATGAATTTGTTTCAGTCCAAATTAGAAAGGATTGCATTGCGTTCTTGCCTCTGGTTTTGTTTTTTTGAAAGCGATCCAACCTCTGTTGGCTGCTTCTCAGCTCCTATGTGTGCATTGCCCGGGAGCAGGGCTGCTAGACTTTGCAGAAGTTGCAATCTATTCGCCAGTCCCCTTCTTGTTTATTTCCGCAATCGCTGTAATTTGCATAGTTACCACGCAGCACGAGGCGGCAGCACGCGGGGACAGCGCTCGTCCAATCGGATGGCGGGGATCGCAGCTCTGGCCGGGACAACGTTCCAAAGCCCTGTGCTAGGCCCTGGCTGCAGAGCTCAGTGCAGAGAGATGTCAGTGGACAGTAGGGGACTGTGATAGCAGAGCTGCTGCAGGGCTAGGGGGTGGGAGCAATAATTTTCTTTTTAATTGTATTATTTACAAATATTTTCTTTTTAAATTAATAATTTTTAAATATTTTTTTAAATAAATATTTGCAAATAAAATATTTTAAGATACATTTAAAAAGAAAACATAACAAATTAAATATTTTAAAATAATACAATTAAATATTTTATTTTAATATATTATTTTTTAATCAAATCACTTTGTTTTAAGATATTAACTTTTATTTTGTTTTTCTCCTCCAATTACACTTTTTGACTATTCAGAAACTACTTAAATTTTTTTTAGCTACATTTTTTTATTTTAGATTATTTAAAGCTAATTAATATAAAGCAACTTTTTTTTTAATATTTTAAGCAAGTTATTTCATATTGATTTTTTTTTTAGTATTAAGCAACTACTTTTAGTGTAATTATGTGCAAGCTACTAAATATTTAGATTTTTTTATATATTTTTTAAACAAATTAAAGTAATATTTCTACTTTTTTTTTTGTTTTAAAACTCATTTTATAGAAATGAATATTAAGGAACTGTTTATTTTTTGTTTTGTTTTGCAAAGCTAATTGTATTATTTATTTATTTATCCAGTGTTTTCAAGCAAGTTGCACAGGGAATATTAGGAATATTTTTATTAAATGATTTCCAGAAAGTTATGATTTCACTTAGATCAGGAATCTGATATTATTTATCTATTAGCTGCTGAGACACATAACAAGGAATTATAATGTATATGACAAAACACATAGTAAGTGGGTGATCTTGTATTTGTGGGTTATGGGTAAATTTTGGAAATTCCTTGCAGAAGTCAGACCTTAGGCTTACATAGGAGAGTTGTCCTACACTTTATTTACCCTTTTTTATATCATATTCACCTGGATCACTCACATTGCTTATTTAACCCTATCCACTATATTTTGGGCACCTCCCTGTTGCTGCCAGTCCTGCAGTGTAGGGTGGCACTGTGCACTTCTGTAATGTGCTGACCAAGTGTTAAATTCAGAATAAGCCAACTGTAATCTTGTTTCTTGCCCTCTGCTGCTCCCCTTAAGGATATTGTGGTTTAAGACTGAGACCAATGATGCATCTTAGCACGTGGGTCTGTGTTGCAGCCATCATTGTTCTGCATCTTTATATATACACATCCTATTGAATGCATCTATAATATATATCACAATAAATTGGGACATTCAAGGTTCTTAAAATAAAACAATTACTGTATACATAGTGCAACTTCCAAAAAATCTTAAAATCCTTTCTGAGTTTAGTTAGGCCAGGTATTTTTCAGTATTTTGTGTCTATGGATTTGATTTGTAGATTGTGTTATTTGATAACCATTTACCCACAGCCAGGCCAGAATAAACAGTAAGCAAGGAGTCACTGTTTTTTATGCAACATATACAAAGTTTCTATGTAGTAAAGTGATTGATACATTGTTTGCAGAAGTATAAGAGTACACCAAGATCCAACTGATCAAGAAGATAGACTTAAGGAACCACACAGTCCCCTATATGTGATCTGCACTGTATGTGAAACTCAATTTGTCTCTCTCCTAATGCCTTGCTTCTAAACACAAAACATTATTATTATTATTATTATTATCCTTTATTAACATACACTTGTATTACATACAGATTTGTTGTTTGTATCCTTATTACTTCCAATACCATAAATATAGGCATATTAAGATAATGAGACAGACATTTGGATGTATTGTTACTGTCTTAGACACCCACAAATGCCAGGAGCATAATCATCTCTTTGGACTGATATTGAGAAAAAGTTCTGCAGTTCTGCTGATTTGTTTTATTACCAGGAACCACACCCTTAGGTGATATTAGTTGTTGTAATTAGCTTTAGGAATATGATGCAACATAGACCAGTATACAACATTCCCTTATTATCGCTTATTGCAATCATTTAAATACTATGACATCAGCATTTTAATAAGAAGGACACACAACAAGTAGGCGAGGCAGCTTTATCTTTTGTCCAATTTATTGGAAATCTCCTCAATTCACTTGTGAGAAAAATAAATTATTAATTGCAACATCCTTCCTACCTGTGCTAGTGCACACTATACATATACATTACACCATGTGGGTATATCTGCATCTATACTCACTATGCACACTATACATATACATTACACCATGTGGGTATATCTGCATCTATACTCACTATGCACACTATACATATACATTACACCATGTGGGTATATCTGTATATATACTCACTGTACACATGATACATATACATTACACCATGTGGGTATATCTGTATATATACTCACTGTACACACTATACATATACAATACACCATGTGGGTATATCTGCATCTATACTTACTGTGCACACTATACATATACATTACACCATGTGGGTATATCTGTATATATACTCACTGTACACACTATACATATACATTACACCATGTGGGTATATCTGCATCTATACTCACTGTGCACGCTATACATTACACCATATGGGTATATCTCCATCTATACTCACTATGCACACTATACATATACATTACACCATGTGGGTATATCTGCATCTATACTCACTGTGCACACTATACATTATACCATATGGGTATATTTGCATCTATACTCACTGTGCACACTATACATTATACCATATGGGTATATTTGCATCTATACTCACTGTGCACACTATACATTATACCATATGGGTATATTTGCATCTATACTCACTGTGCATACTATACATTACACCATGTGGGTATATCTGCATCTATACTCACTGTGCACACTATACATTACACCATGTGGGTATATCTGCATCTATACTCACTGTGCACACTATACATTACACCATGTGGGTATATCTGCATCTATACTCACTGTGCAGACTATACATTACACCATGTGGGTATATCTGCATCTATACTCACTGTGCACACTATACATTACACC